>CM051347.1:44367381-44919881 GCA_028015215.1 Gynostemma pentaphyllum | reverse complement strand
AGCTGATGAAAATCAAGAAGTAGTAAGAGTTCTGCCAAGACCAGATGGAAGGGTAAATGCTCTAGAAGATCAAGTTTGAGGTGTGAATCGAGATCTTACTAAAGTACTCAAAATTCTTACACAGAAAACTGATCATCAAGCCCCTACTGATAACCAGGAATTACTATCCAAAAAAGACAAAGACAAAGAACCTAATAGAGCGTAGGGGTGAAAGAAAAATCCCCCGCCCCGCTTACCCGCCAAACCCGCTTCGTAAATGGGGCAGGGGCAGGTGCAGGGGGAAAAAATTTCCCCCGTTTAGTAAACAGGGCGGGGCCATGGGTAATGACCCCGCGGGGCCCCGCCCCACCCCGTTTAAGAAGTTTTTTTTTTTAAAATTTTTATTTATACAAAGTTGAAAATATATTAAAAAAAAAGGTGAAACCCAATAGTCTACAGCCCACAGCCCATGATTTCCTTTTCCTTTTTTATTTTCTTTTTCTTTTTCTCTTATCCTTTCGTGAATCCACACAGCAGCCCACAATCTTTCAGTTTCTCATCTTCTCAGTCACACCGCCCACCCACGCAGCAGCTCTCCTGAACCTGACGCCTCTCATCTTCATGGCTACGTCTCGCCAGCAACTCGCCTCCCCACGCCAGGCTAGCTAGCCATCACCACCGTCTCACCGTCTTCATCCACCGCCACCCCCACCACGACCAAATCGCCACCCCACGCTAAAAAAAAAAACCCGCCCCAGCCCTGCCCGCCCCCATAAATGGGGCGGGGACATGGGCGGGGGAAAACCCTTAGTGGGGTGGGGGCGGGGTGAAGTTTTTCTCTTTAAACGAGGCGGGGGATAAACGGGGGACCCCGCCCCATTTACACCCCTAATAGAGCGCATAGGTGAATCAAGGAATCATGAGAAAGGTGGCTCGAAGAGGAAGTCAAGGCTAAATATCCAGGACAGTTCCTCTTTCTCTCTTAACTCTTCTCACAACAAGCAACCTAGTTATTCTGAGAACTCTTAGACTCGAACAAAACTTCAAGACATAAAACTCTACTCGAGTGGGGGCCAACTACGTGAACCTACTACAAAAAATTCTAAGTCCGCCTAGGTGGAAGAGCTAAATAAAAATTCGAAGTCTACTAGGGAGTGTAGGGCTCGCTCGAGCCGCACCTCGTAGAAGAATTTAAAACGACAAAAAATTCTAAGTCTACTAGGGAGTGCAGGGCCCGCTCGAGCCGCACCTCGTAGAAGAATTTAAAACGACACAAAAAATTCTAAGTCTACTAGAGAGTGCAGGGCTCGCACGAGCCGCACCTAGTAGAAGAATTTAAAACCACACAAAAAATTCTAAGTCTACTAGGGAGTGCAGGGCTCGCACGAGCCGCACCTAGTAGAAGAATTTGAAACAATTCTAAGTCTACTAAGGAGTGCAAGGCTCGCATGAGCTGCACCTAATAGAAGAATTTAAAACGACACAAAAAATTCTAAGTTTATTAGGGAGTGCAGGGCTCGCACGAGCCGCACCTAGTAGAAGAATTTAAAAACGATAAAAAATTCTAAGTATATTAGGGAGTGTAGGGCTCGCAAGAGCCGCATCTAGTAGAAGAATTTAAAACGACAAAAAATTCTAAGTCTACTAGCAAGGCTCGCACGAGCCGCACCTGGTAGAAGAATTAAAAAAAAAGTCAAATGTCAAAAAGTCAACTGTCAACGGTCATCATGTCAAAGTTCAATTGGTCATAGGACGGGGTTAAACAATTTTTTACAGCTCCAAAACAAAGTACAAATGACAAGGCACTGATAATAAAGCGCTATTGACATAGTCTTGATGACATAGCCCTGATGACGGAGTCCTATTGACATAACCCTAATGACACAGCCCTATAGCCTTATTGACACAACCCTGATGATAAAGCCCTGATCACAAAACGCTATTGACATTGCCCTGATGATAGAGCCCTGATGACACAGCCTTGATGACAAAGCCCTAGGGGTGAAACCGGTTCGGTTCGGTCCGGTTATTCAATTAATTTAAAAACCAGACTGATTCGGTTTATAATAGGAATCGACCTGGTTTTGAATAGTTTTTGCCAGTTCGATTTTCGATTTTTTCCGGTTTTTCTAGTATAGGCCATTTGCATTTAGTTTTAAAAAAAATCCTCCAATAGTGAAGGATGAAACAAAAAAAAAATCAAACATAAACAAAAACTTAGTTGAAAAACTAAGATTAATAAATATATAAAATATAAATAAAATAAAGTGATAAATAAATATATAAAATAAAACAAATAAATAAAAATTAGGGGGAAATAGGGAAGGGGTATGGGATTTTTACTTGTTTTTTAGAAGCCGATTCGGTTCCGGTTTTAACTAGTTTTAGCTGGCTCAGTTCGGTTCGGTTTTTGAATAATGGAAACCAGGACGATTCGGTTTTTTACAATTTCAGCCCGGTTTATTTTTCCGATTTTTGGTTTTTTCTTTCACCCCTACAAAGCCCTACTGACATAGCCCTATTGACACAGCCCTGATGACACAACCCTATTGACATAGTGCTGATGACATAGCCCTGATGACAACGCCCAAATGACGAAGTCTCATTACAAGCTACAAATCAACAAGGCAAGACAAAGTCCAAGTCATAAAAAAAAAATTGTTAAGCGCCAGGAAAGAGAAAAAAAAAACTTTTTTTATTTTCTCATTTATGTACTTTTTAGTTAATTAAAATTTTTCTCTACAATGGACATTAGAGACTTACATTTATACTATGATTTTAAGAGTAAATTTTACTCCTAAAATCATAGAGGGTGAAATACTTGATGATTGAATCAGACAACTTAGACATACAACCCAACTCCAAAATGACCAGACACTACAAAAAAACTGTCAAAATGCGACCAGAAATTTGCGACCAAACAAAAGTGGTGGTTTTTTGGTGACCACCTGGTCACTTTCTTTGAAGGTTGACTTTAAGTGACCATTTGGTCACTTTTTTTGCGACCATATTGCGACCAAAAGCAGAAGTAGTCATAAAAAATGGCGCGAAAGAAGCGACCAATTGGTCACCTAAAAAAACGACCAGCTGGTCACAGTTTTGTGACTAAAATATGTCTTGGTAGTAAAAAATGGCGCGTAATTTTGGAGGGAAAAAAGCTACCAAGTGGTCACAATTAAAAGTGATTATCTGGTCGCAATTTTTGTGATATTTATTGACCAGTGGTAGCTTTTTTTTTTTTTCCCTCCAATTTTAAGCTACCACTGGTCAATAAATATCACAAAAATAGCAAGTTTTTAATTGTGACCACTTGGTAGCTTTTTTCCAAGTGGTCACAATTAAAAGTGACTAACTGGTCGCAAGTTTTGTGACCTTTATTGAGCAGTGGTGGCTTAAAATTTTGGCGGGAATTAAGCTACCACGTGGTCACATTAAGAAGTGACCGGATGGTCGCAAATTATGTGATTTTATGTGACCAATAATTTATAAAAAATTTGGTGGGATAAAAGCTACCAACTGGTCACCAAAAAAAGTGACCATCTGGTCGTAAATTCTGACTTGATGTGACTCTGGGCAGTGAGGAAAATGGCGGGAAATTTTGGCGGGAAAATGCGACCATATGGTAGCAAAAATACTACCATCTGGTCGCAAATGAGCAGAGGAGTCCATTATAAAATCCCTCCACCTATTGTTTGTTAGCATTAAGAAAAAAGAAAATGTGAGAGTGGATGTATGTTCGTTTGATAGACGGGTATTTGAACGATGAGTTCATGGCCGGGGTTGAACAGTTTGTTGAGTTTTGCACGACAACTGTCTATTATAAAAAGTATGGTGGAAAGCTACATTGCCCGTGCAGGAAATGCGACAATAAGAGAATCATACCGGTTACAGATGTGAAGGTGCATCTTTATAGTCGGGGATTTGTGCAGAATTATTATCACTGGGTGTTTCAGGGGGAAACACAGGAAATGTTCGACGCTGCATTACAGAAATCGAGACGATACGAAGGTAGCAGCTCGAATGTAGAGGTTGTTGATGAAGAACGGAATGATGAACAACAGTATAGTCAGATGCAGCAAATGATACTTGATGGTGCGGGGTATGAGGGCAATGAAAATTTCCGTGAAAGTTTAAACGTAGACGAAGATGAACGGGTTGTAAAAGAGGAAATGAATCCGGATGCACGAAAGATGCACAAGATGCTAAAGACAGCCAGTCGACCATTGTACGATGGGTGTGAGGTAAGTGAACTTGCTGCTGCTACAGAACTTTTAAATATAAAGGCGCAGTACAACATACCCGGTAGAGGATTTGATGCGATTGCATTGTGGTTTCATCAATGCGCTCCAGAAGAAAATAATATGCCCCGCAGTTTGTACGACACAAAAAAAAGCTAGTGGAGGGACTTGGATTACCCGTGGAGAAAATAGATTCGTGTCAAAACGGATGCATGATTTACTGGGATGTGGATGAGGACCTGCATCATTGCAAATTCTGTTTTCTTCTCAGATACAAACAAGGGAAACGCAGCATGATTCCGAACGCCCGCATGTTCTATTTACCCCTAACCCCACGTCTGCAACGGTTGCATGCATCGGATGTGACAGCCTCGCACATGAGATGGCATCACGAGCATTCACAGGATGAAAGTGTTATGAGACATCCCTCAGATGCTGCGGCATGGAAGCATTTAAATAATTGTCATCCAGATTTTGCACAAGATCCGAGAAACGTCAGATTGGGCTTATGCACAGATGGCTTCAACCCGTTCGGGGCATCCGGGGCACAATATTCAGTTTGGCCAGTCATGGTAACCCCGTATAACTTGCCAGCTCCCTCGATGTGCATGCGAGATCCTGGTGATTTTTCTAATGATGATCGCACCTGGGCGAAAAGTCCAAAAAGAAACTGGATGTGCATTTGCAACCACTTGTTGCGAGTTGAAAAGGTTGTGGGCCGACGGTGTTATGAGCGTACGACATTTCCAAGAAACAAAATTTCTTGATGCGCGCGCGTTAATCCTGGACGATCGGTGACTTCCCCGCATATTCAATGTTGTCAGGTATGTTGATCTTTAATTGCTTTCATATACATTTTTGAGTCTGTGTTTAGCTTTTGTTATTGCTTTCCTTAGTCAGTGTAGTTAATTGTGTGAACCTTAATTTCCTCCTCTTAAAGGATGGAGTACGGCGGGGACATACGCAAGTCCACATTGCATGCTAGACACAGATGCATTTTATCTTAGAAACGATCGGAAAACTTATTGGTTTGACTGTCACTGTCGATTTTTGCCGTTGAATCACAATTTCCGTTCAAACGGCAGTGACTGGAAGAAGGGTCGACGAGTAAGAAAACAAACCCCCTCAACCATGTATAGTGGAAGACAGATTCTTCACGGTATAGATGTTATATGGATGCAAAAGATTACAGTGGAAGGTGTAGAGAGTGCAAACAATGCGGCTGGGAAAAACACGGGTTGGAAGAAACGGAGTATTTTTTGGGATCTACCGTATTGGGAAGATCTACTGATTAGACACAATCTTGATGTAATGCATATCGAGAAGAATTTCTTCGACAACATTTTCAATACGATTTTGAACGTTCTGGGAAAAACGAAGGACAATCTGAAGGCATGTTACGATATACAGGAGATATGTCACCGTCCTGAGTTGGAGCCTGACGACAATGATAATTACGCAAAAGCAAAGTACATGTTGACTACGGATGAAAAGAAAACATTATTTGAGTGGATCAAATCCATCAAATTCCCGAACAGATACGTTTCGAATTTGAGTCGGTGTATAGACAGTCAAAAACATATCATGTTCGGGATGAAAAGCCACGACTGTCATATATTCATGCAACTATTGATGCCCGTCGCGTTCAGACTGTTTCTAGAGAGTAGACATTGGGAGCCGCTTGCCCAGTTGAGTGTTTTTTTCAGGGACTTGACATGCACAGAGCTGACGGAAGCCACTGTCGCTTCAATGAGTTCAGAGATCGCCGTTATTATTTGTAAGTTGGAGCGAATTTTCCCACATGGCTTTTTTGACTCCATGGAGCATCTTCCAGTGCATCTTCCATACGAGGCATTCTTAGGGGGTCCCGTACATTACCGCTGGATGTACCCACTTGAAAGGTAAGCACAGTTATTTTGTAATGTACGCGTATGAATCAAGATGTGATCATCGAATGTTAATTATGTTTTGTACCCACAGTACTTACGTCGGTTGAAAAAGATGGTTGGAAATAGATCACGAGTAGAAGGATCTATCGTAGTGCGTGACTGACGCAAGAGACTACCACATTTTGTTCATACTACTTTGATCAACACATTGCGGAAGCGATTTTGACCGGCGAAATGAAACATTGTCGAAAATTTACTTGAAGGTGTTGACATGAACGACTTGCCGATTTTTACGAAACCTGGCATGATAGTTGGAAGATCAGTGCGTAGGCCGTTGACCGATTCTGAGTATCACGTAATGCAGACATACGTGTTATGCAACTGCGCAGAGATCGAGCCTTACATAGAGTGAGTTTGTAACTTAACATTATTTCATCGCATAAACAATTACAAACTATTTGCTAACTATTTTTGTAACATACAGATTATTTCTAAACGTATACGTTCGAATGACACGAGTTGGTCTTACAGACGCTGATGAGGTGTCAATAATCGACAAAGAGTTTCATTCTTGGTTCAGTGCATATGTGAGTTATTTTAAATTGTCAAAAAACCGTTGCATTATGTTGAAACAATTACTATCTTCCTAACATTATTGTATGTGGACAATGACACAGGTTGACTCCCCTACATTACCGGTGGATGATCCTTGCATCATTTCTTTGGCAAAGGGACCTGGACGGATAGCAAGGTCGTATGGTGGATATGTCGGTAACGATTACAGATTTCAAACGAAGGCGCATTCAGTGAACAGGGCAACAAACAACAGTGGTGTTTGCATAAAAGGTCACGTGTTCGGCACAAACGAAGACGATTACTTCGGAGTAATCGATGAGATTCAATATGCAAGTCCGACGCTAAAACGCATTATTCTGTTCAACTGCACTTGGTTCGAGACAACCAGACGAGGCGGAGTCCGTAAGATTGATCATTTACAAATCGTTGAGGTAAACAAGTCTAAGCATATGCGCATCGCTGATAGGTTCGTCCTGGCTTCACAGGAGATTCAAGTTTATTACCTAAACTATCCGATTAATAGACGAGATCTGACAGATTGGTTAGTTGTTTGTAAAGTTAAACCACGCCAGGTAGAAGAAAACTTGTCCGAGAAAGACGACCATGCAGAGGAAGCTGTTGCTTTTCAAGAAGATGAGATAAGATCTCGTGCAATCGACGATGGTCGAATGCAAATCTTGTTCGTCCTTTGAACGATGGAACGATAACATTGCATGATGATGATGATACAAATGCTTCCACTTCTCACGCACGTGACATTGATGCTAAATTTATTCGAGACGATGAATCTGATGAAGAAACAGAAGAAGAAGAAGAAGAGGGCTGTATGTGACGGACTTCTTGGAGACGATGATGAATGAGATATTTCGTTAACTTGATTATTCAAATGTGTGTGTATGTGTTTAATTAATTAAAACTATTTCTTTTAAGGAATGATTAAAAAAAAATAAAATAAATATATATATATATATATATATTAATATTTGCGACCATGTGGTCGCAATTTCACACAAAAGGTGACCAAATGGTAGTAATTTAGAAGGGAAAGGCGACCAAATGGTCGCATTTTTTGAAAAGTATAATTATATTTTTTAAAAAAATATAAGTGAAATGGCGACCATATGATCGCAAATATGAGCGGTAAATTTAAATTTCCATGAAATTTATGGCAGTGAATTTAAAGATTACGACCATCTGGTCGCAATATTTGGCGATGAATTTCATTATTGCGACCAGATGGTCGCAATTATTGATGGGACTCGTGATATGACAGCTGTTCTGGATCATGGCAAAGTGGCGACCATATGGTCGCTTTTTTAAGAAATGCTACCATATGGTCGCCAATATCTAAAGAAATGCGACCTTTCGTTTCTTGTCATTATTACATGCAACCATTTGGTCGGAAAATCTGATTTAAAATCAGATCCCTTTTCCTTTCCCCCGTTCCTTTTCTTCCTTTCTCTTTTTCTTTCTCCCTTTTCTTTCTTTTCTCTCTTTCCCCCGTTCCATTCCCCGTTCTTTTTTCCCCGTTCCTACCATACTCTAAACCTAAACACCCTAAGCCTCCAATCTCGGTTTCTATTACGAGGTTAGTTTCGTATCCGTTTTAAGTTATTTTTAGTTAGTTTTAGTTTAAGTTTTAGTTTAAATTTAATTAGTTTAGTTTAATGTTGTTAATTTCATTAATTTTAGTTTAATTAATGTAATTTAGTTTAATTAAGTACTTAGTTTACTTAAGGTTAATTAATCTAATTTCGTTTACTTTAATTAATTGATACATTTTAGTTCAAATCAATCTAATTTTAATTTAGTTTAATTTAATTAATTTTTTTAGTTAAGTTTAGTTTTTATTAATTAATGTTAGTAATTAAATTTAATTAATGTTAGTTAAATTTAATTAATTTTAGTTTAGGGTAATCTAATAGTTGAAATCTTCATTACTTAGTTTACTTTAATTAATTTTAGTTCAATTAATCTAATTTATTTTATTTCTTCATTACTTAATTTAGTTTAATTCAATTAATTTTAGTTTCAATTAATCTAATTTTAATTTACTTTAATTCAAATTAATTAATTAGTTTATTTTAAATTATTTACTTAATTTATGTTAGTTTAATTTAATTAATTTTAGTTCAATTAATCTAATTTATTTTAATTCTTCATTACTTAATTTAGTATAATTTAATTAATTTTAGTTCAATTAATATAATTTTAATTTACTTTTATTCAAATTAATTAATTAGTTTATTTTAAATTATTTACTTAATTTATGTTAGTTTAATTTACATTATTTCATTAATTAATTAATTTAATTTATTTCAATATTTTACTTACATAATTAGTATTAAATTAGTTTATTTTGGTTGTAGGATTATGACGGTCAGACGACGTCCTCCCCAATCAGACGAGCCTGACGACGCGGATGACGAGGGGTCTCCGCAGACGCCTACTGCCGCTGCCCCTGATGCGGACCTGACTACAGAGGAGTTGGACATGCTCTTCAGTTACGAGACGGGACTTGCTGCCACGCTCGATGATGCAGTCCCTGAGACCGAGTCTGCGACACCACGACTGCCGCAGGACTCCCTGGCCACGACTCCCGGCTTAGAATCAGGGTCTGCATCAGGGTATGCGTCCGGGTCTACGTCTAGGTCTGCATCAGGGTAGGATCCAGCTGGCCCCTCCACTTCATGCACGCAGCTGTCTCGGGCTGCAGACTCTACCCTTCGGATTGAAGGGGATACGTAAGTAATTTTGTTTATTATTTTAATTACTTAATTTTTAAACCTTTAAACTTTTTTCAAAGTGTTTTTTTTCCCCGTTAACTAATAGTTTCTAATACCACAATAATTTTATGATTTTGCAGAAACGCATACAACCGTTTCAAAACGGTTTCGCGAGGTCCTCTAGAGCATGCCTCTACCCAGCTGACCTTGCCCGCCGAAGATTCCGACGACGGAGAAACGTCGGATGTACGATAATTGGAAGGTAAAAAACATCATTTATTTTCATAATTAATTAGTTTTGAAATTTATAGAAATAAATTTATTACTTTAACAATTTTTTATTTCAATTTTTTCAGGGCAAGTTTCTGTTATCGATCCCGATATCACGGAAGGTAGATTGTTCCCCCTATGGGACAATCACGTCCAGGATCGATTCAAGGACCTCATGTACCGGGCGCGCAGAAAGCAAGCAGCAAACCGCCCCGTGTGGATGAGCCCGGAGGACCACGCGCGGCTTCTCGCGAGCTTGAGCACTCCTGAGGGCAAGGCAATGTCAAGCAGGAATAAGGCCAACCGCAAGAAGAATCCCCCCAAACACATAGCAGGGCCCCGGACACACGACGAGCACCATCGTCGATTGGTAAGTTTTTTTTCGTCGTTTTCTTACTTACGTACTTTTTTCTCGTTTTCTTTTTTCAATTAGTTATTAATTTATTATGTTTTATTCTTCAATCTTTAATTTTTTAGGAAGCGAAGCACGGGCACCCCGTCCCGCCCGATGAGCTGCACCGCGTTCTTCACATGAAGAAGAACGGGACGTTCATCGACAATAAGGCGAAAGCAGTTCAGGTATTTAATAATTTTTTCAATTATTATTTTTTCTTTAAAATTTTTCCTACCTTATATATTAACTATTTTATTTTCTTATTTTTAAATGTTTAGGAACGTTTCACGGAGTCCTTGAGTCAGCGGGTTGCCCACACCAGACTTGCAACCGACTCAGGAGGACCGTAGAGAGGCGTTCTTGGAGGCTGCTGGAGGGGTTCGGCCTGATGGGTCAGTTCCTGGGCTCGGCTCGTACGGGCGACGCCTTTACGCAGATGTGCCTTGGCCTCAGCGGAGCGGAGCGAGCACTAGCTCCGGCCCTTCTCCTGTTGAGCAGCAGCTGCGAGCGGACATGGACGCTATGCGCGAGGACTTCGTTACTCGAGTCGCTGCGATTGAGGTCGACATGCAGGCACGAGTCGAGGCCTAGGTCGCATCAGCTTTGGCCGTGTACTTCAGATCCCTAGGCGAAGACCCTTCATCATCGACGCCTCCTCCGCCACCCCCTGCCCCTCCGCAGTAGTTCTAGGATGCTTTCGTCTGTATAAAACGTTTTTTGAATATTTGATATATATATATTTTTATTTTAATTCCAATTTTTTGTTATTAAATTTTACTATTAATTAAATAATAATTAATAATTAATTAACTAATTAACTAATTATTGAAATTGAAATTGAAATTTAAAAAAAAAAAATTCTTAAATGCGACCATATCGTCACTTTTAACGCGACCATCTGGTCGTATTTTGATTGAGTCTAAAAGTGACCATTTGGTCACATAACATACGACCATTTGGTCACTTTTGTATGTGACCAATTGGTCACTTATCTTTCACATAAATTACGACCAGATGGTCACTTTTTAGGTGACCATCTGGTCATATTTTAACTGAGTCTAAAAGTGACCATTAGTCACACAAAATACGACCATTTGGTCACTTTTTTATGTGACCAATTGGTCACTTATCTTCAAGATAAATTACGACCATATGGTCACTTTTTAGGCGACCATCTGGTCGTATTTTCAAAAGGTTGACTTTTTTGCGACCAAATATTTATGGTCATATATTTGTGACTATCCAGTAGCACAAATTCTGGACCGACCAGCTTTTTGGCCACCACTTATTTTGTCACTTTTTTGGTCGCATAATAGACAAAAAATGACCATTTGGTCGCAATTTCATGGTCGCAAATTGACAGTTTTTTTGTAGTGAGAACAGAAAATTCAAACTACCAAACTCCAATACTTAATATTTTCTCAAAATTTTGACCACTAGAAAAGCAGAAAATTCATGCTACAAACTTCAACACTAAGAATATTTTCAGATATATCACAGAGGTAAAATTCCAATATGAAAGAATACTCCCAAGTAGCATTGAACTCACATCTCAATTCAACTTGGGAGTAGGGGGCCTTTGTTGTGGGGTGAAATGTCAGTACACGTGGAATTTCTCAACTAGTTTAAAGAATGGACAATCGACATAACTACATCACTTGGAAGGATAAAACTACGTCACCTAAGAGGTTATGTCTACGTCGCCTAGAAGGCTACGACTACGTTGTCTTGGAGGCTACGTCTACGTCGTCTGGGAGGTTACGTCTACGTTGCCTGGGAGTCTACGTCTACGTCATTTAATAAGGCTACGTATCTAAGACCAAGGAAACTATATTATACTAGTATCCAATCAAAAGATGACACGTGACATATCCAACACGTGACACGTCGTTGGGAAGCAACACGATGATGTCATCAACCTCCTTTCATAGAAATAGGAGATGAAACTCATTCATTAGATAACTAATTTCGACTACAATTCTCTATGGCACACTAGTTCTGCTTGCTCTGACTTTAGCATCGGAGGGTGTTAGGTCGGCACCACATCGATGCTCTCTTTGTTTCTTGTGCAGGTACATACAGTGGTCGTGAACTACTCAGCACATCGCCTATGCAGCACCTCCAGTGCAGCGCACTACCTCCAACTCATCTCATACTCTAAGTTCGTTGCTTGTGGAAGCTCTCCATTTTTAGGCAACAACAGAAATCAACAATAAATTATGAGTATTTTGTATAGCTAGTTTAATCTAATAATTAAACGCACAAGATTATGAAGACAAGATTATTTCATTCTAACTGATCAAAATTTTACTAGGTCTTTGCCTTATAACATTGTTGAAAGTTTGTCACATAATTGTAATGTGTCATTTAACAAATATTATTTTTAGTCGGAATGACCAATTTAAAAGTTAAATATCCCCCTCATTTGAAAAAAAAAAAGTCAGTTTATAGAGTTGGCTTTACCCATGAAACTCGTTGAATCCTATAAAAAAAACTCACCGATTCTCTTAATTAAATAAAAAAAAAAACAAAAACAAAGGAGAAGAAATAAGTAAAGGTGGAGATATGAGAAATCAAACAAATATAATCAGTGGCGAGGCTAGAATTTTTTTTTCGAGGGGGCAAAAATCTATATAAAGAAAGGATTGTATAAAATGTCAACTCCACGCCGGTTTCGATATATTATATTACAAATTAATATAAAGTTAGATTTTTAGATTTTGACTTGTGCCTAATATAAAATTATAAAATGGATAAAAAAAAATCTGCTAGAAATTATGTTAATTATAAATGTATACATGTCTTCAAAATAGAGACAAATTTTAAAATAATTTCTTAGTATATTAAAAAATATATATTAATCTCTCAAATCATTGGGATTAATTTTCATTTCAAATGTTTTTTAATCTAATAATAAGAATCACAATCAAAATTAATTTTATTGTCTATCATAGAGATGTTTAACTAATTTTATATAATAATTAAACAAGTTTGAAATATCTAACTAAAAGTACAAGTATGAAATAATAAAATTATAAAAATTATGAAGCTCATGATATAAAACTATATAATTATTAATAAAATTTGAATTTCACTGAAGTGACATTATTATTTATAATTTAGAAAAAATAAACTATTTATAAACAAAAAATTACACTCACTTCTTAGTTAATAAATATGAATTAAAGTATTTATAAATGTTGAACATAAAATCATCACTACATAATTACAATATAAAAAATATATATAGAAGTTAAAAAAAACGTATTTATTTAAAAAAATTATTTTATTTAACTTAACAATAAATAATACATTAACTCATATATGGATGCAACACAATTATCAAGAAAAATCACCAATTATCCTATATATTTAAATAACATCATAAATCCATCACATATTTCTAATGATGTTATTCGACAGTGGAGATGAAATTGAAAATTTTAAAATAACATAAAATTAAATTGAAAAACTATATATAATGTGATTGAGAAATGAGACCTTACTTCCAAGTTATTTTTGGTAAATAACCGATTCGAAAGCTCGAACTCAATCTACTTTCCCATTTGCCAGAGAGTGGATTAAAAAACCTGAAAACTGACCCACGTTTTGAAATATCTTTGCTTTGAAACATGAAAGGTATTTCTCACCGATTGGAATATTGGATTATTTGTTAATTTTCTTGTTTCTCATTTGTTTTTGAAAACGTATAATAAAATCATGTTAAAACAAAATAAAAAGGGGCATTTTTTTCTTAGTATTTTATATGTAATTTGTAAATTACTCATTATTTTGTAAAAATCGAAATAAGAAACAAGCAAGGAAAGAAATTGATAGTTTTTTTGGATTTAAAAACTTATACATGTTTTTAGAAAATTTTAAACGTTATCAAATCTACTTCACTTTGTAAAAACTGGAAGAAATTTTTTTATAAAAGTAATACTAAAAAATTAGAGGCGTTTGAATTGCGGGTTTATTTCATGGGTTTCTACAGTACATAAATTATTATAGTACATCATTTTATTTTTTTTAAACCCACGAAGTTTGATGGTAGAATACACTTTCAACTTTTCTTCATTAAACTTAAGTTTTTATGATGTATAAATTAATACACCGAACACATGTTACATAAACTTAGATTATACAACTCAGGTTTCTCAAAAAACCCTTAAATTCTTTGAGAAATATTAAACAGCTACTATTATTAATTCTGATAAAAAATGCAAAAGCTCACGAATGGTGGAAATCTAACTTTATGTAATATGTAAGATAAATCAAAGAAAATGATTCATCTGAAAAATCTTATGTTCGAAGATTTAAATCATCCATCACCTAACTAAGAAAAATGACACATGACAACATGAGGCTGCTCCCACAGTACAAAATCATGTCCTCTTGGTCTTCTCTTTATAAGGCTGAGTTGCCATGGCTATCCCCACTTGAAGAGCTCCCTCCATCGTCTTCCTCGTACATCGATCGAACCGAAAACGGCTGAGAACAAATGAAGTCGTGGTGGATTCGAAGTTTTATTATCTTAGTGTTATGCTCTTTTCTTCATTCCTTAGTTGAATCAACGGTTCGACATTACAAATTCGATGTAAGCCTTCTTTTTTATTTTCAGTGTATATATATATATATATTAGGTCTCGTAAATCAAATTAATATTCGAAGTAGTTTATTATTCTCAAATTCATCACCACGATAATAAAAACCGATCATTGACCTAAATATTTATAAATTCGATTATTTTCAAAATTTGAAAATAAAGCTTTTAAATGGGCTTTTTTTGGTTATTGATGGGCCTAAGAATGTTGGGTTGAGGTGGTGATGAAGAGGACAACCAGACTTTGCTCAACAAAGCCCATCTTGACCGTTAATGGGCTGTTTCCAGGGCCCACTCTCTATGCAAGAGAGGACGACACTGTCCTTATCAAAGTCGTCAACCATGTCAAATATAACCTTTCTATTCATTGGTGGATACTCAATTCTCAAATCATGTTCATTTTTTTTTTCCGAATACGATATGGGGAGAATTCAAACTTCTAACTTAACAAAAAGATATTGGTATTGATGTGGGTGGTAGGCATGGGATCCGACAACTACGAGTGTCCAATTCCGCCGGGGCAAAGTTTTGTCTACAACTTCACCATCGTTGGCAAAAGAGGCATACTCCTTTGACACGCCCATATTCTTTGGTTGAGTTCTTCTATCCACGGCCCCATCATCATCTTGCCTAAGCTTGGCATTCCATATCCCTTCCCTACTCCCTATAAAAAAGTTCTCCTTGTCCTCGGTAACCCGAAAATCATCTATTTTTACACTAGTTTTAAGAGTTGTTAAAACGAATAAAACATTTAAAAATAGTTTTCTAATACTTTCTTCTAAAAAAAGTAGAAAATTACGCGTAAATCAAATCATTAGATATTAGTGCTTACTCTGTTTTGATAGTAGGTTCAAAATTCTCCACTCCCAAATCTAGTTTGATATTGTTGTTCCAAAATACTACTTAATCAACAATCATTCACTAACTAATCAGACAAGCAAGATCAAACTAAGCAGAAATACGAAACTAACAAGAAAAGCAAAGCAAAGCAAAGAGAAGATGATTCGACAATGCGTCTACATTCACGGGAGAATCAGGAGCTTATTATTGATCATTAACTAGCTACAATCACCTTGAATCACTCAAATACAATCACTCAATCACTCATATTGCTGAACTCTACAATGGATGCTCACACCTCTCTCACTCATTGTGTTTTCACTCTTGAAAGCCTTCTACCATGGTTGTTTCCTTTCATCAAATGTCAAATGAAGAAGAAACCTAGAAGGTTTTGTGCGAAAATGTGCACTTGAGAGAATAAGTTAGTTATTCCCTGCACATGCTTTTGCCAGCTCAATTACCACGTTAGACATAATGATTAAGTGATGATTTGAAGGCAGTCGCCATGGCAATTTTGTGGAACTGCCAATGCCAAGATATTGGAAAGTTTCCCATATCATTCATACACTACAAAAACGAATTTCTTTTTCTTGTACGACGGATATTTTACCAACCCAACGAAATAAAAACAACCCCCCTTTTTTGTTGGTAATATATATTATTTTCTCTTTTCAAATAAATCATGTAATTATTTTAAGTATTTCAAGCAATATCTTCAAAATAATCATGTAAATACAACTATTACCCATGAAATAATTATTTTGTTGATTAATCAATGATTGGCGCTCTTAAATTAATAAGTCCTTAATTTTATAATTGCCATTTAAATAAAATTTTATTTAGACAATTAATAATATTAATATTCGACTAACCAATTTATTGGGTCAAAATAATTTTCATTATTTAATAATAAAATAATGTTATTGACAATATTTTATCTTAATTTACCTAGTTTTAATTATTAATTTCCGTTCAAATAAAATTAATTATTTAAACAATTATATAATGTCAATTAATTCAAATATTATTACCTTAATATACAATATTTAAATAATTAATAATATCTAATTAATAAATTTCATTATTAATTGCCTGTTTAAATAAACTCATTATTTAAACAATTAATAATGTTCATTTAATTACCGTTGAAATATGCTCAATATTTAAACAATTAATATTCATATTTTAATAACACTGTTAAGAATTTCATATGGATAGAGATACGATATTGAAAATGATTAACGTAGATGCAAAATTAGTCTAGAAACCTCATAATCGTTAATACTTATGGGCCTAACCATGAAAAATTCCACTAGAATCGTTAATCCCTCAATACAAATATAATATAAAAAGCACAAAATAAAAAGAACTCCCTTCTTTGTTTTTGTCTTTGTCTTTGATTCTCCATGAACTTATCTTAGTCACATCGATAATGGATTCTATCACAAGCTCCCCTGTGACACTTTGATTCAAGAACCTCCTGTTCTTGTTTTGATCATAACACGCGCTCCTTTATGCGGTAGCTCGGAGAACTCCCTTCCTTTATGATGTAAGCAGGGTAGAGCTCGACTTCTTCTAACCTTGAAAGAATCAAACTCACTCCTTCACCAAGCAATTACAATATAAAATCTTTGAATGATAAACCTTACAAAATGCACCCTCACATAAATATTATAATAAGCACAATAGACTAATAAAAGTGAGAGCAAATATAAAAAGCTTGGTTAAGACAAAGTTATAGAAGAGTTAAGTCCCTTTAATTTTATAGGCAACACACTTGATTCAAACTAATCTTCAATGTTTGATAAGAAAATAATTCTAAATCATTAATTGAAAATCTAGATAATATAAAGAACTTATGTTTATTTATTAACCGACACCACGTGAGGACGAAATTATTCTCATTTAAATCAAAGATTTTCCATTTTAAAAATCTTCCACATAAGTAAGGATGTTGCCATGGCAATTTTGTGGCCAATTCAAAATATCAATTCTATGCAAGGAGACAACTAAGAGATTCCATAAACAAAATCAATCAATTAATCAAATCACATATTGGTAGGGATGGCAAAAACACACCATTAAAAAACCTCCCCCCCTTTTTTCTCCTTAAAACCCTAAACTACGACATTACAATTCAATAACAGATACTTAACCCATAGGTGGTTGGGAACGGTCCCCGTGTTTATAAGGGTTAGGGATAAGGAGGATCGAAAATGATTATGACCACAGGAACACGCCAGAAAGTCCCTAGATTCGTTAATCGTTCAATACAAATATAAATAGCCAAACTCCCTCTTTGTTTGTCTTGATTCTCCCGCAACCCGAACCTATACTGGATTTTTAAAGAATATCCCTTATATATTTTGTCAACTGAATCTTTTTTTATTGAAAAATATATGTGAAATATGATTATATTAGCTAATACAATATAAAATGGTTAGTATTATCTTTTCTTTTTTACTTAAAAATGTATATTTTAAACGTATATTTCATTTTTATATTTCATATATGACTAAAAATGTAAAGCGAATATAGTTTTCACTGGGAAGCCTTCATTTATGGCCCACTTTGAATTTCAAATAAGGGGAATCCCAAAACCCTATCCCAAGATTTTTTATTAGGGAGGATGAAATTATTCTCATTTATAAGATTCCATCAAAATCTTCCATAGGGTTGGGGATGTTCAAAATGTCATCTATTCAGGAGACCTAAGTGATCCCATAACATCCACCCCTTAATCATCACATATTGGTGATTTGAAGGTTTGAATAAACATACTTTATATGAGTAAATTAAGGGCCAAGGAAACACCAAAACAAAATAGGTTTTTGTCAAATTAAATTGCCAACCATTTAAATCAAATAAAAAGGAAAAAATACAAACATTTATATTTTCCAACAAAAACTAATAGATATTTACAACGAAACCTTTAATTTGTCAATAATAGATTAGATATTTTTTTATTATTTTAATTATTAAAATACCAACGAATTGGGAAAATGGTCGGAAGAAGTATATATTACCGACTAAATCATATTTGACTGGCAATATTATTTGAAAATTAATTTTATATATGGCAACGATTTATTTAGCCGCTCAAAGCCTTTAGGTCTCTTTCCTTTTCCCTCTTTTTTCTCCCCCCCTTCATTGTCACAATCAACTCCAACGAAACAACATCCTGCTCCGACGAATCGCACTTGCTCTATGGAAACAACATCCCACTCCACTTTTCATCAATTGTTCTTCAGTTTTTTTGATTTTTTAATGTTCTTTTTCCTATCTTCTTTGTCCACACTAAAAACAGATTCACTTTGAAAAATCTCACCACCAGGTACGATTCCTCTTCAATTTGCTATCTATTCTTTCATCTTTAACAGATTTCTTAATATCATATTGGTTAGGTTAATTTTTTCTCTTTAATTTTCTACGATTTTACATATTTTGGTCAGTTTCCTGTTTAATTTTTGTTCTCCATTTGGTTAATTCAATCTTTGGGCTGAAAATTCAAAGGAGGTGAATAAAAGAATAGAATCGTACTCTGAAAGGGATAGCCTTTTGTTTTTCATATTTTAAACTTGAGAGGAATAGCCTTAGACTCCTTTAAACTCTGAAAGGGATTAATGAGACATTCTTTCTTTCAACAATATGGTATTGTGGATATGTTCTTTAAGTTTAGAAATGAGATCAAGGAATATTAGGCTCCAAGATGTTTCATAAGAGAAAGAACTCCTTTGTATCTATCTCACTTTCTTTTATTCTACAATACAAGATAGATTTAGATATATATCCATCTAACCCATATAACTTTTACGTATAAATAGACCATTTCCCACTTAAAAAAAACATCACATAATTTGAAGCTTGTTAACCTCAATGAGACTTTATTTCTCATTAAGGTTAAAAATAGTTTAGTTCAATTATGATCTAACTAAGAAAAATATGAAGCTTGTTAACATTAAAAGATATTCTCTAAAGGGTTTTGAACACTCTTTGCAATACCTTTACTTATATTATCAATTTTGGAAAATAATATGGACTACAATGAACTTTAAACTTATAGGTGTCATTCATCACTGATATTTTTATGTTTGTATATGCTAGGTTGCTAAAGAATCAACACGTCTGACGCTGATAGGTATGTAGCTTTTCATTTATTTCAATCATATTTCAATACATTTAGTAGTCACATTTAGAATGGATTAATTTATAGTTTATGTATACATTTATCACCAATATTTTGTTTTGTTTATTTGTGGATTGTGGCTATCCTGCAGCAAAGGTAGTCACAATCAATTTTTTTTTTTGTGTAATCGAAATACAATTAATTGATAAGATATAGAACAATGTATATTTTAGATTATGTAAACTTTAGGTCAATAGATGGAAAAAGCTTGAAAACCCTTTGGTAACCCACATATTAGAACATATAATATTTTTCATTCCATCGAAACTAATCTTCTTTTTCCTATTCATCCTCTTATTTAGAGTTTAAGTTCAAAATTTTCACGTGTGTATTCAAACACATGTCTAGGTTCCATACCAATATGTATAGAAGCTGGATTAAACTTCGAGATAGATTTTGCTCAGAGTATATTGTGGTGGTTATGTCATTTTTAGAGTTTGCCAAGGATGTAGTGAATGAGTATGGAAAGACACGATGTCCTTGTAGAAGTTGTCTAAATACACGATTTGAAGGACTAGAAGGTATAGAGAGGCATCTGTACATTCATGGTATATCTTTGACATACGATCGATGGGTATTCTATGGAGAGGAAGTAGATGTAACTCCTTACTTATGCCCAATAAACACCGATAATGAGCCTATGAATGTAGAGACAAATTTATAGGGCAGAAAAGAGGATGAAATGTTAGAAGTGTTTAATAAGTTGCAAGGAGGCACGTTAAATGAAAATGAAAGTGCTCATTATGATGTAAACAAGGGGGTTATGAAGATAATTTTTCAACTTTGATGGGTAAAGCACAGAAAGAATTATATCTTGGTTGTACATGTTTCTCAAGTTTGAAATTTTTGGTATATGATACTCCAATTATTAAAGGAAGCACTACCAATCGAGTCATTCTTTCCTAGTTCATATTATGATAGTAAGAAGATGATGCGTGGTCTTGGATTAGGATATGAAAAAATTCATGTATGTGAGTATGATTGCATATTATTCAGGAAAGAGTATGTAGAATTTGAGTATTGTCCAATTTGTGGAAAATCTCGATACAAGGTTGATGATGGGTGTTGACATAGTTTTATATCATAATATTACCCTCAATTTAATTAGGCTTTGATGAGTTTGATGCTACTTTAATTAGTTTTTCTCTTTTTATGTAGGTTTTGAAAGATATTTGCAAATTAAAGGAAAAAGGAAACATTTGGGCAAAAATCAACTCTAGTGAGCCATCGCTTGATCATTTAGAAGAGTGCCAGAATTTAGACTAGCAAGGCGTCGCTTGAATATGTAGCGAGGTGTCTCTCGTTCGTTTTAATGAAGGCTTGTGACATTCTAGTGAGCCATCGCTTGAAGTGTAGCGAAGCGTCGCTTGCCCAAATTCTCCAACGACTTCCATGGCCTATATAAAGGTGGCTGAAGCTATTTTTTCACATACACTAGGATTCTTGAATTCATCATTGGAGGCAGCCACTTTGGAGAGCATATTTAGGCGTTTTTCACCGATTTTCGAGGGAGTCGTTTTAATGTTTTCTAGAATATTTATTTTGTTGAATTTTATGTTCATGGATAGCTAAATTTCTAATTCTTAGGGGATTGATGTAGCTAATTGTATTTTTATGGTTTGGGTATTTAGTTTTAGTTTTGAAGACAATTTTATGATTCTATTTATGTTCTTATGTTCTTAATGCTTTTAATTTACTGGCCATAGATTAATTGATTTTAATTCTGAAATCTAACACTCGGGAGAGGTGGTTTTAGGATAGATCTTGGGAACATAACTGAAGGTAGATTAGAGTTGGGAAACTTAATCTTAATTTAGAAGTCTAAAAAGAACTTGCGATTCATACACTTTTAATTATTGAAATTGAATAGGGATATTGGTTTCTTAATTAATTGTGATTCTTGATTTGACGCCCGGGAGAGGTAATTAGGAATTTTAGTGTTCTTGACTTATAGAATATGAAATTGTTGTTCTTAACTAAACGAATATTAATTCCATAAATTAAAGTAGTGAAATCATTCCTCTAGGACCTTTTTTTCCATTGATTTAATTCAACCTTTTTACATTTAGTTTCGTCTTTTCTTATTAGTTTATTATTATTAGCTTAGTTCACTACTCATTATTTTACGATTTCTAAATAAAATTGAGTTAATCATACATTAGTATTTAGGTAGACGTAATAATTTTTTTAGAGGACGACAAACCCTTTGTTTTTATCATTATTTTAAAACTTGACTCCGTACGCTTGCGGATAATTGATAAATTTACATCAACAAGTTTTTGGCGCCGTTGATGGGGGTTAAGCAATTTAGTTTTACTTGATACTATTGTGCATTGACTTTGTCTTAATTTAGAATTTTTATTTTTTATTACATCTTTTTGAACCCTTTAATTATTCTTTTCTCACTTGTTTTCTTTGTTTGCTGTTATTTTTGCAAGTTATTACATATTATTTGCGAAAGGACGAAAGTAGTAGTCTTGCACCACTAAATCCGGAGATTGAGAAAACCTACAAAGTTAACCTTAAGCAGAAAAGATTCAAGCCGAGAAATTGGCTAATCAAGATGATCAACATGCAATTGCTGAGAACAACACAAGGAAAATTAAGGATTATTTCAAACCAATTGTTGCTCAAAATTTTTCAGGAATAGCTCGACAGACTTGTTGGGATTGAGGACCTCTAAAAGAATTCTCAAACGGAAGTCCCAAGGATCTTTCCTTGCAGTATAATATAATCAAAATCTAAATGCATAAAAGAAATACTAACCCTTGTAGAGAAGTGTCTGACTCTTCTTCGTTCTTGGCTGGTTACGATCCAAGGACCACCAAAAAGATCTTCCTCACTAAGCACAATAGAGAATCGATGCGTGGGCACTATTTCATTTGGAAAAAGGAAAAGGGAAGAAAAATTTCTTCCTTTTGACCACACTGTGGTGGGCGGCTAAGAGAGAGGGATGAGAGGAATTTTTCCTGAGCCTTTTACTTTAACTCTCTTAGTTGTGTGTTTTGGGGTCACCCCAAGGTTCCTATTTATAGGAAAACTAAGGCCTCAGAAAATCTTTTGAATATCTTTTAATTATTAAATAAGATATTCTAAAAAATATTTGAATAATAAAGATATTATATTTTATTTCATAATGAAGTATCTCATATCTTTTATTTAAATTAATCGATATTAATTTACTTATATTATTCCATATCTTCCATTTAAATTAATCACATTAATTTAAAATAAGATATTCATATATTTTAAATAATAAAATGAAAAACCCCTTAGTCAACTCTTTGACCAAAGTGGCGTGTGACCCCACCATGGGTCACACACCCCCCTATCATCATCTCATGACAATATTGGGCATTTTATTTTCCTTTTTATTTAATGGAACAATTCCGTTAAATAATTAAATAAATAAAACTCCTTTTATTTATTCCAATAAATAAAACTCCTTTTATTTATTTCCTCTTTAATTTATTTAATTTGAAAATCTCAAATTAAATATTTAAATAGACTCCTCTATTTAAATCCCCATTAATTTTGGACAACTCAAAATTAATTAAATTAAATAAACTCTTCTATTTAATCTCTCATAATTAATTAAATAGACTTTTCTATTTAATAATTAAATAGACCCCTCTATTTAATTCCACCATTAATTAAATAATCAAATAGATTCATCTATTTAATTTCTTTTAATTAATCAAATAGACTCCTATATTTAATTCCATTTTTCCAAAGAAATTAATCATATTAATTTATGTTCTCAATTACATGCGTTAGCTCGGAGGACTTAATGGACCTATATGACTAAGCTCCAATGATCCAGAATTACCTTTGATTAAAACTCCTTTTAATCAATTAATTCTCATTCATTAACTCCTAGATAACTCCACTAAATATCTAGAGTTGCATTCTTAGTACTATAGACATAGTTATGTCTGTTGGCTATAATCATTAACTACACTTTGATCCTTCACAAGTTAGTTCGTATCCATGGCTAGGTATTTGCACCGTATTAACCTCCATGATACATCTTGTTCCTTAAGCCCAACTGATTCTCCAATGAACAACCTTACATAATCTCTATTATGCGTCTTTAACCTTTTCCTTGATCAGAGGAATATGGGGCCCCGCTGTTCAAGACCGTATCAGTCCATAAGGGAACTACTTATCTATTTTCCTATATGGAAAAGAGTGAATTCCAATTCTTGTGTAATTACGTTCCCAGCTATAAGTAAGATGCAATCCCCAAAGTGGGAGGCATATTGAGCGAACTGTATCGAGTCACTCTCACAGATGCAAATAATTGCGAACAGGAGTTCGTAATCCATTCAGGATTAAGATCAATTGTACATGATCAACCAGTTGATAAACGAAGTGTCTTTCTGTAACGGCTTTCCTAGAAGACAGTAAGTTTATCTTAGTCCAGTCTACTACAATCTCTATTCCAGCAACACCCCCCCCCCACATGTCTCTACATGAGCGATCCAGATGAGATCATTTGTGCCAATTCACAAGTGGGCCGTGTTAGTGGTGTTACCAGAAATAAGGCACCCAACCTTTACTCATGTACCACAGACTTTTTGAGTTACACTTAAGTAAATCTTCCCGTATCATATGCTCACTTTAAGTTATCATAAGTAACTCTGGATCTTATGATGGATTATATTTATTAAAATAATAATAAATGACAATGTAAATATTACTAATTAATAATTCCTTTATTTATTTATAGTTTAATTAGATTACATAAGATTTAGGGCAGAAAACCCAGCAAGACCATCAATGCAAACAACTTTGAATTGAAACCTGTTCTTATTGGTATGGTTCAAAACCATCAATTTAGAGGGACTACTTCAGAAGATGAAAATTATCACCTATCCAGGTTCTTAGAAATTTGTGATATAGTTAAGATGAATGGGATACCTGATGACACAATCAAATTGCGCCTTTTCCCTTTTTCATTGAGAGATAAGGCTAGGGTTGGTTACAATCAGTACAACCAGGAAGTATCTCTAGTTGGCCAGACATGGTTGAAAAGTTTTTGACAAAATTATTCCCACCATTGAGGGCCACTCAAATGCGTTCTGAAATCAACACTTTCAAGCAACAAAATTCGGAAACTTTATATAAGGCTTGGGAGAGATTTAGGGAACTTTTAAGAAAGTGTCCAAATCATAGACTTCAGGATTACTTACAGATTCAACTTTTCTATAATGGGTTGAGGGGATAAACTAGATTGAATGTTGATGCTGCTGCGCTGTAGGAAGTTCATTGATGTCTAAAAGCTGTTGAAGAAGCTATAGAATTGCTTGACAATTATGGCTAAAAAAAGTTTCCAATATCTCGATGATCGATCTATGGCTCCAAAAGTGGCAGGTGTATTGGCAATTGATGATGTAACATTCATTAAATCTCAGATTGTTTCACTTTCACACAAAATTATCAGGATCTAAGACTTCACAGTCCATTAAAACTTTAACAACTACTAGTGAAGTGGTTAAATATGAAGAACCTACAAGTGAACTAGCCTAATATGTGAATAACAGGAATTATGGGTATAGAGAAAATCAATATCAGAATCCATTGCCTACCCATTATAATCCAGGGCTAAGAAATCATGAAAATTTGTCCTATGGGAACAATAAGAATGTTTTGCAACCTCCTCCACACAACCATGATGATAATAAGCTTTCTTTGGAGAGCATGTTTGGAACTTTCATTACTGAATCTAGAAAAATATTTAATTAGAATGAAACTATGTAGAAAATTTAGCTGCAATAGTTGATAATCATACTATTATTTTGAAAAACCTAGAAGTCCAGATGGGACAAATAGCTACTTCAGTGAATGCACTTCATAATGGAAAGTTTCCTAGTAATACAGAAGTAAACCCAAAGGATAAGTTAAATGCTATTACATTGAGGAGTGGAAAAGAGCTTCAAGAATGGACTCCACCCTTAGCAGAAGACTCCATCACTGAAATAATTGAGAGCAAAGAAGAAGAACAACAGGAGGCTACACCTAGTTTGGCAGAAAAACCAATTTATATTTCTTTATCTTATAATATTCCTGTTACACATTCTAATTTACCTTATCCTCAACATTTCCAAAAGAAAAAGATTGATCTTCAATTTTTTAAATTTTTAGATATTTTAAAAAAAATTCACATTAACATTCCTTTTGCAGATCCGCTGGAACAGATGCCAAATTATGTGAAATTCATGAAAGATATAATGTCTAAGAAGAGGAAGTTGGAAAATTTTGAAACAATAAAAATGCCAGAAGAATGCGTGCAATACTTCAGTAGAAATTACCACATAAGCTAAAAGGTCCGGGGAGTTTTACTATCCCTTGTACTATTGGTAGTTCTTTATTTGGTAAAGCTTTATGTGATTTAGGTGCCGGTATTAATTTGATGCTTCTTTCTGTATTCAAAAAACTTGTATTAGGTGAAATTCAACCTACTATTATCTCTCTTCAGCTTGCAGATAGATCACTCACAAACCCTCGTGGAATCATTCAAGATGTGTTTGTAAAGGTTAATAAGTTCATATTCCCAACTGATTTTGTAGTCCTAGACATGTAAGAAGATGAAGAGATTCCTATCATTTTGGGGAGACCATTCTTAGTACCGGTCGTGCCTTGATTGATGTCCAACAAGGTAAGTTAACATTAAGGGTCAACAAAGAAGAGGTACACTTAAATATCTATCGTTCTTTAAAATTTTTCGATGAGGTCAGTACCTGTCACAGGATTGATGTTATTGATAATTTGTTATCTAATTCAGTAGGCAACAAAATTCTTAATGATCCTTTACAAACTTGCTTATTTGACTCTTTGACTAGCTCAAAGTTTAAAGAAATTGATGAGAAGAAGGATGAGCCAACAGAACCTCCTGACCCTGAGTTAAAACAATTACAAGAGCATTTTCGCTATTCTTTCCAAGGTACCCTAGAAGATCGAAGAAATTCACGAGATATACTTGGTAAGGTAAATTCAAGAAAGAAGGGACCAGGAAAAATTGAAGAATTTCATACTCCCTAACGGAAATAGAGGGATATCGTTGAGCTCACGATGTTAAATTAAGTGTTTTTGGGAGGTAACCCAATCTCTAAACCCTTTACTTTATTCATTTTTTTCAGTTTAGCTTAGCTTAGCTTAGTTTATTTTTAATTTAATTTAAACTTTTTTTTAGTTAGTAAAAAAAAAAAAACAGAACAGAACATAGGGACAGAGGCAAAATTTGAGCGACACATCGCTCTCTTTTAGCGAAGGCTTGCTTCACTAAAATCTAGAAAGCTAAAAGGCCCTAAACGACACATCACTATTATTCAAGCGAGGCCTTGATTCTGGGAATTTTCAAAAAAAAAAAGAACAAGCGAGCCATCACTCTCTTACAAGCAACACATCGCTGGAATCACAGAACAAAAATTTCTATTCCCTTTTGACAGCAGCAGCTTCAAACTCGTTTTTTTCACTCATTTTCTCTCAAAAAATTCGAACCCTGACTCTATTACAACCTCAAATTACTTCATCCTAACTTAATCTCTTGATTTCATTTCGTTTTTCAAGTGTTAGGAAGTTAAATCTAGTTGCTTTTATCCCAAAATTGAAGGAAATCAGAACTTTAGGGCTATAATCATGGGTAACTCATCTTTTCCTCAAGAGTTAGTTGCTCTACAATTTTTGCTACATTAATTTATGCATCTTTCTGAGCCTATTTTTGCGATTGGATAGGTTGATTTTTTTGAGATTTTTGTTGCACATTGGGTTTGGAAGATGTCAATTTTTTTGTTAGGTTGGTGTTTGGTTTAGAAGTGTTAGTTCCTAGCTTGATTCAAATCCTGTCTTGTTGGGCTGTTTAAACATAGCTTTAATTTTCTCATCATGTCCAAAAGAAGAAAAGCTTCCACTTCCACCTCTTTGGGAGAATTTGATGATCAAAAGTTCTTTAATTTTCAAGCCTCCAAACACTTTTATTAGACTTTCCACAATAAAAGTCTTATTCAAGAGAGGGGAATTCAATTGTGTCCCGATAGCCATCAAGCTATCTACACTACTATAGTCAATCAGGGTTGGGAAGAGTTTTTAAACAACCTGAGGCCGCCATAACACCCTTAGTGCTTGAGTTCTATGCCAATTTAGGTGAAACTAGCACCACGGTGTTTGTTAAGGAGTATGGGTGCCTTTTGACTATTGTACTATCAACCGTTTCTATCACCTTCATAACATTGATGATGACGAGTATAATACGTACATAAGTGAGGAGTGAGATCTAGATGAGGTCATCAAGACCCTATTGGAATTATTTTCTAAGACTGAGATCTTCCAGCAATTAGAGCCTTTTTGGCATATAAGTTATTCGAATTTACAGGATTATGTGATCGATGAAAGTATGGGCTTACGAGTTTATATGTTATAATGTTCTTGATTAATGTGACTCTGTTGAGTTATTCTGAAATTGTTTCTCTGTTTATATTTTTGTATTCGAGTTTCTGATTCTTTATTATCACACATGTTTGCATGGAGGAATAATGAGATAATTCATACATTGCGTGAGCTTGCATTGTTTGGTATTATTCGTTGTTCAGCTATATATGTATTATGAGGAATGCATAGACTGTGTGAGCTTGCATGAACGGAGGAGATGAATAATGAATAATGTTTAGTTGTGTGAGCTTGCATTATTTGGTATTATTCATGATTGTTGTAGATACCGTATTTTGTTCAGACCAAATTTATTAATTTTCATTTTTAAAATAAAGAAAATTGAAATAACAAATAAAATTTGATTGGTTTTAAAAATAGAGATAATTTTATTCTTAAAAATAAAATTGATCCTTATATTTTAAAAATAATTAGATTTTAATTTGGTTTTAAATTTAAATGATAAAGACGATTTTTATTTCAAAAATAAAATTGGCTTTTAATTTTAAATATAAAATAATTTTCAATTTTATTTATTTTAAAAGTTGTTATTTAATTTTTTTTTTTAAATTATTGTATAGATAAGGTAGTTAATTTTAAATTAATTTGAAATGGTCAAAGATAAATATGATTTTGTTGGGAAAAAACCACCTTCCCACATTCACTGCTAGGAATAAATAGAAATAATCGAGAAAAATAAAGAAAGCAACACAATCAAACGACACAAAGATTTATATTGGTTCACCTCAATTGGCTAAGTCCAGTTGCTACCGCTGCGGATTTCACTATGATAACACAAGAGTTACAATGAAAAATATTCAATACACTAAACCGTGTATTGCGCTTAAAAGCCCTCAAGAAAGTAAACCCTTTTATTTACTATATTTCTCACACTCTTAATCCCCTCACTTCCACTCAAGCACCCGAAGCAAAGATGCCACTTGACTTCCTGAATCCACGATCTCTTACAGCTTCACTCTCGACAGATTGACAATCTGACAGTTTGGCTTTCAACCCTCGGCACTCTACACATTTTGAAGACCACTATTTCAAGTATATATAGCAATCAAACTTGATGTGCAAGGAACAACCAAACTTGGAGCCCAAGTACACTTGAAGCCCAAGCTTCCCCATGTTGGAAGTCACCCCTTCCAACAATTAGTCTCAGCCAATAGGAAGCAAGCACCCACGTGAGTATTTGATTTGGCTTCATATTACAACAAATTTGGGATAGATTTAAATAAATTTGTAGAGATATTATTTGATTTAGGTTGAGTTAATCTCTAAGAATTATCTGCTATTATCATAAGCTTATCTCAATCTATTTTAAATAATTTTGACTATAAATAAGAGCCCTCACTCTTAGAATAGGTCACAGTAGAAACACGAAAAAAATACACCTTTCTCGAG
Source organism: Gynostemma pentaphyllum (assembly GCA_028015215.1). Lineage (NCBI taxonomy): Eukaryota > Viridiplantae > Streptophyta > Magnoliopsida > Cucurbitales > Cucurbitaceae > Gynostemma > Gynostemma pentaphyllum. The sequence goes on along the minus strand of CM051347.1, from coordinate 44,890,343 downwards.
TTCTTGCCCACAAAAAGTCATTCCCAAGCCTCCTCCCAATCAATGCAAAATCGTGGCCATTATATGTGATTTGATAAGAATTGTTGGTTCTATTCTATAATCTTCGTTTTCAACGTTGATTGGATCTCAGGTATGAGTTTTGCTTTTGACTGAATATATATATATTTGAATCTTTCGCTTTTATTCACACAAGTTTAATATAAAAAAAAATCTTTATTCATTCATGATTTTCCATTTAATATCTCAGTATATATGGGTCAAAGTGCATGCATTGATTTGAATGTTAAAAATTTGCTGATATATTCATGATATACCATTGTATACATTATAAATTGAGTTTTGATTTAGCTATTTGTCTCTAGTATTGTCGTTTTTTTTTTGTATATCATGTAGATAGATGAGTTTTCTTTTCTCTTTTTTCTTTTGTTTTAATGGATTGATTTTTTTAAAATAATAATAAATTTGAAGACACGTATTTTTGTGCCCCAACATTAGTAATAGTCTTAATGTAATTGATCTGGTTTTCCTTTTAGAATAAATTTTATAAATTTAGAATCTCTAATATTTCATTAAACTTTTAAATAACTAAATCAATGTTTATAGTTAGACTCAAAATATTTAATTCTTCTTTATAAAAAAAACAAATTATTGTTAATATTAATTTTCTTAGGGAAAGAGTAATACACTTATTGCGAATTTGATAAACGTGTAGAAATCCTCACAATTGTGAAGGTTGAGTAATGTGTATATCAAATTCTCAATAAATGTACAAAAACCCTAAAAATAATAATAATTTAATTAAAATTATAAATACTACACTTGTATTTTTTAAAATAAAAAGAATTATTTTGAATAAAAAATAACAAAAATGTTTTAAAATATAAATACAAACCCGATGATGAGATTTTAGGAAAGTAACGACTCTCAATTTCTCTAGGTGAGGGATTTTCAATTCCGATATTTGTTCAATTAACGGTCATAACCCCGCTCAATTAATCTTTGAACTTACATCATTCTTGATGTTAAGAGAAGATTTAAATGAGACATTTGTTTTCATAAACTAAAATCAATCTTTCACCAATTAGTTTAATCAGGGACCCATAATTTAAAATTAGATAATATAAGATAAGATTAGGGTAACCATTTTTTAAATGGATGTCGTAGGGTGCTAGTACCTTCCCTATGCATAAATGACTCCCGAACCCAATCTGATTTTTCGTAGACAACTTTTTAGTAATTAGGTGACCAATCACACCCGAATTTAGTTGGTGGCGACTCCAAAATTTTTCTTTTCACAAAGAGGCCTGTAAATTGGACATTGGTGCTGCGCGTCGCAATTACGTTGCAATTGCTATGATACATATATATTGTAGACTGCGTGAGCTTTGCATGTCATTGGTGAGATAACGGGATCATGTATTGGCTGCGTGTACTTGCATCATTTGATGTTATTCATTGTGAGACTATGTGAGCTTAACTTGTTCTAGTTGTTTTCCTAAAAGATTTAACGTATATTTACGTGTTATGGTTATTACGAGTTTGGGAGAATTGACTACTTATTTAGTTCTTTGTTCTTTGTTGTTGGGAGATTTGAATGATTTTGCATTTGGAAGTTTGTTTGGGTAGTCAAGAGATTGTAGGATTCGTTGGACACAAATCCGGATCGATTTGGGATCTAAAGTTACTTTATTTTCAACTTATCTTCACTGGGTCTCCCGCTCATGATATTACACTTTTAGGTACGGGACGAGGTCGTGGTCGTGACTGTGGAGCTGGTGCGGCATGATTCCAGGGTCGATGATAATGGATGGACTTGAGTTGGTTAGTCCATGAACTTATGATGTCTTTTATTTGTTTGACTTTGGGTTTTTGAGCTCTTTTGAGCATTATTACTTATGTTTATTTGATTTCTATAGATTTCTGGATTTACGAATCCATCTACATTGTGGGTTTGAAACTTTATGAAAAGGGAAGCGCTTCCCATCTTTGAATGTTAAGGATTTCAGATTTTATTTTGAAATGAAAATGATGTCTCTATCGATTTACATGTTTTCCAACTATTAATTCAAGTCTTCTGCATGCGTTATTTATTTATTATATTTTAAAGAGTCAGGTCTTTACACTCATCTATAGTGAGGGGAGTTCAGCTATGAATCTATAGCGGAATTATTCATAGTTAAATAATATGTAATTAACTGATTATGAGTTAGTCACTTAATTGACTAATTATTAAGCCCATGATTTATAGATCCATCAGGTCTCTATTATAGCCCAAATATCGAAGTCACGAAATCAAATTGATGAAATAAAAATTTTAAGTAAGGTAAATTTCTTAAATAGGGAATATTAATTGTTTAAATATTGAATATATTTAAATGATAATTAATAGAAATATTATTAATTGTTTAAATAATGAGTTTATTCAAACAGAAAAATTAATAATTAAATATTATTACTTGTTTAAATATTGAGTATATTTAAATGGTAATTAATAGTTTGAAATTAATTGATAATTATTAATAATTAAATTAATTATTAATAATAAAATATTGTCAATTAGAATTATTAATTAATTAAATAATGAGTTTATTTAATGGAAATTAATAATTAAAATATTTATTATTATTTATTTAAATAATGAAACTTATTTAAATTGAAATTAATAATTAAATATTATTTGATAATATTTAGTCGGGAGAAAATTAATATAATTAATTGTTTAAATAAAGTATTTTATTTGAATGGTAATTTATAAATGAATTAATTAAGTTGGACTTATTAATTTAAGATAGAGTTTCTAGCCCAATTGGATTAATGAACCTAATTGAAATTGGCTTAAAATAATTAATTAAATAAATTAGATTTATTTATTAATTATTATTAATAAATTCGGCCATATATATTATTTATTGGAAAATAATTACTTGAATTATATACTAAAATAATTATATAGATTTATTTACCCAAGATAAATCAAATAAAAGAAAATAAAATATCCTCCTATTTGTCGAAGGTATTTTCTTAAATACCAAGATAAAGGAAAGAAAAAATCTTTTTTCTTTTGTATTTATTTCCAAGGAATATTCCTAATGTGATTAGATTTTCCATTAGTCTATGAATAGGAGGCTTGGCTCATTCATAAATCACACAACTCAACTCCTAGAAATTGAAATTCTCTCTTCCTCTCCTCCCTTAAGCTTTGCCGATTTTGGCTTTTATTTTAGGAAAAAAAATTCTTTTTCTTCTTCCTAATTACTTCTAAAATTCGATCACACAATCGGGTTTTACTTGTTCGATCGAGATATAGTGTAGAAGATCGGTGCTAAGGATTGATGATGTAAAGAAACCTCCAACCATATCTCCATAAATTACCCAATGTAAGTAAAAGGTTTTATTTTCGAAAAACTAGCATGAATTTACATGTTTTAGATCACAATTGCATGATGTTAATAGAACCTAAATTAATTGTTAATTTGTTTACTAAATAAAATCCCACTAATTTAGTAAAGTAGTCCCTTTAAGCACGACATGGTGGTGAATACTTTATCACCTTTATAGATGATTTCACACATTTTGGTCATGTTTATTTGATTTCCCACAAATCTGAAGTATTAGAGTTATAGAAATTTTGTTACCTTAGTGGAAAATCAATTAGATAAAATGGTTAAATCTTTAAGGACAGACCGTGGACGTGAATATTTATCTAATGAGTTTAAACAAATGTGTGAAGAAAAAGGAATACATAGGCAGCTAACCATTTCACGAACCTCACAATAGAATGTGGTTGTTAAAAGGAGAAATATAACTCATTTAGAAATGGTTAGGTCAATGATGGCGCAAGAAAAATTGTCAATCACTTTTTGGGGTGATGCCTTATTGACTACTACTTATATTCTTAACCGTGTACCTCAAAATTTGTTGCTTCTACACCCTATGAGTTATGGGCTGGTAGCAAACCAAACCTTAGTGGTTTGAGACCATGGGGATGTACTGCTTATGTTCATGAATCATCATATCAATATGAAAAACTAGGTCCAAGAGGTAAAAAGAGTATTTTTATACGATACTCAGAAACCTCAAAATGGTATGTTTTCATCGGAGAACAAGCAAGTGGGAGTATAACATAATTCGAATCACATAAGGCTACATTCTTGGAAAATAATTTTCCATCAAGAGGTGAGATTAATCAGGAGACGTCTTTTTATGAATTAAACATTTTAAATAGTTTGATTCCATCAAACGAATGGAGAGATACTCCCAATAAGTTATCAACGGTATCTCATCCAAGTGGGAGAAATTTGAACACTCCGTGAACAACTAATAACTCATGATTTAGAACCACAAATAAGGTGTAGTAATTGTGGTAGAATTCAAAAATGTCATTATGATGATGAAATATTCATGATTATGCCTCAAGACGATGAATAGCCGAATAATGTTTAAGAAGCTCTTCAAAGTTCTAATAAGATAAATGGATAAATGCAATAGAAGAAAAAATGGAGTCAATGAAGTCAAATAGTGTTTGGGAACTAGTTGATCTTTCTAAAGGACACAAAGCAATTGGTGACAAGTGGGTTCTTAAAATCAAACGTAAAGTTGATGGCTCTATCGAAAGATATAAGGTCAGACTTGTAGCCAAAGGTTACACACAACATGAAGGAATTGATTATGAAGAGACGTTCTCTCATGTTGTGAGGTTTATCTCGATTCATCTAATCCTAGCAATAGTAGCTTGTTTAGATTTGGAATTACATCGAATGGATGTAAAAACGACATTTCTAAATGGAGAATTGGAAGAATAAATATACATGCAACAACCCATTGGTTTTGTTACTGAAGGGCAAAAACAAAAAGTGTGTAGATTAATGAGGTCAATTTATGGTCTCAAACAATCTTCCAGACAGTGGTACATCAGATTTCACCAAGTTATCCCCTCATATGATTTTCATATAATCGATGAGGACCACTGTGTGTATGTCAAAACACATAAAGATAAGTTTGTGATTCTTTCATTATATGTGAATGACATACTATTAGCTGGGAAAGACAAGGAGTATGTATTAGCCATTAAGAAATGACTATCATCAAACATTCAAATGAAAGATATAATTGAAGCAGCTTATATAAAGGATGTTAGCCTTGTCACCAGGTCAGTACATCAAGAAAATCTTTGAGAGATTTAAAATGCAAGACTGTAAACCTATTGATAGTCGCATCGCAAAAGGCGAAAAGTTAAGTTAAAGATTGTGTCCAAAGACTCCAGAATAAATAGAGCAAATGCGAAAAGTTCCTTATTCAAGTGCTATTGGAAGCCTAATGTATGTCATGATGTGTACGAGGCCAGATATATGCTTTGCCGTGGGTATGGTAAGTAGATACCAGTCAAACCCATTGGAAAGTTGTAAAAAGAATTCTCCGGTACCTTAAGGGCACTATGGATTATTCACTTCGTTATCATAGAAACTATCCAAAACTAGAAGGCTACACAAATGCTGATTGGGGAGGAGACCTCGATGAAAGAAAATCCACCTCTGGATATGTGTTCTTACTAAATAGTGGAGCAATATCGTAGAGTAATAAAAAGCAGACTTGTATAGCCTTATCCACAATGAAAGAAAAATTTGTGGCCTTATTATCAGCAGTACAAGAAACAGTATGGCTTAAAAGATTCTTAAGTCATTTGGGTTTCATTGAAATTACGTCTAACTCAGTGTTAGTGAATTGCGATAGTCAAGCTGCTATAGCATTCACAAAGGATCCAAAGTATGATTCTAAGACAAAACACATCGATACAAAATACAATTTTGTAAGAGATAAAGTTGCATAGAAAGAAGTGAATGTGCAATATATATCAACACGTGATATGGTTGTAGATCCTTTTACAAAGCTTATACCTAGAGATGTTTTTATGGCCATGTTAAATCTCTAGGCCTACGTAGAGTTTAATTTCAGATAACATGAAAATTGTATTACTAATTTACTTTGGTTATGAAATAAAATTTAGTATTTTTTTCTTTCAAATTTTCATACACACAAAATGTTCAGTACATTAAACTAAAAGTATGTCAGATAGTAGATTGACCTTCTCACATAGGTAATCACTTATATAACTAAGTGTCGAATAGAAATGAGATATTTTAAGCAATATTATTGTTAATTGATAACAACACTATGAGAGTATATGCTTAATCTAAATATCGCTTTGATAAAGAATCAAAATGCGATTATATTCATGATCGAAGGTGTGAATAGATCTCACTATTCACCTAACTATCTATGAGCCAGATGGAAGTTTTGCAGTCATATGTTGATAAAGTAGAATTGTGGACTCAAGTTAGATATTGAGTATGTCTGAACTATCATCTGTACAGTATAAATTGAGACATACATTCCAATGAAAATGAAGAATAATACTGTATCATGTGTTTCATACAACATGTGGTATAACCGACTTAGATGGATAACAGAAGTTAGATTTCTACTTCTAAGATAATGTGAGACCCATGAGACTGAGAAGTCTTAAAGTATCTTAAGATATTTGACTAAAATCTTAAAGTTTCACTACGATTTAGCTATCTTGGAAAGTTACCAATGGTCATGAAAGATTCGATCTAATGGGCTTTATCTAGAGGGTAGTTGTTCTGGGATGAAATTTTTTGAGGAAAAGACAAGATTATTTTAAGTGTCACATTGCATTGTATTCACTGGTCGACCAATTATATTTTTGTAATATAATTGTGAATACAAAGGTAATATTTTAAAAAAGATTTTGAGTTACAAATGTGACTAAATGATCTAGGGAACTACACCATACACTCTACTTAAACACACAATTGAGTTACCATACATACTTAACCTTTGTAAAGTATCAAACTCTCGAATTGAAAATATGATAGTCGCACGACCTATTTTCTTGTATGACTTAGATGCTTATGAAAGAGAATTTGTTTCTCTTTGATTGGTGAGTGATAGAATTTCGCATTCAAAATGGAATAATGTAAGAGGTATGCCCATGATGGGTAACCCATATTGTGCGAATTGGAGGCAGTTGCCTGATGGTAGTTACATATCTGTCAAGATATGACCCATATCATTCATATCACGTAAAAGAAAAGAAAGGGAAGTGTGTTCACAAAGAAGAACTATCTTTAAAAAGAAAACCTTCTCATTCTCTCTTAATAATTTGTTCATCAAATATACTAAAGAGAAATGATCTAGGTTGTGAACAATATAGCAAGTTCAGTTGGTGATTTGTTAATTGATCGTCGTTCATCAGGATTCGAGTTTTAGTTTCCGCTACAGTATAAGAGGTAAGTCTCTCGTATTTACAGATCCATTCATGATTAATGAGAATTTGTAATAACTCTACAAATCTCCACCTTGATTCAAATTTCTTAGCTAGATGAACATCAAATCTTCACGATCAACTCCATCCTTTTCTCCAATCTTCAAAGTACTCTTTTTAGCCACTGTCAAGACCAATCAGTCCTTTACATACATTCAACTTTGCAGAAGGCACTGACTTGGTTAACACATCAGCAACATTTTCATGAGTTCAAACCTTCTTCAATTCAAAAAGGTTCTTGCTTAAGATATCTATTATGAAGTGCAGTCTTACATCAATATGTTTGGTCCTCTCATGGTAGGCTTGATGCTTAGATAAATATATAGCACTTTGGCTATCACAATGAATGACAACCTTGTTTTGTTTTTGTCTAAGTTCAAAAACCAAACCTTATAACCAAAACCCTTCTTTCGGTGCATCAGTAAGAGCTACATACTCTGACTCGGTGGTTGATAAAGCTACTATGTGTTGAAGAGAGGATTTTCAACTAACAGTGTTTTCCAAAACCTTGAACACAAAACCAGTAAGAGACCTTGTCTTATCAATATTTACAGCATAAGTTAGCATCAACAAACCCTTCTATCTCTTCTTGTTCTTCTTTAAATCCACCTTTGAACATTAGACCACAATCTTCAAATCCCTTTATATATCTCAAAATCCATTTTAAAAGATGGGATGGATTGCAATCTTTCAATCTGAATTGATTAATTGATTAAGATTGATCAAAATATAAAGTCATATAAATCTTAAAAGATGAGATGGATTGAGATCTTTCAATATAAACTATAGAATGGAAATTACTTGGATGCAGCTAAGAGTAAAAAAGATTACAAATAATCTGCTTATTTTTATTTTTTATTTTTTATTTTTTACACTTGCTGCACCCCATTTATTTGGTGCAGCCAAGTTTTAGTCCTATAAAACTACAGACAAATGTTAATTTTACAAAGTTATATCAATACAAAGTCATTTATCCACATTTTATCAAACTCCATTAATTTTCTTCTTTCTCTCCATCTTCTACTATTCTCCTCAATTACTCATAAAACATTGTCTCCGATTCTTTTTGTTTTTGTTTTTGTTTTTGTTTTAGGCACTGTCTTCGATTCTCCATCTTTAGATAAAACTGAATTAGATAGATATGATATGAAAGAATTCATCAATTGGGCTATATTGATTGGCATTTAATTTTGGGGCATTTGCAAATCTAGCAATTTTTTTAACAATATTTGTAAAAATGAAAACTCAAAAAAATATTTGTAAATATAGCAAATTTTGATTTAATTTATCATTGATAAATATTGAATTACATATTTTTACACTATGTTTATCACTGATAAACACATAAATCATTATTTATCACTGATAAACATGATAAAAATTGCTATATTTGCAAATACTTTTTTGAGTTGATATTTTTACAAATATTGCATAAAAATCTGTCACCCAATCAAATTTCTCTTTAATTTTTAATGAAGTTAAAGCCCAATCCACAATACATAGCCTAGCTTAGCATACTTAAAAGGCCCATGATTTAAAAAAAAAAAACATTTGATTAAAACGTTAATTAATAATTTACTTTCATTACTATTAATTAAAATATAACTCGATCATTAAATTATATAAATACTAGTAATTTGATAAGATAATTATTGTATATGACATTTAATTATATACATTACAACAAATTTGACTTTTTTTGAAAGTCAAAACCTTTGAAAATTATAGATATATATCATGCAAAATCAATTATATAATTTACTATAGTTAATCTATTCAATTTTTTTAGATTAACTATAATCATACGTAACTAATCATTTTGGTTCCATATTTTCATGTTAGCATCTCCAATAATAATTATAAATCTGTATTATAATTATTTCCTAAACAACATAAAATAAAATTTTCCTAGAGGTCCAGAGTAAAAGTTTTGTTTTTCAAACTTCAAGACTAAAATAAAAATATAATTTATTATTGGGATCGAACTAAATTACACATCAAATATAAATGGGATAGTTATGAATTTATAGGAGAGGACAATGTTTCCATTTAGTACAAAAAAAATTTAGTAGAATAAAAAAAAAGTCATGAGTTTAGGCCTAAAATAGATATTATCATATCAATTATAGAGGTTATGGAAAACTATTGTCCTAACAAGCCATGTATTAGTTCTCCGAACTCATCATTCTATTTAGTAATTCCATCTGCATAATTAAATCTGAGGCATGTGAAATCTATTATATGATATCTCAAAATTACAATATTAAGTGGATATCCACCACTTTTCAATTTTTTTTTTCTTAAAAAAAATAAAAATAAAAACTGGAATTTAGAGATCTCTTGAATGTTAAATTAATGGTTAAAAGAAAAGACTTGAAAATGTAATGAAAAGAATCATCATTCAGATGGAATGCTAGGACTTGAGTAATGACTTAATTTAAGAATAAATTGAAATTAGCTGATTGCAATTTCACTGATTTCTTGTCGTTATCACAAATTCCTTTGTTTTGCTGAATAAATTCTGGACTAAACAAATATGTTCTCTCAGTTAGAGAATTTAAGGGAACTCACAATTTTATAAGATATATGGGCTACTTTTCTCATTAGTTGTGAAATAGAATATCATGATTATCAAGACTCTCATCTCTTTAACTGTAACTTAATCTATAAGATTTGATAAATATTCATGAATCTTCCCTACCATTAAAAAAATATTCTTCATTTTAAAAAATATTACACTGAATGGGGAGAGATAACACGAACCAAAGTATATAGAAGGAATAACCGATATCTAATATTGAACTATGTTCAGGTTGACCACGTTAGAAATATCTCCTTCTCAAACACCCATAATTCCAAATGTACCAATAACAATTCAACACACGTAATCTCTCTTTCTCTCTCTCTCTCTCTTGATTACGTTCTCTGCTTTGTTCTTGTCCCATAGATAAGCCTCATCAATGGGCCGGGCCGGCCCTTAAATGAATGGGCTTGGGCCGGACCTGGCAGGCCTGCTCTATAAATGGGCCGGGCTTGGCCCGGGCCTGACTTAAAAGGGTAAGCCCAAGCCCAGCCCACGGGCTTGAACCCATGAGATAAAATACGGGCCGGGCCGGGCCTGGCTCGTTTTTGCGGGCTTGGCCCAGCCCGTTCAAATTTTTATGCATTTAATTAAATTTCCATTAAATTATTAGTTGTATTTTAAAAAAATTATTTTTAACTTTTTAAACTTAAACTTAACTCTAAAATGATGAAAAAAAAGTTAATTTAAATTTTTACTATTAAATTATTTATTTATATTTGTTCCTATATGTTAATTAAACTTAAATTTAACTATAAAGTGATGAAGTTAATTTATTATTTTGTTATTATATTTTTTTTTATTTATACTTTATTTTATATGGAATTAAACTTTTTAAATTAAATTTATTTATCATTCTTTTAACTTAATTTGACTATATATATATTTTTTTAATTTAACTTAAAAAGAGACAAACTAAAATGGATAAATAATAATAATGAAGTATAATGATTTCACCAAGAAATAAGATTTACATAATTGTTTTTTCGAGAAATACTTTGCATCATTGCAATGTAAATACATCTCAACTAGGTTAACACCTACTTATATGCATAAATCATGTGCATTTTTCTCAAATATAACATATATTTATATATATTTTAAATAATTTTTGAACGGGCTTTGAACCGGGCTTAGGGCCGGGCCTGATGGGGGCCCTATGGATAAAGCCCGCTGGCCGGGCTTGGGCTCAAATGCATGATCCATATCCAGCCCATTGATTTATAGGCCGGGCCGGGCCTGGCCCGTCAACCGTTGACTTACGGGCCGGACCGGGCTGGGCTTGGGCCTGCCCACGGGCTTTATCCATATGATGAGGCCTACCCATAGATCTCGATCCCATGACCTCTATCAATTCACTATTCTTTTCATCATCCAGATTTCAATTCTTTCTGTTTCTTTCTGAAATCCCATTTTTATTAGCTTAAGCTTAGCTCTCAATCAAATTATTTATCTTCTTCTCAAAGATCTATTTAGTTTTTTTGATCTCTGTATTGAATGTTAGAGAGAGAGAGAAGAGAGAAGATAAAAGTTGAAAATGAATCTCACACTTTCATTAATTGTAATAAGAGTATTTATATACATTGTAATAAAGAGAAGTAAATATACAAATATAATGGACTCTAATACTCCCCCTCAAGGAGGGTGAAATGGATTAATAACACCCAACTTGACCATCAAAGGCTGTAAAGTAGCACTTGACAAAGCTTTAGTAAAGAGGTCAGCCAATTGGAGATGAGTATGAATGGGCAGCACCTTTAGAAACCCAGAATTGATACGATCACGTACAAAATGGCAATCAATTTCAATGTGCTTCGCCCGCTCGTGGAATGTAGGATTTGTAGCAATTGAAATTGCAGCTGTGTTATCACAGTAAACAACAGCAGGCTGTGAGAAGTCAATCCCCAAATCATGTAATAAGTAGGATAACCAAAGCAATTCACTAGTTACAAGAGCCAATGCTCTATATTCAGCCTCAGCAGAACTTCGGGAAACAGTAGTCTGTTTCTTTGCTTTCCAGGACACAACGGAGTCACCAAGAAACACACAAAAGCCAGTTACGGATCTTCTAGTATCAGGACAAGCAGCCCAGTCGGCATCCACAAATGCTCTAAGATTTAAAGGACCTGTGCCAATTGGAAACAAAATGCCCTGTCCAGGAGATGTTTTCAAGTACCTTAAAAGGGAATGAGCAGCAGTCATGTGTGATGTTCGTGGGGCTGAAACAAATTGACTTAACTTGTGGATGGAAAAAGAGATATCTGGGCTGGAAATAGTTAAGTACAAGAGTCTACCAATAAGTCTTCTGTATTCATGGGATGCATCAGTAAGTAAGGGCTCACCATCAGTAGAAGATAAATGTAATTTTGGATCCATAGGCAAAGAAGTAGGCTTACAAGCCAAATAACCAGTGTCTTCAAGAAGTTGAAGACAATACTTTCGTTGACATAAAAAGAGACCAGATTTGGATCGTGTAATTTCCAAGCCCAAGAAATATCTCAGATCACCAAGATCCTTTAAAAGGAAATGCTTGTGCAAATAAGACTTTACATCATTTACCACTGTCATAGAAGGACCGGTGAGGATGATATCATCAACATAGACTAAAAGAGCTATAAATGATGAACCAGTGCCCTTGGTAAAAATAGAGCAATCAGACATTGATTGATGAAAACCATAAGCAAGTAAAACAGAAGAAAACTTAGCAAACCACTGCCTTGAGGCCTGCTTTAATCCATATATGGATTTATTAAGCTTACAGACTAATTGCTCCCCCTGAGTTGGAATAGGTAAATCAGGTTTATAGCCCAAAGGTAGTTGCATATAGACCTCTTCTGTTAATTCACCGTTGAGAAACGCATTATTGACATCAAGTTGAGCCAATGGCCAAGAATAATGAGAAGCAAGACAAAACAGAACCTTCACAGTAGTAATCTTTGCAACTGGAGAAAAGGTCTCCAAATAATCCAAACCCTCTAGCTGATTGTAACCCTTAGCAACAAGGCGTGCTTTATATCTATCAATAGAACCATCAGGTTTATATTTGATTTTATAAACCCATTTTGCACCAATAACATGATGATTCAGAGGCAAAGGCACAATAGTCCAGGTGTTTGTCCGTTCCATTGCCTCTAATTCTTCAGACATGGCAGTCCTCCAATGTTTAAAAGGAACAGCCTGGTGATAAAATTGTGGTTCATAGGCCAAGGAGACGGTAAGGACAAAATTCCTTGTACAAGGAGATAGGGCAGAATAGGAAAGAACAGAATCCAGGGGGTAAGGAGAACAGTCTGGTGACGGTGTAACATTGTGCAAAAGATTGCAATGATAGTCTGCCAAGTTAACTTGTCCTGAAGGATACACTCATCAGCAGTAAATACAATGTCAATAGTACGAGATTTGGTTAAGGCACTGATTGAAATCAGATTAAAATGAAACTGTGGAATATAATAAACACCAGTCAAAAGAAGATCAGGAGTAATTCGAACATTTCCAGTAGCCAGAACAGTAACTCTGTGATTGTTAGGCAAAGCAACAAAAATATTTGAAACATAATTCAAACTCTGAAACAAATTTTTGTCACAGCATATATGATTGGTTGCACCAGAATCTATAATCCAATCATTTGGGGAGGTTGTGCAAGAAAGTACCTTTGTAGATAAGCACATACCTAAAACATGAGATGTGGAAGCCTGAGAAGGAAGAGCTGTAGAGGCAGCAGGGAAATGTGAGGATAATAGCTGGATAAGATTCTGGTATTGAGTATCAGAGATGCCATAATTTGGTTGCACAGCTGAACCATTAGCAAAAACAGAATTCACAGAAGCAGTAGCATCAAGAGAACTGGATTGATTGACTGAAGCTGTGGGCAAAGGATTAAGTGTTTTGGATTTGAATTTGAAGCCCGGTGGATAACCATGTAATTTGTAGCACTTATCCACAGTATGACCTGAGATACCACAGTGTGTACAAAGTGGACGATCTTTCCGGCGAAAACGTGGCTCATTTGAAAGACGATGGTTTTGTTGTTGAACAGCTAAGACAAGAGGCTCAGAAACAGAGGAATCCAGAAGCTTAACACTGCGTTTTCGCTCTTCTTGAAGAAGCAAAGCAAGAGCTCGATTGATTGGAGGTAAAGGATCAAGTAATAATATCTGAGAGATAATAGATGCATAGGTATCATTAAGCCCCATCAAAAAACTCAGAACATAGTCACGCTGATATAAATCATTCAAAACCTTCAAACCTCCACAATTGCAAGAAATCTTAGGTCGATATTCAAGTAATTCCTGCCAGACGATCTTCAATTTCGTGAAATAGGAATTGATGGACAAATCTCCTTGAGTCAATGTCATCAATTCACGATTAAGTCAAGCGACAGGACCATTATCCTGTTGAAATCGATCCCGAAGATCTTGCCAAATATCAAATGCAGAATCGAGTATAAAGCAAGCTAGCGAAATTTCCTTTGTTTATCGAATTAAAAATCCAAGAAACAACCACATCGTTTATTCAAGCCAAATAGGAAGATATGGTCCTTGATTGGACAAGGTAGGGTTCCATTGACGAAATCAAGCTTGTTTTTAACAGGATAAGGCAAGACGCATAGATCGACTCCATGAATGGAAATTGTCTCCATTGAGAGGAGGTGAGACAAGGACTGAATTGGAGCTATCAGAATGATGAAGAAAATAAGGACTATGTGGATCAATTTCAACGGATCGTGATGTTTGTGGAAGAGAATTGGAAGGTGTGGATGAAGCAGGAGGAAATGGATTTTCTGTCGCCATGCAAATCGAAAGAAAAGCTTGGAAAGAAAGAGAATTGCAGAAAACGAAGAAGTTTACCGTATCAGGAAACCCTAGGATTTGGACAAGAAAGCTGAAACGTGTTCAACAGAGAGAAGGAAACGTGGAGAGAGATTTTCATCTGATACCATATTGAATGTTAGAGAGAGAGAGAAGAGAGAAGATAAAAGTTGAAAATGAATCTCACACTTTCATTAATTGTAATAAGAGTATTTATATACATTGTAATAAAGAGAAGTAAATATACAAATATAATGGACTCTAATACTCTGGGTTTTAATGGCGGTTTGATCTCGAATATTTCTATCTATTTGATGAATCGAGGAATTGAATTCTCTTTCCGGAGCCGGTGCCGGTGTACTTTCAAAATAAATGGACGCCGGAGGAAAACAAAAGGTTTGAGAATGCATTAGCTTTTTTCGACAGAGATACGCCGGACCGATGGCTTAAAGTCGCCGCTTTGATTCCGGGGAAAACTGTCGGCGAGGTGATGAAACAGTACGAGGAATTGGTGGAAGATGTTAGTGATATTGAAGCTGGGCTTATTCCGATTCCTGGTTATGCTGCCGGTGCCGGTAACTGTTTTACGTTGGAATGGTCGAAAAACATGGATGGGTTTCGGCAAGTTTACTTCCCGGCAGGGAAGAGAGGCGGTTCCGGTCGGATTTCCGATCAGGAAAGGAAGAAAGGAGTTCCATGGTCAGAAGAAGAGCATAGGTATATATCATCAACAATTCTCTTACTAAGATTTTTTTTTTTTAAAATTCATCTCGAAAAATTTCAACCGATAGCACTATTTTTAACGTGTTATTGAAGTATTGATAATAATAAGTAATAATCTATTCTAACCATTAATATTAATCATAATAAATTATTAATTCATACATATTTAAAACTCTAAATACTTTAGAAATAATCTCAAATAACATAATTCTGCATTCAATTATTGAAATGTCAGAATATTTTAAAAATTACATAAATTAGTAATTCAATAATTTGCTCAAATATTTTTGTTATTTTTCAATGAATTTATTGTTTTTTTTGCCAATTTAGTTCAATAAATTATTCAAATGCTATTTACATAATTTTAGAATATTATGATATTTTAATAATTAGTATGTAGAAATATCTCGTTACACTAATTAATTAAGAGAAATAATTAGTGTTTGGAAACTTAGTGAATGAAAGTATAACTGTACAAGGCTAGGCTATGAAATTGAAATGGGCAAAGGAGTGTTCATTGAAATTTTTTGTTTATTACTTAAATGGTTAAAATTAGTTGATTTCAAATTCTCAACTTCACTCCTCTATTACATATATGTATACATATGATTTAGTATAGTTGTGAATTATGAAACAATATTTTTTTTATTCTTAAAAAAAAACAATATTTTTTTAGTAAAAATAATGAAGCAAGATTAATTGTGTTTTGTTGTTTGAGTTTTAGGATTTTGGAAAAAAAAAAAAAAAAGAGCTGCTCTAATAGACTTTATTCTCTACATAAATGATTTTAATGATAATAAAGAAATTTTTAATACTAAAAAAGAGAATATAAAACTCAACCAAACTTCTTATAAAGGAGAAAGCTTCCTCATTGTCTCCATATGATTGTAATTTAGCTACATAAATAATGTGTGGAGTAGGTGTAACGGTTAAAAAATCTCTTATATCCTTATACTTAATATATATAAAGAGGTATGTTTAAGAAATATTTTTAGATTACTATACCCTTTTTACAATCTTAAAATTACTAACATGCTATTATATATACCTTTTTAAAATCTTAAAATTACTAACATGTCATTATATATACCCTTTTAAAATATTCAAATTATTAAACATGTCATTATTATTTATACTCCAAATTCTATTAAATGACTATTTACATTTTTAATAAAATATTTCTCTCTTTTTTTTAGATAAGGAAAATATTTTTCTTCAATTAATAAGAAATTGTCAAAAAAAAAAAAAAATTTCTTGACTTTTTATTGCTTTCACAACATCAAATTATAAAATAATTGAAAAATTAGGAAAATGAATGCGATATTAAAATGAATAACTATTCATTATTTTAATTTATCACTCATTTATGACAAATAAATTATTTTTAAGTATTCAAATGTTAAATGATTTAATAAAGGTGATGGTGATTTAATTTTAAAAAATATATAAAAAAACAGTTAAGATAAAAAAAAACAACTACAACAAATATAATTTATTGAGTTAGTAAGGGTATAGTATTTTATAATATTTAAATAAATTAAAAGTTTCTTAATGAAAAATATTCAAAAATTTAAAAATTAAACAGAAAAATATATAATTTCTAAAATTTGAATTAGTAAACTATACGATAATTTAAATCTTAAATAGAACATAATAATACGTTTAATAATTTAAAAAGAAAGAATACCCTAAATATGTTAGAAAGAATATCAAATGCAACGCACGTGGTAAAAGACTAGTAAATATTGAATACCTTTAAATTATATTATGTTAGATCAATTTAGTTTTCAAAAGAGAAATTTTGCTCGACAACATATTTTGTGCAATATTTGTAAATATAGTAACTTTTACTGTGTAAATGAGTGATTAATATGTGAATCAATGATTCAATTATTGTTATAAAAATATGTAATTCAATGCTAGTTACTTATCACTCAATTCAAAATTTACTATGTTTACTAATATTTTTAAACGAAGGATTTTTTTTATAAAAAAATAGTGAAAAATTTACCAGATTCACCATTATTACCATACATTTTCGAAACCCAATATATATAGAACTTTAAGTCATCTCACTTTTTTTTTTAAGAATTGAACATCATAGTAAACTATCAACAAAATGTCAATTTTGTCTCAACATGATTGACCTACCAAATGAACTAATGAATTATCATTAAAAAAAAAACTTAAATATATGATTACTTAGTCTAGTGATTAAAAAAATTAGAAAAAAAAAATCAATATAATTATCATTGAACTTTTTTCTGATAATCAAATAACAGGGAATTTCTAATGGGTTTGAAGAAGTATGGAAAAGGAGATTGGAGAAACATCTCTCGCAACTTTGTGACTACTAGAACTCCAACACAAGTGGCAAGTCATGCCCAAAAATACTTCCTTAGACTACACAATGGAGGGAAAGATAAGAGAAGATCAAGCATCCATGATATCACCACTCTCAATCTTCAAGACACTAACAAAACTCTATATCCACCGTTACCGCCTCCATCACAGCACGCCAAAACAGGGACGGCACGGTGCTGCGATCGGATGTCGCCGAGACGGGGAGCAACTATGTTGTTTTGTCCATCATATGGTGGGATGGTCATGAGTCCATTTTGTGGGATTTCTTCATTTGGACCTATTGACCTTCTTAGAGGCATCTTTTAAAGTTGTCAAAATATTAATACTCTTTATAGTAGTAGTAGTGGTACTTTTTTTCAATTGCAGAGAGAGTAAAACTAGGGGTGGAGCTAGAAATATTTTTGACGGGGCAAAAATATATAGAGCTATATTTGAGAATTTAATTAAGGGGGTAAAATAGACAAAATATATCAAAAATTGAATTTTTTATATAAAAAAGTAAACTTTTATATAAAAATTTTAAATTTGTTAAAAAATGGGGGGGGGGATTGCCCCCACCCTTGTGAGTGGATCCACCCCTGAGTAAAACCAGTGAGAATTTAACTTGTGGAATTTAATTTCCATTTTTTTTTTATATATGTCAATGAGTTTATCTGTAAAATGAGTTCATAAATAAGGGATGAAATTAAAATATATTAACTGTGAAGTTATAAGTTAGTGGTCAATCAGAAAGAAAATAATTGATTATATTATATATATATATATATATATATATATATATATATATTAAGTTATAGGGACGAGACTCAAATCTTCAAGTTTATAAGAAAAAACACGAACATCTAACCATTTGAATTATGTTCTTATTTGATTTAGAGTCAAATGGAAAAAACTTTGAGGCTATCTAGTGTCACTTTGGTCGAGAATTGATGCTTCTTTTCATCTCTCTCCCCTCATTTTATTCATATATTTGTCTTCTAGATTGACTCCTCATATCCTATTAAATTAATATAAATAATAGACCATCATTAAGTGAAAATTAGATCAAAATTATTATAATGAATCTGTTGAAGAAAATCGATAGTACTATTCTAAATAATGAATGATATTGATTGATTATAAAAATTCATCAATATTTAACTTTATACTTAATGAGATTGTGTTTGAAAACTACCTATATTTACTTTCCAAAAATTACCATTAATTCTTCACAAACTGTTTTTTTATTAATTCAAAGATATTCATAACAAATTTCTTCTCTTATTATTTATTAACATTAAATTGAAAGGGTAGCCTCAAACCTTCAATCTTATTGGAGAAATAACTAATACCTAATAAATTAAGTCATATTCAGATTGATAATTAAATAGAATAATACCTTAGAATATTTTTCTCTTTTAAATATAGGAATTATGTCAAGTTGACAAAATGCCAAAGGCTGTTGGGTATTCAAACAATAATCTATAAGCTTGACGATAGGGAATAGCAAGTGCTCCAATAACATGAAAAAGGGCAAGAAAGAGCATATGCTATTTTTTTTTTTCCTTAAAGCGATTAAAAGTATATTGTTCCATTGGAAATTAGGGTATCTATCTTGGTGGGAATTATTTAATGCCCATTATTTTTGTCAATGAAGATCACATTTCATATATTATTTTTGAAACCTCACTATTATTGACTTTTAAGATTCTCCATTTTGAGTCAATTAAAAAATTAATGTTAAAATATAAATGAACATAATAGAGAAATTGCTTTTTTTTTTCTTTTAAATTCAACTCAATCAAATTTGTTTGACCATTTGGGCATATGTGCTCACTGGGGCGGATCTACATAGGGACCAGGGGGCACGTGCCCCCTCGATTTTTAAATTAATTATAAATATATATAAAGTTTAAATTAAAATTAATTTTGGCCCCCTAAATTTCTAAATAAATAAAATAAGTTATCATTTATTATCATATAGCCGTTTAGTGCGTTGACAAAAGCGCATACAACTGTCCTTAGAATTTTTGGTTCGAATGTTGTAGGTTGCATTTACTCCTTTTGGACACTTTTTGAAAGTTAAACCCATTATTTTATATATATATATATATGTCTATAATTATATATATTAATATATTTATTTATTTGTCTACTTTAAAAATTAGCTAATAAAAAAACCCTTTAATTTGTTATATTTTAATTTGATATAAATAAACTACTCCAATACATTTAATATCTCTAATATCAAGATTTTGAAATCATAATATAATTAAGTATTAATTTTATTTGTTTATATTATAAATATTATTTCCGATAAATTATTTATTATTTATTATTCATCTCTCTATATAATTATTGATAGAAATAAAATGATTTTGAACATTAAAAATAAAATAGATTAAAATTTATTAATATTTAATCAACCTAATTTTAAAAAAATTAAATACCATTTATAAATATATATATTTTATTTTCATAGTTACTAATATTATATCAATAATTATATAATTACATGTTAGGGGTGTTTTTTCGTTCGGTTTAAGTATCAACAATTATAAAAAATCAACCGCTTTTAGAAATAAAATATTATTCCCACAAACAAATATGAAATCTCCTGCCAACCTAAATCTAGTTTAAGCATCATGAGCCCTTCCATATAATAGTCGAATCAAAGTCCCCTTCCCCTATTTGATTTAAGATTAAAAAAAAATTAAACAATAAATTCTTTCAACATGTTTTGTAATATTATTATCTAAAATGAATATCTTAAGAAACCAAAATTTGGGCTGGCTATTAATTAATTATAAAGATTTTACATGGGCTTGGGCTTTGAATTGGTGTAGAATTTGTTGTTTATGGCCCTATAGCATGTATAAAATTAGCAACTTTTGACTTTGTCTCAAATTTTATCAAATGGAAAGGGCAAAAATAAATTGTCAGTATTTTCGTGTTATTGATGTTGACTTTGTATTCCTTTTGCTTCTCTCCTGTCTATCTTATATAATTAGACAAATTAAAATTCATTTTAACTATACCATTAATAGTCTCTTATTAGTTCGCTGTGTTTGTCCGTTTGGTATAACTTCTCCTAAAAATATTTTGAGTTAAATATTTTAAAAGAAATACTAATTTAGTGTTTCTTCTAAAAACACTTAAGTGAAGTATTTTAAGTGAAATACTTATTTATAAACATTTTTTGAAGAATCACAACTCAAGTATTTTCTCCAAAAACATCTTTTAGTATACTTGAGTGTTTTTAGATGAAACACTTAATTAATATATGTTCTAAAAAGTTTCACTAAAAACACTTTTACGGGAAGTTGTACTGAACGGACATAAATTTCGGACAATTTTGACATGGAAAAATGAAGGGATCAAAATTATTAAGTTAAAAAAGAGGTTAAATTGGAGAAATATAACAATATAAACTCTATTCATTTTTTTTTCCAGAAACATTAGTTTCATCCTTATTTCTTATATATATAAGAAATAATTTATGGATTAAATTAATTAAATTATATAAATTTCGTTCTTATTTCTCTTATATGATTTTTTAGGTCTAATTTTTAACACTTTACAAAGTTTAAAATATCAAATGTTAAGGGATAATTGTATAAAAGAGTTATTATCTTCAAATTTTAATATGAGCAAATGACCTCTAAACTTTAAAAGTGTTAAAATTAAACCTAAATATAAGGGATAATTATATAAATCACCATGAACCAGAGGATTTGTAACACTTACGCCCTTAAATTTTTAATTTGAGCAATTGTTCTCCTAAACTTTGTAAAGTGATAAAATTGTAGGATCGAATGGCAACCCTAGAGGGGGGGGGTGAATAGGGTTTTAGGTTAATTTAAAAACTTTTTCGATTATGGTTTCTAATTAATAAATTAATTAGATTTTTTTAAGCTCAAAATAATTAAGATGAATTTTATACTAAAATTCCCTAAACAAAGTATGGTATTTTGGAACAAAGATTGGAAATATTAAATCACAATCAATTTCTAACAATAAATAATTACTTCGATAAATGTTATATAATAAATATGTGAAGCATCAATTTAATTTCATTGATATTAATGATCCCAAATAATTAGCACGTTAAATATATAACAATTAATGTTAGTGCAATAAATTAAAGAGGATAGGGTTAGAGAAATGACACCAAGATATATAGTGGTTCGCCCAAAATTCGGCCTAGTTCACTCCCTAAGCGCCTCTCGGGAATTCATAACCTTTTCATGGAGTAAAGTATGACCCAATCCTTTTACAGGATCAAGATCAAACCCGACTCTTTTACACGGGATCAAAGTCAAACCCAATCGTTCTTTTTCCGGGATCAAGAACGAACCCGATCCTTTTACCGGGAGCAAGATCAAACCCACGTTCCTATTTTCACGGGCTAGGAAACCGAACCAAAGTGTGAATTATAATTCTTTCACACAATTACAAATCTCTAAGAAAGATTGAATATGAAATTCAAAAGTCACAATAATGGCTCTCAAAATAGCCTAATTAAACACTCAAAATAAACCCATATGAAAAATAACTTCAAATTGATTCGATAAATGGAGATCAAAAATCAGATTTTTCTTGGTGTATTTTGCTCACTGATTTCGGCCATATGAAGGAGAAAGGACATTAGCTGTTGGCCACGTGTCACGAAATAATTAGCTGATGAATTCTAAAATTTAAATGAATAATAAAATAATATTAAACTCACGGGCAGCAGGCGTAAATGGGTAGAGAAATTGTTGTGAGAGAAGCCCAAATTCGGTTAGCAATGAGAAACAGTAAGGGTCAGGACGTGGAGGGAATTAAATCAAAAGACAAAGGCTTTCTTGTCAATTCGAATGTCTGGAAAAGAAGGAACAGCTGGCCTTAGGAATTGGCGAAGACGCGTGTCGTGATCTGGTAGGATGACACGCAGTCGTGTGGGACCCAACGAGCAGACGCGTCAGCGAGGGAAGAGGCTCGTCAGCACTTGTCTATACACGTGAGACTTGGCGAAGAGAAAGCCATCATATGCGTGGCGGTGGCGATCGAGCAGCTAAGTGGCTTCTGATTTTCTTTTTCTTTTTCTTTTTTTTAAAAAAATCTGAATTATATAAAATATAATTTCCATTGACTAACGTGAATCGTCGAATGAGCTTCAAAACGCGATCGAACGACAGACAAAAAGTCTAAATTTTTTTTTCTTTTAATTTCGAAATTTATATATAATAATAATAATTATTATTATTATTATATATAATATAAATCTAATTATATTTTCTTGATAACTTCTTCGTTTTAACTCAGAATTAGACGATTCAAATGGCACCGTACTCGATATTTTCCACTCTACAAAATACAACCACTAAAATACTAAAATTGATTAGTACTAAGTGTTTGTTATCATCAAAACATAATTAAGTTAGATTAATAGGTCCGAAAAGCCAACAAAAATTAGATCTAAAAAAATTAATTTACAAATTATTTTTATGAAATTTCTATGAGTTTGTCCTTAAGGTCCCTTATTCCCATGCCTAACTATGTCAATGACTTTGACCTCAAAATCCTCATGGTTAAGAAGACGCGAATTTGTTCTACGATATCATTTCTCTTTGTCCCACTGACATTAGAGATGTATTACTCATCTTTAGGGTGAATTTTTAGAGTTTAATTCAATAATTTAAAAGGGTAATTTTCAAATTCAAATTTAACACTTTATAAAATTAAAAGTTTTAGGGTGTTTTACAATTACAACTCATATATAATTTAGTTTATATAATTTTTCATATATAGAAAGCTAGGAAGAAAAACAAAGTTTTTTCTGTTTGTTCATCAACGTTCGATCAATTGATAAAAAAGTTAAATGCAAAACTCACCTCTGCACTTTGAATTATTGCTAAATCATACCCCTACACTTTAATTAAACACCCTTGCACTTTAGTAAAATTGTAAATCACACCTTTCAATTAGTTAGTTTTAACGAAATTGAGACACGCCATATTATACTCCTTTCACGTGTTCCAATACACCGTTAAAAATAACGAAAAATTTAAACATATAGGTGTGGTTTAATAGATTTTACATTTTACTAACATAACATTTTATTCTAAAAATTATACACATATATTCAAATTTTGCGTTAAATAAAGGTATTGGAACACGAGGCATGCGTATAGTATGAACGTGTTTTAATT
Organism: Gynostemma pentaphyllum; assembly: GCA_028015215.1. Classification (NCBI taxonomy): domain Eukaryota; kingdom Viridiplantae; phylum Streptophyta; class Magnoliopsida; order Cucurbitales; family Cucurbitaceae; genus Gynostemma; species Gynostemma pentaphyllum. Next base: position 44,866,349 of record CM051347.1, on the reverse strand, counting down.
TCATTAAAACTAACTGATAAAGGGTGTGAATTTTTTAAAGTACAGGGGTGTTTAATTAAAAATTTAAATTATAGGTGTTTGATTTAGTAATAATCTAAAGTGTAGGGGTGTATTTTTCATTTAATTATGATAAACAAAGAAAAATTCGATTAGAATTAATGCTTATCCAAAGTATTCACTAACAAATGATTAATTATATATATATATATTATTAAATGTTGATATTAAAAATAAATTTCAAATACTTTTTTTACATGTCATACGGATAGGGATTGGACAACACAGGAGATAAAGACATGTAATTGAATCCAAATCTTAATATATATATATATATATATATATATATATATATATATATATATATATATAAAATTTGTAATTTTTAGAGATTTTGGATTTTGGAGTTATATAATATAGAACCAATCAAACCAAAAGGAAGAATTACGTAGCCCCACTTTTGTCAATTTTCCATCTTTTCGTTCAAAGAAAAAGGGGAAATTTATTTCACATACTTAAAATATTTTATCATCACTGTGTTGAGTTTTTCATAAATGTTATATAAAATATAGAGTAAAAATTAGAAATGGCCACTTGGGAGGTTCCCTTTTCCCTTGTAGCCATTTTTCCTTTTTGTTATCATTTTAGCCACATACTCATGTATGGATTTTGTAATATGCCCACTATACCCCTGCTGAATACTGCACGTGAGTCTTGGCTTTCCCCTCTACCAGACGCGCATGACTACCAATGATGGGTAGCTAATGATTACATTGCATCAGAATTGTGATTCTTCCATTAGAAGCTTCATCATCCTTTTTTTTTTTAAATTTAAAAAATGCAGCAACTTTTTGTTTGTGGATGGAATTGGTTAGCTTTCAATGGAAGTTTGCACATCATATTTATATGAAAACATATCAGACTGAAGGAATTTTTTTTTCTTCCATTTTGAGCTGAGAAAATGGAGATGTTAAATGTTACGACGAAGAGAAATGGTACGTGGAATACAGAGGGGAAGTACGTTTCATATGTAGATCAAAGTATATCGTTTCCATTGACGGAGGTATTCAACGAATTTGAAGGTTACGTTATATCTGCCCTTGATCTCACCCTAAAGATGAAGATGTTTATTGAAGTAGTCACCGGGGGAAACGCTTCAAAGTATCTTCCTTTAATTACGGACGATGACTGCAAGTTTTTTTGTTAGTATATCCAAGATAGAAGGCGCATGGGGAAACAGACTTGGTAGTTGATGATGATAGCACCGAATCACTTATTGATATAGATGCTATACACGATATACATGGTGAACCGGGGGACGGAGCTGATGATCATTTGTCATCACCTAAAGCACGATCTCCGTATTGTCACAGAGTATATATTTTTGATGAAGCGAGGTACATTGATAGGCTTGATATAAGAAACTATCGAAGTACTTTTGATGTCCTCGTTGATGATGTATACGCAAGAAAAAAGTTACTTATGGATCCTTTGAAGATTTTGGCCATCAAGGACGATTTCTATTTTAGGGTTGTTCGATCGAATCGAACACGTGTGTATGTTGCATGTCACAAGGATTGTCTGCAAGTTAGTTTTGTTGGTGAAAATGCTACTACAGCCGCTATACACACTATATATGCTATACGTAAAGTGTGTAGATATCCGATTAAAAACACAATATTTTTTTGTGTAACGTGCATGGAGGCTGCACATTTATGTAGACCACAATTTCAGACTATAACATCCATTTGTAGTAGTGTTGTTGTAACGTCCGTTATTTTGTGATAAAAAAAATTATTTATTTTATTTTAATTTAAGTAATTAAAGTTTATTTAATTATCGATAAATTAGAATTTAGTAGTTTATTTCGATTTAAGTCATTTTAATGGCTTTATTTATTTAAATACGTTATAATGGTATTAATAATTATTAACGGGCCAATTAATAATTATTAATCACCATTGGGATAGTTTAAGATCATCGGGTTTCGAATTATAAGTCAAAAGTCATAAAAGGACGCAACCGTCATTTCCAATTTCTTAAAAAACTATCCAAACACTATTCACCTCATATTAAATATCCTCTTTGACTTCCATTGACCAAGAAAAACATTTCATCTTCATCATTTCTCTCCTCCAAAACCGTGGGCCTCCTTCCCCCATTTCCCAAATTTGATTTTCGTTCGATTCTTGCCCGATCGACTTGATTCTGGGTCCATTGGAAAAGTATCGGTCCTACGATTCATTTCCAACCAACCATCGTACTTGCCACTCATTTTATACGGAGTTCTCGGTAAGTAAAGTTTCAAACCCTAAGCTCCAAATAGTGTTTTAATGGAGTTTTCTTTGATTTCCTTTGATTTCGTGTCGTGAAACTCGGTGTTTGTAAATACGGGAGTTGTTTTTAGTGATTTTGACAACTTTCCCTTAACCCTAAAATCGAGTTTCAGTCGAAGCCCTTCCCGTTTGAAATTTACCTTTTTGGGTTTGATTATGGGTTAGAATTTAATGAAATAATGTTTATTGAAATTCGATTCGGGAAAGGGTATAATGTTCGAAAACCCTAATTATCGATACCCATTGAAATCGGGAATATCGAATTTGCTTAAAACCAACTCGAAATACTTTTAAATTGCCTAAAAGTCGGAAAACCAAACCTGAAGCCCATTTTCTTGAGAGGGCCGAGAGCCTCTATGGGTGGTTGTGGAGTTTTTTCATTGTTTTGAACATTTAGTTGATGTTTGATTGATAGTTGGTAAATTATTGATTGTGTGATATAATTTAATTGTAGGTGAGAATAGTTAGGATTTAAAGTAACTATAGAAAGCGAATGAGTATGAAGGTTTGTAGAATTTGAAACTAAGACTAGAATCCGAATCTAAGATTAGAGGGATGTGAGTTAGTGCTCTTAGGATTAAGAGTTAATCCTTTAAGTGAGAACTTAGAAGTTCCTAAGGAAAGTATTGAATCTTAGAAGATTCTAAGTTAGGTTTGATTCGAAATTAAGGTTGGATCATTGGAAGTTAAAAGATCCAAACTTGTATTTAGAACGATTAATAGAACCTCGGATTATATTGGAAGTTTAGAATCCTTGAAGGTATAGGTTAATCGTTTAAGTTATGAATCTACTTTTATTATTGATACCAGAGTTCGATCGACATATCGTTCGTCCGAGATTACTATCTATTTTACTTACGTCCTTTACTTTATGTCTTTACTTTATGCTCCTTTACTTTATGCATGTTTCGATTATTTTATCATTTACATTTACTTTATTTACTTTTGCAAGCATATACATAACATCTCGCATCATTGAAAAGAAAAGAAAGTGAGAAAGAAAAACGAAAGGTTAATGGTGGAATACGAGAAAAGTCCACACTACTTGCATGCATAAGTACTGGTGGATACTACGGGAAAAGTCCACGCTACTTCCATGCATAAGTATTGGTGGATATTACATAAGAAGTCCACGCTACTTCATACATAAGGATAAGGGTGGATAGTATGTGAAAATCCACATTACCTTCATTTCATGCATAAATGGCGAATGCGTATCCCATGGGATGTACTCATTACTTTTATGCATATGATAGATGAGAAAGAGAATCGAGATGTTATATTTAAGCAAAGTTTTATTTATTATTCTTAATTATGTCATAACAAGTAATTGGATTAGGATTGACTACGAGTATTACTAATATCATCCTTTGGAAAATTTAGAATGAATTACCTAGATTTTGGAGGACTTTAGGAGTTAATTGTGTCAGAATATTTGGACATAAATCGAAATGCGAGTTTGAGGTCTATCTTTACTTTTTATGCTTATTATTCTCATTGGGCTTAAGTTGCTAGCTCATGATATTACAACAAATTTCAGGTAATTCCCTTGCCAAAGGTCGAGGGAGAGGAGATGGTGTTGCGTGATCGAGGGATGTTGACCTCGAGATGGACTCGTTGTTGTAAAGTCTATGTAATTATTTTGTGAATTTCAAAGCCTTTGATGATGTATATGTTGTATTTAGCTCATAAGAGCTTTTGATGTGGTTTTTATGATATGAAATATTTGAACACCTGATTGGGACTTAAAGTCCATGTGATTTTATTAGATTTGAAAAAATGTAAAGAGGTTTTTGGCTAGCCAATTTTCAAACAAAACCACGCAAATTTTTCTTAAAATAAAAGACTTCCGCTGTTTTCTCTGATTTTAATTTATTTAAAAGTGTCGGGTCGACACAGTTGGTATCAGAGCCGACGAGTTCTGTAGACTACATGCGATGCATGTTTGTATTTCATGTTTTATTTTAAGTCCATTCTCTAAGTCATCATCTGAGATCAGCAGCACCAGGTATTCCTAGACCTTTATCTTTAAACTCGCATATTTATTTCGATTTGGTAAAGGAGTGGTGAATCCTCTTTTACTAGTAACTTATCAAGTTATATTGACTATGATGCAGTATGCCTCCTAGAAGGGGTGCTAGACGAGCTGGTGTTAGGGCGGCTGCTCCTGCGAGGGGTAGAGGCCGAGCCCGTAACCCTACACCTCCACCACCACCTCCACCTGTGATTCCTGTTGTACCTCCACCTGAGATTCCTGTTATACCGCCACCTGCTCAGGGGCGAGGAGTTTACATCGCGGAGGATGTTTATCTAGATTTATTACGGGATGCTGGTAGACCCATTCTGCCTGTTATACCTCCACCGAGAGCAGCATATATAGCAGTTGACCAGGTAGGGGTTACTGATGCTGCTAGGACTCTGAGGGAGTATAAACGATATGCACCTGCTGAGTTTGATGGTAGGTCTTTAGATGCATCTGTAGCAGAGTTATGGATTGATAGGGTTGAGAGAGCCTTCGAGTTTATTGAGTGCCCGGACCTGCTGAAAGTCAACTGTGGCACGTATTCTCTTGTTGATGATGCTTTGTATTGGTGGAGAGGCCTTTATATATCACTTTCTCTTACTATGGAGGTGACTTGGGAGGTATTTCGAGAGAGGTTTTATGAGAAATATTATTCAGCTGATTTACGAGACCGATTAGAGGTGGAGTTTCTGACCCTAACACAGGGTGATAGATCAGTGACAGAGTATGAGCGAGAGTTTGATCGATTGTCTAGGTTTTCTCCTGGACAGATTGTTGACCCTTAGAGTAAGAGGAAGAGGTTTATGGTGGGATTGAGAGCCGAGATTAGGGGTCATTTACGCACTTTGCGTCCGACCACTTATGAGGAGGCTTTAGAGTTTGTCCTTTCTTTAGATTTGGCATCTGAAGAAATGAAGGGCAAACTAGCTGCTACAGGAGAGACTTCCTCTCATAAGAGGAAGGCAGAGGATGACCATACTGGTCAAGTACCACTACCACAACCGAGACAGCAGCAGCAGCAAGCTCGGGGCGGGATCCAGTTTAGACAGCCGTTGGCATAGGGATGACCCCGCTATTGCCGAAACTGTTCTAGTCATCATGTTGGGGTATGTACCCTACCACTGATATGTTATACTTGTGGTCAGGAGGGTCATATATCTAGTCGGTGTAGGACTTGTCAGGCACAGCCACCACAGTATGGTTACCCGGGTCAGGGTGTTCATCAAAGACCATACCAGGCACCACGTGCTTTTTATGCTCCTCCGGTTAGGGGCAGAGGTTAGGATCGAGGCAGAGGTCAGTTCAGAGGTAGAGGTCAGGGTGGACAGGCTAAGCAGTATAGACTTCCACCTGTTGTTCCACCGCCACGGATTTTACCTCCACCGCCCTTGCCATTTCCTCCACCGCCACGACCAGTTCCTCCACCTGTTCAGCGTCAGGCTCGAGTATTTGCCACCAGAGAGGAGACCGAGGCTGCAGGTACTGTAGTTACTGGTACTTTGACAGTTTTGGGCCATTCGGCTTTTGTTTTATTTGATTCTGAGGGCTAGCCACTCTTTTATTTCTTCTGAGTTTGTTGAGTTAGCCGCACTTGAGTCTGCACCGTTAGGTTTTGAGATGCATGTTTTGACCCCAGTGGGGAAGTTTGTTATTGCTGATAGTATGATTAACACTGATGATTTGTGTTTTATGGGTTGTTGCTTGCATGCTACTTTGATTATCATGCCTATGTCTGACTTCGATGTGATTTTGGGTATGGATTGGCTATCAGCTAATTGTACCACCATTGATTGTACTGAGCGAGTTGTTGATTTTATGAGTCCATGTGGGACCCGTTTACGTTTTCGTGGGACTAGTAGTCGAGTGGTCCCACTTTGATATCTATGTTAGAAGCTAGTATGCTTCTAAGTGATTGAGCCTTGGGCTATATAGCTATTGTTGTTGACACTTCTGTACCAGAGGCTAGCTTGACTACTGCCAATAGTGAGGGATTTCGTTGATGTCTTCCCTGATGAGTTACCCGGTTTGTCACCGGTGAGATAGTTTGATTTTCAGATTGAGGTTGCTCCTGGGACATCTCCATTGTCCAAAGCACCTTATCGTATGGCACCGGCTGAGTTGAAAGAACTCCAGAGCCAGTTACAGGGACTTTTAGACTTGGGGTTTATATGCCCAAGTGTTTCACCGTGGGGAGCCCCGGTGTTGTTTGTGAAGAAGAAGGATGGTTCTATGCGTTTATGCATCGATTATAGAGAGTTGAACCGTGTTACGATGAAGAACAAGTATCCTTTGCCCAGGATAGAAGACTTGTTTGATCAGTTGAGGGGAGCCACTATCTTTTCGAAGATAGATTTGAGATCTAGCTATCATCAGTTGAGGATTCGGGATGAGGATATTCCCAAGACTGCATTCAGGATGCGTTATGGACATTATGAGTTCGTATTTATGTCCTCTGGTTTGACCAACGCGCCTGCAGCTTTTATGGACCTTATGCATACGGTGTTCAGGAGGTTCATTGACTCTTTTGTGATTGTATTCATTGATGATATCTTGGTTTATTCCAAGACAGAGGAGTTGCATGCTATGCACCTTCGGGAAGTATTGACGGTACTACGAGATTAGAGATTGTATGCCAAGTTCTCCAAGTGTGAGTTTTGGCTGCAGGAAGTGGCATTTTTAGGCCATGTAGTATCGAGTAGAGGAGTATCTGTTGATCCCTCTAAGATTGAGGCAGTTACTAACTGGCCTAGGGCGACGAGTGTGGCTGATATTCGCAGTTTTCTGGGACTTGCAGGCTATTATAGACGGTTTGTGCAAGATTTCTCCAAAATTGCTTCAGCCTTGACACGTTTGACCCGGAAGGGGGTTGATTTTGTATGGTCTGAGGATTGTGAGAGGAGCTTTGAGGAGCTCAAGAGGAGGCTTGTGTCAGCACCTGTTCTAGTGTCGCCTAACAGAACCAGTGGTCTGACTGTATACACAGATGCTCCCCATAGAGGTTTGGGATGTGTGTTGATACAGCACGGGAAAGTTATAGCTTATGCTTCCCGTCAGTTGAAAGAGCATGAGAAGAAGTATCCGACTCACGATTTAGAGTTGGCGGCGGTTGTTCATGCTTTGAAAATATGGAGGCATTATTTGTACGGTGAGAAGATTCTGATTTTTACTGACCATAAGAGTCTCAAATATTTCTTCACTCAGAAGGAATTGAATATGAGACAGCGGAGATGGTTAGAGCTCGTTAAGGATTATGATTGTGACATTCAGTATCATCCTGGGAAAGCCAATGTAGTGGCTGACGCGCTCAATAGGAAGTCTTCTCATTCATCAGCTTTGTCAACCATACCTTTGAGATTGAGGTGGGATATGGAATGAGCTGGGATAGCATTTCTGACTGCCGAGGTCACTGTGAGTCTGGCTAGTTTGACAGTGGGACCTACTTTGAGGCAGAGGATGATTGATGCACAGAGGGGAGAGGTTCATTTGCAGGCCGGTTTTAGAGAGGCTGAGTCAATATTCCTAGTCATTTTACCTTCTCTACAGATAGTGCTCTGATGTATCGTAAGAGGCTATGTGTGCCTTTAGGATCGACTTTTAGAAGGGAATTGTTGGAGGAGGCTCACATTTCTATCTTCTCTATACATCCAGGTAGTACGAAGATGTACAGGGACCTGAGAGAGCATTATTGGTGGCCAGGGATGAAGTTTAAGATTGCGGACTTTGTTAGTAGATGCTTGACTTGTCAGCAAGTCAAGGCTTTGAGGAAGAGTCCATCGGGTTTTCTTAACCCTCTGAGTGTGCCAGAATGGAAATGGGAGGAGATTTCCATGGACTTGATCAGTGGTTTGCCGAGGACATCAAAGGGTTACGATATCATTTGGGTGATTGTAGACCGCTTGACGAAGACTGCACACTTTATACCTGGGAGGATCACCTACCCAGTTGAGACTTGGGCATAGTTGTATCTATGGGAGATCGTTAGATTACATGGTGTGCCAGTGAGGATAGTATCAGATCGGGACACTCGTTTTGTCTCAAAGTTTTGGTAGAGTTTGCATTCAGCCATGGGTACTGGCTTGGATTTTAGCACAGCTTTTCACCCGCAGACAGATGGTCAGACTGAGAGAGTTAGCCAGATTCTGGAGGATATGTTGAGAGCTTCTATTCTTGACTTTGGAGGTAGTTGGGATTCTCAATTGTACTTGGTAGAGTTTGCTTATAATAACAGCTACCAGGCTACTATTGAGATGACACATTTTGAGGCACTTTATGGTAGAAAGTGTCGATCTCCAGCTCACTGGGATGAGGTTGGGGTGAGAAGACTTTTGGGACCCGAGTTGTTACAATTGACTAGTCAGTCGATTGACTTGATTAGAGAGAGGATGAGGGTTGCCCAGAGTCAACAGAAGAGTTATGCAGACAAACGACGTAGTCCACTTGAGTTTTCAGTGGGGGACCACATGTTTTTGAAGGTAGCACCTATGAAAAGTGTTATAAGATTCGGGAAGAAGAGTAAGCTGAGTCCAAGGTTCATTGGCCCTTTCGAAGTACTTGATCGTGTCGGAGCAGTAGCTTACCGATTGGCTTTACCACCTTCTTTATCAGCAGTTCATAATGTATTCCATGTATCGATGCTTCGAAAGTACATGGCAGATCCTTCTCATGTGATCGATTATGAGCCGATAGTTTTGGATGCTAGTATGTCTTATGAGGAGACACCAGTTGAGATTCAAGCATTCGAACAAAAGGTGTTGAGAAACAAAACGATTCGCTTGGTTAAAGTCCTTTGGAGGAACCAAGTGTCTGAAGAAGCTACGTGGGAGCGTGAGGATGATATGCGGGCAAAGTATCCTCAACTTTTCACTTAGTAAGTCTACTTTTCGGGGACGAAAAGCCCTTTTTAGGAGGGTTGACTGTAACGTCCCGTTATTTTGTGATAAAAAAAAATTTATTTATTTTATTTCAATTTAAGTAATTAAAGTTTATTTATTTATCGGTAAATTAGAATTTAGTAGTTTATTTCAATTTAAGTCATTTTAATAGCTTTATTTATTTAAATACGTTATAATGGTATTAATAATTATTAACGGGCCAATTAATAATTATTAATCACCATTGGGATAGTTTAAGATCATCGGGTTTCGAATTATAAGTCAAAAGTCATAAAAGGAAGCAACCGTCATTTCCAATTTCTTAAAAAACTATCCAAACACTATTCACCTCATATTAAATATCCTCTTTGACTTCCATTGACCAAGAAAAACACTTCATCTTCTTCATTTCCCTCGTCCAAAACCGTGGGCCTCCTTCCCCCATTTCCCAAATTTGATTTTCGTTCGTTTCTTGCCCGATCGACTTGATTCCGGGTCCATTGGAAAGATATCGGTCCTACGATTCATTTCCAACCAACCATCGTACTTGCCACTCGTGTTATACGGAGTTCTCGATAAGTAAAGTTTCAAACCCTAAGCTCCAAATAGTGTTTTAATGGAGTTTTCTTTGATTTCCTTCAATTTCGTGTCGTGAAACTCAATGTTTGTAAATACGGGAGTTGTTTTTAGTGATTTTGACAACTTTCCCTTAACCCTAAAACCGAGTTTCAGTCGAAGCCCTTCCCGTTTGAAATTTACCTTTTTGGGTTTGATTATGGGTTAGAATTTAATGAAATAATGTTTATTGAAATTCGATTCGGGAAAGGGTATAATGTTCGAAAACCCTAATTATCGATACCCATTGAAATCGGGAATATCGAATTTGCTTAAAACCAACTCGAAATACTTTTAAATTGCCTAAAAGCCGGAAAACCAAACCCGAAGCCCATTTTCTTGAGAGGGCCGAGAGCCTCTATGGGTGGTTGTGGATTTTTTTCGTTGTTTTGAACGTTTAGTTGATGTTTGATTGATAGTTGGTAAATTATTGATTATGTGATATAATTTAATTGTAGGTGTTTTCGAACCACTCGCTTGATCGCTCCTTCGGACTTAGGAGCAAAGTCATCTTTTATTTAAGGTGAGAATAGTTAGGATTTAAAGTAACTTTAGAAAGCTAATGAGTATGAAGGTTTGTAGAATTTGAAACTAAGACTAGAATCCGAATCTAAGATTAGAGGGATGTGAGTTAGTGCTCTTAGGATTAAGAGTTAATCCTTTAAGTGAGAACTTAGAAGTTCCTAAGGAAAGTATTGAATCTTAAAAGATTCTAAGTTAGGTTTGATTTGAAATTAAGGTTGGATCATTGGAAGTTAAAAGATCCAAACTTGTATTTAGAACGATTAATAGAACCTCGGATTATATTGGAAGTTTAGAATCCTTGAAGGTATAGGTTAATCGTTTAAGTTATGAATCTACTTTTATTATTGATACCGGAGTTCGATCGACATATCGTTCGTCCGAGATTACTATCTATTTTACTTACGTCCTTTACTTTATGTCTTTACTTTATGCTCCTTTACTTTATGCATGTTTCGATTATTTTATCATTTACATTTACTTTATTTACTTTTGCAAGCATATACATAACATCTCGCATCATTGAAAAGAAAAGAAAGTGAGAAAGAAAAATGAAAGGTTAATGGTGGAATACGAGAAAAGTCCACACTACTTGCATGCATAAGTACTGGTGGATATTACAAAAGAAGTCCACGCTACTTCATACATAAGGATAATGGTGGAATATTGAAAACCCACATTTCCTTCCCCCCCGCATAAAGGTGAATAATCCCACGATGTACTCATTACTTTTATGCATATGATAGATGAGGAAGAGAATCGAGAGGTTTATTTAGCAAAGTTTTATTTATTTTCTTATTATGTCTAACAAGTAATGGATTAGGATTGACTACGAGTATTACTAATATCATCCTTTGGAAAATTTAGAATGAATTACCTAGAGTTTGGGGCTTTAGGGTTAATTGTGTAATATTTGGACATAAATCGAAATGCGAGTTTGAGGTCTATCTTTACTTTTTATGCTTATTATTCTACTGGGCTTAAGTTGTTAGCTCATGATATTACAACCAATTTCAGGTAATGCCCTGGCAAGAGGTTGAGGGAGAGGAGATGGTGTTGCGTGATCGAGGGATGTTGACCTCGAGATGGACTCGTTGTTGTAAAGTCTATGTAATTATTTTGTGAATTTCAAAGACTTTGATTATGTATATGTTGTATTTAGCTCATAAGAGCTTTTGATGTGGTTTTTATGATATGAAATATTTGAACACCTGATTGGGACTTAAAGTCCATGTGATTTTATTAGATTTGAAAAAATTAGGATGTAAACAAGTTTTTGGCTAGCCAATTTTCAAACAAAACCACGCAAATTTTTCTTAAAATAAAAGACTTCCGCTGTTTTCTCTGATTTTAATTTATTTAAAAGTGTCAGGTCGACACAGTTGGTATCAGAGCCGACGAGTTCTGTAGACTACATGCGATGCATGTTTGTATTTCATGTTTTGTTTTAAGTCCATTCTCTAAGTCATCATCTGAGATCAGCAGCACCAGGTCTTCCTAGACCTTTATCTTTAAACTCGCATATTTATTTCGATTTGGTAAAGGAGTGGTGAATCCTCTTTTACTAGTAACTTATCAAGTTATATTGACTATGATGCACTATGCCTCCTAAAAGGGGTGCTAGAAGAGCTGGTGTTAGGGCGGCCTCCATGCAAGTTTACAAGCTATACCGTAAAGTTATATTGTCTTGTATGAACAATAGATATTGTTGCTGAATATAACGCAAAGAATCGGTAACGATCTTAATTTACATAGTGTGTACAAGACCGCTACAAATTGTTGTGAACGACTTAATTTACGGGTTATATAAACGGGCGGTCTCCATGCAAGTTTACAAGCTATACCGACTATACGTAATCTGTTTACACAACACAAGTCTTGTGTTGCTTATTGACACTATACACACTGTACATGCTATACGTAAACAAGTGTTGTGTACGGTCTACATAAATGTGCAGCCTCCATGCACGTTACACAAGTGTTGTGTCTTACTAAGAGCTATATAGACTATATGCAATATGTTTCAAAACCAGAGTATGCACATGTAGGCACTATACATACTATACATGCTATACTATACGTTATGCGTTCATAAACCAAAGTATGTGAATACAGTTTAATTACTATACATGCTATACACTGTACACGCTATACGTTGAACGCTAGATTGTCTGCAAGTTAGTTTTGTTGGTGAAAAATGCTGCTACAGACGATATACACACTATATATGCTATACGTAAAGTGTGTAGATTTCCAATTAAAAACACAATATTTTTTGTTTAACGTGCATAGACGCTGCACATTTATGTAGACCGCAATTTCAGACTATAACATCCATTTGTAGCAGTGTTGTATAAACAATAGATATTGTTGCCAAATATAACGCAAAGAATCGGTAACGATCTTCATAGTGTGTACAAGACCGCTACAAATTGTTGTGAATGACTTAATTTACGGGTTATATAAACGGGCGGCCTCCATGCAAGTTTACAAGCTATAATGACTATACGTAATCGGTTTACACAACACACGTCTTGTGTTGCTTATTGACACTATACACACTGTACATGCTATACGTAAACAAGTGTTGTGTACGGTTTACATAAATGTGCAGCCTCCATGCACGTTACACAAGTGTTGTGTCTTACTAAGAGCTATACAGACTATATGTAATCCGTTTCAAAACCAGTGTATATACACTATACATGCTATACAGATACAAGATTTTGGATGTGAATGACTTACTGTACGGTAGACATATATGTGCAGCCTCAATGCACGGTATACAAGTTTTTGTGTCTTATAAGGTGCTATACAGACTATACGTTATGCGTTCATAAACTGAAGTATGTGAATACAGTTTAAACACTATACATGCTATACATATAATAATGGATTTTGTCCGTAGGTGAGTTTTTTAAGGGTGAAAAATTATCCTAATGGATGTGAACGTCTTAATTCACGGTCCACATACATGTGCAGCCTCCTTCCACGTTACATATGTATTCTATACGGGTAATACTGGATTTGTTTGCAAGTAACGAAAGGAATAGATATTGTTGCCGAATTTAACAAAAAGAATCGGCTACAATGGCTACAATGGATGTGAACGACTTAATGTAAGGTGTAAATAAATGTGCAGCATTCATTGACGTTACCCAAGTTTTGTGTTTGATTTAGAGTTATACAGACTATACATAGCGGAGTACATATAGTCGGTATAGCTCTAGAAAAAACACAAGACTTTTGCAACGTGCATGGAGTCTGCCTGTTTATATAAACAGTAAATTCAGACTTCCATATCCATCTTAGAAGCATTAAACCAACAAAACTAACTTGCAGGCAATGTAGTATTCAACGTATATCGTATGTAGTGTATATAGTGTCTATAATTATCTACGCACAGAATAACAAATGTATTACGACCAAAAATTGTTATATAATTATGTACCCACATATATTGAAAGTGAGCAGCGACTGATCGTCATTGTGCACCCTTCGACGAATTATCTGCAATAGTAGCTGAGTGGGGAAGTTTGCTGTTGGAAGTTCCCAGAAATTCCACAAGAAGGATTTTTTCATAATCCTTTTTTGTTTATCCGTCATTTTTTTGTGTAGAACCCCGAGCAGCTTTGTCTTCGAGTACACATTGACCTTTTGATCCTTTTGCCATGCATGCCTTAGCTGAATCAAGGGGGGCCCTGTTTAAGACACTATACATGTTATACACCTCGTACTATCGGTCACTTACACACAGTATAGTATGTATAGCTTGCACTAAATACACGGCAGCATTTCAGTTAATTATGTATAGTACATATAGTAAGTATAGTGCACATTTTCAATACTGTTTTTTCTTATTGTGTAGTTAACAATAAGGCACATTCTGTTTGTAAAGATAGTACATCTCCGGGTAAGGTAATAATGCACTGCCATAAATCACATAGTTATAGTATCTTATATATATTAGTCATGCATGTTTTTCCTACACCTACCTCTGACTTCCTTTTATTCGGTCTAGACGAAGAAGATGGAGTGTTCATCTTCTTTTTCCCCTCATCCCTGCTTTCTGCTTGTTCAGACCTTTGCATGCACAATCGTAATTTTTGTTAGAGCACTTTCCTTCAAATTTCTTCTTTTTTTAAACTGAAATATTACCTTGTCCTCACTATCGCTTGATCCTTTTAGACTGCTATATTCTTCTTCGTCTGCTACCTTGTCCTCTACAACATTTTATTCTTCTTCGTCTGAATGAACAGTGAGTTTCTCCTTCCTCGATGATCCTCGAGTTTCAACCATGTCTGACATGTTCAGAACCAATTTATTAGGCTTCTATACGTAAAGAAGAAATGTATCGTTTTTTTTCTTCAAATTAGATAAAAATACCTGTTTTTTAGGATTTTATGTTGTTGGCGTGCTACTCCAATGGCGGTTTCCAGAAGTTACAATGCTAGGAATGGGGGGAGAACAATTTTTTACGGTTTTTAAATCTTTTGATTTGACGAAAAATGGGGGGAGAAGAAAACTGAATCGTGCGAAGGAAGTCTTATTTTTTATTTTATTTTTTTTATTTTACTGTTGTTAACCAAAAAGACTTCTCCGTATAGTGTGCCTATCTGACGCCGCCGTCATGCCTGTCCCCATTATACTTGCATACATAAGGTAATAGTACTGAAAACTGAAATAGGGGGATGGCTATCAATGTGAAAAATTATGAATGTGGCTACTTTCACATTTAAGGCCCATTAAGTGGCTATCCTAATTTTTCACCCACAAATATATGTGTGAAAGTAAGTGGAATAATGAGGTGTGTGAGCGAAGTTAAATACTTTAAAAGTTAGAAGAGGGAGGTGCGATATGTATGAGAATAGTCACCAAGAGGGGTCAAATAAGAGTATATAGCCACTTTTTTAAATTCTGGATTAGAAAGAATCTAATGAAATTTCCAATAAACAAAATATGTGTGAAAGTAAGTGGAATAATGAGGTGTGTGAGCGAAGTTAAATACTTTAAAAGTTAGAAGAGGGAGGTGGGATATGTATGAGAATAGTCACCAAGAGGGGTCAAATAAGAGTATATAGCCACTTTTTTAAATTCTGGATTAGAAAGAATCTAATGAAATTTCCAATAAACAAAACATTTGTAGGGATGATTACCTAGATTTAGGCACAATTTACAATTACATGCATTTATTTTGGAGAAAAATATATAAATGTCCACTTTTTAAGTCAAATTTTGCCCAATGACCAGTTTTCCTAACTCTTTAAACAATAGCCACCTTTAGTCTGACCATTTTCCAATATCCCCAAAACACCCCCAATGACAAGATGTGCAGAAAGTACATTTCTCATCTTTTTTTTCCTTTATCCTTTTATCACACTTTCCGATGCTGACAAAAGGCATGCACATGAGAAGAAGGATTCCCATGGAAGCCTCCCCTTTTTTCTCTTCTTATCTTTTAATGTTTTTTAAAATTCCGTCTCCCTCCCTTTTTGTTTTGTGGCTGTGGTTATCTTTGGACTAGCTTACACGAGAAGCTCCATTTTTTACAAACGTTTTTTTTATAGAACAAAACCGGTGGTATGAAAGGTTTATTTTGTTTCATTTCTTCTTCTCTAAGTTGCCATGGAGTTACTAAACGTCGAGACGAAGATGAATGGAAGCTGGGATACAGAAAGTATGTATGTTTCATATAAGTCGTAAACAGTATCCTTTCCTTTTACGCATGATAGCGACGAGAGTGAGTTCGTTAGCCCTGAGTTAGACGTTGGATGGTAGTGTGTAGGTAATGCGTCGGAGTTAAATTAGCCCCGAGTTAGATCTGATCAAAGTTATGTTTGTAAGGCGTTGCAAAAACCTTTTGTGTATTTCATCTTTTGTGCAACCCACGATGCTATGTTTGTTTGTTTGTGTAATTAAATGTGTACATTTTTATTATGTATTGTGGATCTCTCTTGGCCCCTATCTTTTTTTGTTTGCCAGCGTCAATGGGTCTGTGATGCAGTGAACAACGCTATTCGAGCACGATAGACTATACATGCTATGCTATTTACACTATACGCACAACACAACGGTCACGTGCTGCACGTATATTACGAAGCCCACAGCACACTATACATATTGTAGTGCTATACACACAAAACGAACCTATTACAAGAATACACGAGCTACCTTCAGGTTGAATAAGGTCTGAAAAGTTTGTATAGTATAAATTACATTTATAGTATACATCCTCCGAATAATCCTTGCTAAGTGTGTTAGTTGTCATTGATGTTTGGAAATGTTAAGTGTTTCTGTTTCACTATACACAATGTCCTGTGTCTATTCATTGTATAATGCTTGCTGAGTGTGTATAGTGTGTGTAGTATGCTTTGCGTTTTGCAATCGTGATAAAACACTGCATACTATGTGCACCAGTCTGTCTGTTCTCTGACTCATTTCATTTAAAACAAATGCAATGCACAATACACACTATACACTCTATTCCTTTATATAGACCATCGTTGTATAAGTGTGCTAGTGTGTATAGTCCTTATAGTCTGCAACATGTAGCACGTAAAAGCAATAAATACTATAAGACACTTTTCAGACCCTATTCACACCGGAGGCTAATCCGTGCTTTGCTATATATGCTATATACAATATACACCCCGTCAATTCATTGACTCAATCTTTAAAACATGCTATGCACAATATACACACTACACACTCTATTCCCTTTGTAGCCCTTCGATGAATAAGTGCGTTAAAGTGTATAGCACGTAAATACATGGCATAATATACACTTTTCATATCAAATTCGCACCAGAGGAAGATTATGCTTTGTTGTATGTGTTGTACACAAAATTCTCCATATCAGTTCCTTAACCCCTTAACCGAATATGGTCTAATAGTTGTTTATAGTGTATATAGCACTAAAACATGTATAGTGTGCGGTGGGCTACATAATATACGCACAGCACCCGCCCCGTTGTGTTGTTGTCATTTCTTTTAAAACATGCAATGCACGATATACACACTACACACACCTTTTGTAGACTTTTCGTTGTACATGTGTGCTGATGTGTATAGTATGTAAACTACATACGTAAATGCATGGCATACTTTACACTCTTATTCACACCAGAGGTACCTCGCGATTTGCTATACGTACTATACATAATATACGCTCTGCGAGTCCCCTGATCTCTTAATTAAACAGGGACTGATATGTTCATATAGTGTGTATAGCATTACACTATGTATAGTGTGTAATGGACTACATAATGACGCACAACACGACCATTTGTGATGTTATCATGAATATGCAATACATACTATACACAATATAAGCTATGTGAGTTCTCTGACCCCTTAACCGAATAAGATCTAAATATATCATATTGGGTGTATAGTACTAAATATGTATAATATACAATAAACTTCATAATATACGCACAACACACGACCGTTGTGTTGTTGTCATTTTTTTAAAATATGCAAAGACTATATACTATATTTCCTGCGTAGACCTCGTTGTATAAAGTGCGCTGGTGTGTATAGTTTTCAAAACAAGAGTACGTTAATGCAATCCATACTATAAGACGCTTTTTAGACCTTATTGACACCGGTGGCAAACTGTGTGCTTTGCTATATGTGTTATACACAATATACATAATATACGCTATGTCAGTTCTCTGACTCCTTGTTTTTAAACACATGCAATCGCAAATATTCACACTACACACTCTATTCCCTACGTAGGCCTTGCATGTGTTTAAAAGGAATGAGCTAGAGAATTGGCAGAGTTGTGTGCATAGTATGCAGTGTTTAATGTGTATAGTGTGTATAGTCTGTAAAACAACAGCACGTAAATGCAATGCATACTATAGACATTTTTTAAGTCCTTACTGACACTGGAGAGTTGTGTTTTGCTATAGGTGTTATATGTAATATACGCTATGTCCATTCTTTGATTCATTCCTTCTAAACACGTGCAATGCACAACTATACACTGAAGGGATGATTTACTAAAATAGCGGAATTTTATTTAGTAAACTAATTAACATTTAATTACGGATCTATTAATATCATGCAATTTGTGATAAAAACATGAAGAACATGTAGATTCAATCTAGATAATATAAAGAACTTATGTTTATTTATTCAAAATAAATTATCTTTATTAAATAATTACAAGTTCTAGGATACCATTCCTAACATACACACTATACACTATACACTATATCCACTGCGTAGGCCCCCATTGTACAAAGTTTAATAGCTTGTACAGATTGTAGAGTGTGCTAGTGTGTATAATGTGACTATACACACTATTCCGTATACAAACCTTCGCTGACCAGAGATTGATAAGTTCGTATAATGTGTATAATGTATAGTGTGCTGTAGAAACGTTGCAAACTATACACACTAGCACACTTTATACAACGAAGGATTACACAGAGAATAGAGTGTATAGTTTGTATATTGCGCTTTTGCATATGTTTAAAAAGAATGAGCCAGAGAACTGGTAGAGTTGTGTGCATAGTATGCGATGGATAATGTGTATAGTCTGCAAACAAGAGCACGTTAATGCAATACATACGTAGACACTTTTTCATACCTCATTGACATCGAAGGTAATCCACATCCTTTGCTATATGTGCTATACATAATATACGCTATGTTCGTTCTCTGACTCATTCCTTTTAAACACATGCAATGCATAATTATATACTCTACTCTCTGCATAGGCCCCCACTGTATAAAGTTTGCTAGTGTGTATAGGTTGTAGAGTGTGTTAGTGTGTATAGTGTGACTATACATACTATTCAGTATACAAACCTTCGCTGGCCAGAGGTTGATAAGATTTTATAATGTGCATAGTGTATAGTGTGTTGTACAATCATTATAAAAACGATGCAAACTATACACACTATACACAATAGCGCACTTTATACAGCAAAGGTCTACACATGGAATAAAGTGTATAGTTCTGTATATTGCTCATTTGCGTGTGTTTAAAACGAATGAAACAGAGATTGATAAATTTGTATAATGTGTATAGTGTATAATGTGTTGTACAATCATGATAAAAATGATGCAAATTATACACATTATACACAATAGCACACTTTATACAGCGAAGGCCTACACAGTGAATAGAGTGTATAGTTTGTATATTGCGCATCTGCATGTGTTTAAAAGGAATGAAGTAGAGAACTTCCAGAGCTGTGCGCATAGTATGAAGTGTTTTATCACGACTGTTAAACACAATGCATACTATACACACTATTCACACCTAGCAAACATTATCCAGCAAAACAGACGGAACATTGTGTATAGTGCGTATAACATTACTTAACAATTCCAAACATCATTGACAACTAACACACTTAGCAAGGATTATTCAGAGGCTACATATTATACCAACATACAGACTATTCAGACGAGGATCACTGTCTTTCTATATTTCTCAGCAATTTTTATCATCTTTAGAAAACAAAAAAGGCGTATCAACATACATTCCAGGTAATTTTCAAGATAATTCAAAAAATTAGCAAACACAAACGTTCATTACAAAAGTTGATAAAGACTTTGCGATAGTGCTTGGGGGTAGCTTATGCAAGTTTGTGAACTTCACGTCATCGCATATCAATCCAATGATCATTGCAAAATCTTTAAATGTGAAATCAATAATGTAGCCACATATGTTGATTGTCAGCACTATTTTGTCGTCGTTGTGAACCCATCTGCGAATAATCTGGAGTAGAAGCTGTGTAGAAAAATTCCTTGCTGATAGCTCCCAGAAATTCCATAGGAAGGACTTACTCAACATTTTTTTTTTTTTTTCCGTCATTTTGCTATGCAGGGTACTCAGTACCTTTGTCTGCAAGTAGACATTAGCCTTTTGTTCCTTCCGACAATGATGAATTGGCTG
Source organism: Gynostemma pentaphyllum (assembly GCA_028015215.1). Lineage (NCBI taxonomy): Eukaryota > Viridiplantae > Streptophyta > Magnoliopsida > Cucurbitales > Cucurbitaceae > Gynostemma > Gynostemma pentaphyllum. The sequence goes on along the minus strand of CM051347.1, from coordinate 44,846,066 downwards.
GATCAGAGCCCCCCTGCTGGACAGACAGTGCATACTATGTATAGTTTAACTAGTCAAGCATACCATAACTATATGAACAACTAGAAAAAGGATCACGACACACAATGTATAGTATGTATAATTTGTATAGTTTAACTAGTCAACTATACCATAGCTATATGAACAACAGAAAAAGATCAGGATTCACAGTGTATAGTGTGTATAGTTTGTATAATTTAACTAGTCAAACATACCATATCTATATCAGCAATAGAAAAGGGATCAGGAAAAATAAACAACATGCATCTACCTTTGTCTTCCAATCCTTTGTTTTTGTTGAAGATTCTGGGCTTTTCATTTCTTCTTTATTTGAATCTTTGCATGTCACATCACCGGGAGTTTGAATACAAAAAGTTGAACTTGAATAACAACAAAAAAATTGTACACATATGCTCATTTCGAAATATATACATAATAACTACGTCTTCCTCATATTCAGTGGATTTTTCTACATTCTTTTGAACCTCGCCATCTACATTCTCTCCAACCTCTAAATCTTCGTCATGTTCTTCAACAGGCATCTTTGAAACCAACTTTCTTCCCGGATCCTCATGTACTCACCATTTCTGAGATTTTTGGCAAGAAACTTAAAAAACTACCTACGGAAGGAAAACAGATCTAGAAAAGAATAATTTTCAAGAAAACATACATTTATATATATGGCCTTTGCGATTATTATTCACTTGGAAGAGCGGTTTCTGGAAGTTATAGATCGAGGAAGACGGAAACGAACGAGGAGGCTTGCGAGGGAAGATTTTGAAAAGCCTCTTTTTTTTTCTTCTTTTACTCATCCATAAAGTTGAAAACTATTCTTATAGTGTCATGTTAGCCGCTGCCCCCCATCATGCCTACTTCAATCAATACATATCTAGTAGAGGGATAATTCCGCAAAACAACCCAACCCTGCTGACACACGCGCCTTGCAGATGACCATTAAACAAAGTTTCCATTAAGGTGGACTTTTATGTATTTTTGATCTCCTAAGTGGCTATTTATATTTTTTACCCTTTATTTTTCTCTCCCTCCCTCTTAAATTCCTACAAAATCTCTTTCATCTACCTATTCATTAAATTTTTACGTTTTATAGATTTTTTCTCTCTCTCTCTCTCTTTGATTCATCTTCTCTGAATTCTTCTCCATTTTCTCTCTACCATGAACGCTTTTGAGAAGATTTTTGAAACAAATACTAAAAAATCTTGAAGATTTGAAGCAAAAAAAATAATCTAAAATCTATGAAAGGTATCTCTTTTTCAAAGTTTTTGCTAAAAAAATTTATTTTTTGTTAATTTTGACACGGTTTTGTGTTTGATATTTCCTTGGATTTTTTTGCTCCCACTAATTTCTATGGTGTTCTTTTTTCTGGCATTTATTGTAATTTGATATATCCCGATTAAGTATATTTTGTACATTATGTATGTAATACAAAATAGTGGCGTTATAATTTTTTTTATATGATATATTATATGTACTGTACAAATTATATATTGATTTACTTCCATATATTTTCTGGTGTTTTATCTAGCATTTATTGTAATGTGATGTGCCCATATTAAGTATGATTTGTATATTATGTACGTAAGGAAAATATATATATATATATAGCTTGTAGCATATCCCATAAAAAAATATTTATTGATTTTAAAGTTTGTTTTTTTTTCAATGCAGATTTAGAGGCAGTTATATTATCGTACATTATGTATATAATGTACCATTTTTCTCAAATTCAATAACGAAGTGGGGACAGTTATATTATGTAGAAAACAAATATACATAATATACAAATGTATCTATTGAATGAAAAAGCAATATAAATTGAATTAAAATCGGAAAACTAAAAGAGATAATCATGGAAATTAAACCAAATATTCCATAAATCACGAGATAACTTACATAAAAAAAATCATGGAAAAAATGCTTTACATTACAAATATAAAAACTATAAAAATGTACCATTTGTATTAAAAAAATCTAGAAACGGTGTACTAAAAATGAAGAAAAAAGTGATATTTTGGTGAGAAAGAGAAAAAAATATGTTTGATACATTACAAAGATAAAACTATAAATAATGTACAAAATGTACTATATAAACTATAAAATCTAGAAATGATGTACTAAAATAGTTAAGAAAGTGATAGTTTGGTGTTCTAAAAAACGAGAAAATTAGAATTAAATCAAATAAAAATTAATAATTATGAATAATGTCAAAAGTTTAAATTGAAAGAAGAAAAATTAAATTCAAAATAGAAAGAGAGAATATAATAAGTCTTTCTTGAAATTTAACAAAAATCTTGGAAGATACAAAAAATATCATAAATGCCAGCTAATGTAATTAATAAGGAAAAGGGTAGATATGGAATTTATAAAGAAGAGAATCCTGAAGGCATACACTAAAAAATTAGGATATGCGGCTATTTGGTGAAAAAAGGTAGTTAAATGTGGCCATCTACTTAATTAACTAAAAAATATTTATCCCACGTTGAAAAAACATGGGGTCATTTGGTTGCCAGGTTTGGATTGTTAAGTAGTATTAAGGTAGCCCATTAGTCAATAATTGAAAGATTAACAAATGATTAATTTTAGCTGAATTGATTAGTTAAAGATGAGAAGTTAGTCTGCTAAATGTTTGTTAGAAACTGACCATAGTTTAGTTAGCTTGACTAATCTTCTACATTATCTATATAATCTGAAATGTATATCCGTTACTTCCTTAATGAGAAAATCATTTTTTGTATGAACAATTACTTTTCTAATATGGTATCAATAGAGTATTAGGCTAACTACCGAATTCAAGATCCTGAAGTTCTTCAATGGCTTCATCTTCTTCCGCAACTCCATCTACTGAACCTGCAACTTAAACCTCTCCAATGTCTGAACTTGCAATTGTAATCTTGCCAATCTTGGAAAGGCTGCAACAATCGTAAAGCTGAATGACAAAAATTTCCTCCTCTGGAAGTTTCAAGTACTTAATTCAATCGAAGGTCATGCATTAGAAAGCTATATTGATGAAGATGTGGAATCTCCATATCAATTTTTACCACGTTCCACAGCTATTGGAATACGTATGGTAATTCCAGCCTATACGCATTGGAAGAAGCAAATTGCTATCTTCATAGTTAGGGGCTTCAATGGCAGAAGATATCTTATCTCAGGTAATTGATTCTTCTTCATCAAAAGAAGTTTGGCAAAATATTAGTGCTCTATTTTCTTCTCAAAACATGGCGAAGGTCATGGAATTTAAGACTAAAATGCAGAATTCCAAGAAAGAAAGCTTAAATATGAAATATTTCTTGGTAAAAATGAAATTTTTTTGTTCAGTCTCTATCATCTGTTGGACATAGAATATCAGAGGAATATCATATTCTGAATATCCTTTCTGGTCTTGGCCCAAAATATGATGAAGTGGTTTCAGTCATTACATCTAAGACAAAGAAACAAAGTCTTAATGGTGTATCAGCTCTGCTTTTGGCTCAAGAAGCAAGAACAAATCGCCATAAATCCTATATAGAATGATCTCTACCTTCTATCAATCTTACTACTCAAAACCAGTCGAAAAATTATCATAGTACAGACAATCAATCCAGAAACAGCAATATCAGCCTGCTTTTTGAGTAAAATGAGGGAAAAATTGGAACACCAATAGGCCTCAGTGCCAATTGTGCTGTAAAATGGGTCATACATCATTGAAATGTTATACAAGTTATGAACCCGATTATGAGGTCCAAGGATCTGGTATGAATGGACAATCTCAGTAAATCAGAATTCTCAACAAGGCTTTCTAAATGGGTTTTCGAATACAAACAATATGACTGCTTTATTGACTTCTAATGATCAATAGGCTGAAACTGAATGGTTTCCTGATTCTGGTTCATCAAATCATGTAACTCATTCTCTTGGTAATCTAAATATTGGAAATGACTATCAAGGTGTAGGTAAGATCTTTGTTGGTAATGGTGATGGCTTAAATGTTGCAAAACATGGTTCTTCTTCTTTAATCCACCTTATACCAAAAGTACATTTCTCTTAAAGAATTTATTAAATGTTCCTTAAATTACCAAGAATCTCATTAGTGTCAGTCAATTTGCAAAAGATGATTCAGTGTTTTTTGAGTTTCATTCCAATTGTTGTTTTGTGAAGGATCAAATTTTTGGCCAAATACTTATTTAAGGGGCAATACATGAAGGGCTTTATAAGTTCAACTTGAAAAGAACTACTTCCACAGCAAATGCATATTCTCAAAACAACCTATCAGCAAACTCATCCAAATTTGCTGTCAATATGCAAGATCATTTTACTTTTATCCTATAGCATAAAAGATTAGGTCATCCTAATCCAATTGTACTTAGAAAAATACTTACTGATTGTAATATTTCTCATTCATCAAATAAAAGTACTTTCTTTTGTCATTATTGTCATCTTGGAAAAAGTCACAAATTACCTTTCAATTTGTCTAAAATTGTCTATGCTTATTCTTTTCAAATGATAGAATCTGATCTTTGGGGTCCATCCCATATTCCTTCAAGCAATGGTTTTAAATATTATATGAGCTTTGTAGATGCTTTTTCAAGATACACTTGGATTTATTTTCTTAAAACTAAACCTGAGGCATATCAGTCTTTCCTACACTTCAAAGCTATAGTAGAAAGCCAATTTGACTTGAAGATTAAAGACTTACAAATTGATTGGGGGGGTACAGATCTTTAACACATTTTCTTAAAACTCATGACATCTCACATAGAATTACCAGCCTTCATACATCAGAACAGAATGGCATTGTGGGAAAGAAACATTGACAGATTGTGGAGACAGGATTAACCTTACTGTCTCAAGCCTCATTACCTTTTAAATTTTGGGATGATGCATTTGCAACAGCAGTATTTCTCATCAATAAGAAAACTTCTAAAGCACTGCAAGGTACTACCCCTTTCCCTAAACTTTATCAATTGTCTCCTGATTATACTAGGTTTACGTGTCTTTGGATGTGCTTGCTATCCACATTTAAGACAATACAACAGTCATAAACTGGAGTATAGATCACAACAATGCATCTTTCTAGGCTATAGTAGTGAACATAAAGGATATAAATGTTTAGCTTCAAATGGTAGAATATATCTATCTAGACATGTTAAATTCAATGAAACACGTTTTCCTTATTCCATATCTTCCCATAAAAAACATCAATTATTTATGAAACATTTGTTGGTCAAATTCCCATAGTATCACCTCTGACATCTGCTATATCTCTGCCTCCATCTGCTATATCAATAAATAGTCCTCCAAATCACATTGTTCCTTCTATTCCTCCAGATCCACCTCATATCAATCAAATTTTAACACTACAAGATTAATGAGTACTACTGGCATCGGCATTGCCAACGCCGGCAATGGCCCTAAGAAGACTACCAATCGCGGCGCACATCTTGTGCGCCGGAAATGGTAGCCCAATATCGGCGTAAAATATTATTGCTCGGTATTGGGGCCAAGCCCGGCCCAATGCCGGGGCTGGGACTGTCATGTGTCGGCAATGGGTCGGCCCATTGCCGGCACATGTTAACTCTAAGCATCGCCGGCGCGCACGTGCGCCAACGATGTGACTTAAAAAAAACAAGACCCCTTCCCCCCCGACCCCTTCTTCCCCAAAATCATTTCCCCCCAGCTGAAGCAGAGGCGGCGGCCAAGGTATTTTTTTTTTTTTTTCATTTTCTTGGTCAATTCTTGACCGTTTTCCTTCGTTCAAAGCCAAAATCTTCATAATCTCTCCTTTTATGTATGTTTCTATAGTCGATTTTACCAAAATAGTTGTGATTTTTTTAGATTTCATAGTTTTATGTATTAGGTTTTTTTTTTGGAAAAATGAGTTTTTTGTTTTTGTTTTAGTGTTTAATTATTAATAATTAGTTTTTATGTTGTATATTAAGTACACAATACATGATTGAGATTAGATTTAAGATGAATTTGTGATTTTTTATCAAAATGGATTTGGGTAGTATGGGTTTATTTTTTAAAAAAATTGAGTTTTTGTTTAGTTTTATTTTTTTAATTGTTAAAAATTGGTTGTTATAAAGTACACAATACATGATTGATATTAGATTTGAGATGAATTTTTGATTAATTTTAAACTTTGCATACTTAGCAATATGAGTTTTTTCAATTTAATGCTTTTGAGTTTTAGGTTTTGTTAATATGTTTTTTATTCTACTTTATTTCAAAAATTTATTAAAATAATTACTTGAATAATTGAAAGAACAAAACTTGAATTTTTTTTAAAGTTTAGGTAAATTTCAAACTTTTTAGCATAAACTCACTTTTTTTTTTTTTGTATTTAATTATAAATTGAAACAGATAATATTTGCAGATCCTTCATGAGCATATATCTTTCATGAGCATATTATACAAATTTCAGGATCCAGGTTAATTTTCTGACCTTTTATAGTTTAACGTCGTTATGTTTTTGGGAGACGGCTATCCTGCAGCAAAGTTAGCCGTCTCAAAGCATGTTTTATCATTTTTGCATAAAGTTTTTATATTTTTTAATCTCAAGCATGTTTTATCGTTATTTTCATTAAATGTCATCGTTTTTTATAGTTTGCATGTTTTAAGGGTTTTTACATTGAAGGGTAGAACTTGATTACTTAATTTACTTAGGATGTTTTGTTTTAAATAGGTCGAATGCCGATAGGAATTGGATGGATCTAAATGATAGGTTTTGTAAAGAGTATATTGATAGGGTGAAGTCATTTTTAGAGGTTGCAGGGAGGGTTTTGAATGATAGTGGAGACTCGATGCCCTTGTATAAAATGTGTGAACGTTAGATTTGCCACACTTCAAGAAATTAGTGAACATTTGCACATTTATGGAATAGCACGAGGATATACCCGTTGGACATACCATGGTGAGAATTTTAAAATGGGTTCTACGAGTAATAGTGTTCCTCTCGTTAATGAATCATCAATAGAAGATGATGATGATGATAATGATGATGGAATGATGGACATACTAAATGATATGCAAAGTGGTGCATTTCATGAATATGACCCTGAAAACTTAGAAAATTTGGATGACAGTGGGGAAAATCTAAACACGAGTGAGTGTGATGGCGAGTTCTCACACTTATTCGGGGAAGCACAGAAAGAGTTATACCCTGGATGTAAAAGTTTTTCATCTCTCAATTTCTTAGTGAAATTAGTTCATATCAAAGTTTTAATCGGGTGGAGTAATAAGTCGTTTGATATGCTCCTCGAGTTATTAAAGGAAGCTTTACCTGAGGGGCGGTTTTACCAGGATCATATTATGCTTCTAAGAAGTTTTTACGTGCACTTGGATTAGGATATGAATCAATTCATGTTTGCAAGTATGACTGCGTTCTTTTTAGAAAAGAATATGCCAAAGACAAGTTTTGTTCAGTATGTGGGGAACCCCGATATGAGGTGAATGTTGGGAAATCTAAACATAAATTGGCTCAAAAAGTACTTAGACATTTCCCATTGAAACCTAGGTTACAGAGACTATTTGCATCGAAATATACAGCGTCTGATATGAGATAGCACAAGGATAAGCGTTTAGAAACAGAAGGTGTTTTACGTCACCCATCAGATATAGAAGGATGGAAGCATTTTGACAAAGAGTTTCCGTTGTTTGCTTCTGATCCTAGAAATGTGCGTTTAGCATAAGCTTTAGATGGTTTTAACCCTTTTGGACAAATGAGTATCTCTTACAGTATGTGGCCCGTTATTTTGGTTCCATATAACTTACCACCTTGGAAATGTATGAAAGAATCACTTTTTTTCATGTCTTTACTGATTCCCGGGCCTAAGTCACCTGAAAAAGACATTGATGTATTCTTACAACCGTTGATTGAAGAGTTGAATGATTTATGGGGTGAGGGTATAAGAACTTTTGATAGCTCCAAATCCGAGTATTTTCAATTACGGGCAGCTTTACTATGGACTATCAATCACTTTCCCGCATATGGTGATTTGTCTAGTTAGAGTACGAAAGGATACAAAGCATGTCCCATATGTTTGGAAGATACTTCTTCAATGGGTATTCGGAGCAAAATATGTTTTATGGGTCATCGTCGATATATCCACATGGGTCATCCGTGTGGCGTTTTGAAACAATCATGATGGTAAACAAGAATTGAGAGGTAAGCCGAAAATTAAATCTGGAGTTGAGATTATGAAAGATCTAGATCGATTAAGTTTTTTTAAATTCGGTAAGCATCCTTCTACCCAAGAAAAGAAAAGAAAACAGCCTCAAGAAAACAACAATTGGACCAAAAAAACATATTCTTTTGTCTTCCTTATTGGTCTAAATTACTTTTAAGTCATAAGTTAGATGTGATGCATATAGAGAAAAACATATGTGATAACTTGGTCTGGACGATTTTCTCTATTGAAGGAAAGAACAAGGATACATTGAAAGCTCGTCACGATTTGGAAGATATAGGAATACGATCCGAATTGCATATACAAAAGGTCGGGAAAGATAAGTTTGTTAAACCCGCTGCAGTTTATGTTTTGACTACGAGTCAACGCATTGAAGCATGTAAATTCTTGAAAAGTGTGAAATTTCCAGATGGGTTTGCATCAAACATATCTCGATGTGTTAATGTTAAGGGTGGAAAAATTACCGGGTTGAAGAGCCATGATTGTCACGTTTTGTTTCAACGATTGCTACCATTAGCAATCCAGGGGTTCTTGAGTTACGATATAAGTCAGGTGATAACAGAGTTCATTAATTTTTTTCGTAGTTTATGTGCCAAAGTTAAAAGTTTAGATGAGTTGGATCAGTTACAACGTGACATCACGTTCATCTTGTGTAAACTTGAAAGGATATTTCGTTCGACCTTTTTTCGATGTCATGGTTCACTTAGCGATTCATTTGCCATATAAAGCTAGAATAGTGGGGCCAGTATGTTATAGTTGGATGTATCCAATAGAACAAAGCCTTCGAACATTAAAGAATTATGTGAGAAATCCATCACGTCCAGAAGGGTGCATAGCAGAGGCTTATGTTTTTAATGAGTTGATCACGTTTTGTTCTAGATATCTTCAAGGCATTGAGACTCGATTTAATAGACTGGATCGTAATTATGAAGAAGAAGTTGATGGTCGTGTAGAGAGTGACATATCAGTATTTAAAGATACTTCCCGTCCTTTTGGCCGTTTTGATTTTTTGACCTTAACAAAATCAGACATTGATAAGGCACATTGGTACACCTTGACCAACTGCGATGAAGTAAAACTATATTTACGGTAAGTATATATATATATACATTCTATTCTTAACATCTTTTCCAATGAGTAAAACCATATAGATTTCATGTATTTACCCAACTCATCCATAGGGATCATCTTGATTTGCTTGAACAAGAGAGCTTGCAGAATATTCATAAATGTCAAAAGGCACGATTTGCCAATTGGTTCAAACATCGTGTAAGAGTTTCCGTCTCTTGTGTATTGATTTTATAACTCACTATGCATTTTAGTTTTTAATACAAAATGTATTTGATGATATAGGTTAGTGAATTGTGGAAATGTGGTGAAGTAAGTTATGATTTGTACGCATTGTCATTGGGCCCAGACATTCGTGCTAAATCTTATACGGGATGTTGTATCAATGACATGCGTTTCCACACAATGGATAGATCACATGGTCGCACTACTACAAGTTGTGGGGTTTCCGTTCAGGGTGATCACGATGAAGGATCAACGACGTTCTATGGATTACTAAAAGAGGTTTTAGAACTTAGTTACCTAAGATCCAATCGAGTCGCCTGCGTTGGATGTTCATGGTTTGATACATCTCCATCTAGAATGAAAAAAGAGTCGGGAAATATATCTATTAACATATCTCGAAATTGTTTTGAAGAAGAACCCTTTATCATAGCAAATCAAGCTCAGCAAGTTCTATACTTAGATGATATTAAATATGGTAAAGATTGGAGGGTGGTTCAAACTTTAAGACAAAAAAATGTGTGGAATGTCCCTGAGTTGGATGAAGATGACGAGAATGATAATATTTTAGACGTCATTTCACCTATGGATACACACGTGAGTGATAGTCTAGATGCTCAGATGCTCAATAGAGACGATATTCCTAGAAGTGTAGTCGATAAAACAGTTATGGAACGAGTTCTACACAAATCAAACTCTCAAAAAGAAGATGATGAGTTGAGTGATGATGACATAGAGGAGTTCATAAACACTAATGAAACAGAGTTGGAAAATGATAGTGATGTTTCAGAAAATGATGAATCAAAATAGTATGTAAGATTTACGTATTTTTCTCAATTTCTAAATCCTAATATTTTGGAATAACATGTTTTATCAACCTTAAATCATTTGTTTTTGCATAATCTTACTACAGGAAAGACAAGGGGAAGACTCGATGGATGAGTCACGACCCATCGCACCAGGTAACTGGAAGACTTCCTCGTCCTCGTTCACGTGACTTAGTGATTAGAGAGCCATCATATGATACACCGATGCATTCCCAGTCGCCGTCGCCTTCATTGGGTCATGTATTGAGCCCAACAGTAGATCCTTCCACAGATGCATCTTCCATTCCGTCTACTTTCGAGAATGGTAAGAATTCATATTTTACTTGTAATGTCATTTATGTATTTTTTTTAACTGACTAAATAATTTATCTATAGTCCCATCTCAAAGTTCGATTCCTAAATGTGGAATTGCAAAGAACTTGAAATTGCACAAAGGGAAGGGTAAGAAATATTTGACTATTCCAGAAAATCTTCAACGGGTGATCGGAGATAATGCGACTCCATTTATCACTGAGACAGGCATATTGGTCCGTGCCCAAATACCACCAAGTCACAAAAAATATGATTTGGTGCCACCAGAGATTCTAAATGACATTAGACAACGACTAGCAGTAAGTACCCTGTATTTAGATGCGTGATTTGGAATTACTATATACATTTATTATAATATGCACTAACATGAATTTCTAATGTGTTAAGGAAAAATTTAACCTTGATATGACCAATGGTATAGTTTGAAAAACCGTTAATGCACAAATGATGTCGTGCGCGAATGAGTATCGCTACGAGCTTGGAAAATATTATCGCCAAAACGTAGCAGAGTTTGGTGAAGAGCAAGCGGATCGCATGAGACATCCAAGAGTGCATTGTGACGATGAATGGGCGAAATTACTCTCTAAATTGAAATCTGCAGAATTTAAGGTAAAACATATCTTGTAATGATTGGTAGTTAGTTCTGAATGGAAATAAATTTATGATATTCTTTTTGTGTAGAAACTATCGGAGCAAAACAGCCAGTCTCGAGCGGCGGTACCTTATTTGCACAAGGGTGGCTCCAAATCCAATGCTAATATGCATTATGAGATGGTAATATTATTTCACACTTACTAATTATTAATAATTTTCATTTCTTTGAACATGTATAAACATTTTTATATGAACATTTCAGAGAAAAGAGAAACCTGAAACTACATGGGTCGATGTGTGGGAGAAACAACACTCTTATGATCCAGACACTTGGGTTAGCGAAGAGGCCAAACAACATCATGTAAGTATTTTTTTTATATAAAGTGTCATTGTTTTCCATAACACAAAATTTTTATCATTACATATTTTGTTATTTGTATAGAAACAAATGAAAGAATACATGAAACCTCCATAAGTCAGTGCTGAAGTTGGGTCAAACACAACTGATTCAATAACCTCACCTCTTATTGATATTGATGCCATGGAGAAAGTGTTAGGTCATAGGCCAGGCTATAGGAGAGGTATGGGTAGGGGCCCTAAACCTCCCCCAAAGTCTGATAATTCATCGAGATCGAGTGTATATTCACAAGTGGGTATTGTCCAAACACAACTAACAGAGGCTCTTAGTACTATCAAAGAACTTCGAGCTCGTGATTTGGCACGTGATAAAGAAGCCGAAAATCTTCGAGCTCGTGATTTGGCACGTGATAAAGAAGCCGAAGATCTTCGAGCTCGTGATTTGGCATGTGATAAAGAAGCCGAAGATCTTTGAGCTCGTGATTTGGCACGTGATAGAGAAGCTGAAGAACTTCGAGCTCTTGTTTTGGCACGTGAGGCAGAAAATAATAAACTTCAATCGGCTTGGGATGATTTCTTGAGAAAGTTTCAAGGTGGAGGTGGGAGTGGGAGTAACGATGCTTAGGATGTTTGTATTTTATTAACTCTTTAGTTATTGTAGTATTCTCGTTTGTATTAAAACTTTAGATATTTCGTAGTTTGTGTTAAACTTTAGTTATATTAGTAATTTCGTTTTCTTTGTATGATTTATTGAGAAAGTTTCATGGTTTATGTTAATGATCAAAAAATTTGCTTTAGTTCTCTGTTATTCTGGATATTGGTGATTAAGAAATATGAAATGTAATTTAATAGTGAAACAGGTGGCATTTGAGGCGCCTAAAACAAACAAAATTTTTTAAAAAAACTACAGTGGTATTGTCGGCCCTGCGGTGCCGACAATAACCCTCCCTATTTTATTTTTTTAACCCCCTTTGCCGACGCCATGGCGCCGGCAATACCCCTCCTTGTTTTATTCTTTTAGGCCCCCTTTGCCGGTGCTATGGCGCCGGCAATACCCTTATCTATCACCGACATTTAATTTTACGCCGGCATATGATACATCGGGGATGCATAAAGCATCATCGACGTAGGAAAATATCACGCCGGGGATGCTAAAAATGGGCAAACCCGACAAGTAATTACCGACGTAGATTTTACGCTAGTGAAGGTATTGTCGGCGTGTAGTGTAGGCATTCCCAACGCATATGTGCGTCGATAGTGCCAACATATTTTATAGTGTAAGTTGTGCAACATTACCAACTTAACCTCCTATCTCGAATAATTATTCAAATCCTATCTTGAATAATTATTCAATGACTACAAGGGCAAAGAATGGAATAAGACAGCCTAAAGTTATTCTTCTAGCTGATTTGAAAGAGGAAGTCAATAAAGGAAGCATTGACAGCCCCACACTGGCAAACAACTATGTAGACTGAATATGATGCATTGATGTAGAATGGAACCTGGTCTTTGATCAAACAACTAGTTGATAAGAAGATAGTAGGCTGCAAATGAGTCTTTAAGATATAAAACCAGATTGGTTGTTAAGGGCTTTCATCAAGAAGCTGACATTTATTACAATGAGACATTCAGCCCTGTGGTGAAACCAACCATTATTCATGTACTACTTACCTTTGCTTTGGCTCAAAACTAGACACTTAGACAACTTGATATAAATAATGCATTTTTACATTGCATTCTACAAGAAGAGGTTCTTATGGAACAACCACCAGGATTTCTGTGCACTTCTTCTTCTTAACCTCTTGTGTGCAAGTTACATAAAGCTCTATATGGACTAAAACAGGTTCCACGGGCTTGGTTTGAATATTTAAGTGGTTTCTTATTTGACAAAGGCTTTAATAGCTCCAAGGCTTACCATTCATTGTTTCTCAAATTTACACCTCTGTACTCAATCTACATCTTAATCTATGTGGATGATATTATCATCACAGGTAACAATACAGCTGAGATTGACAAACTCATCATAGTTCTTAATGAGAAATTTTCTCTTAAGGATCTAGGCAAGTTGAGTTATTTTCTTGGCATTGAAATGTCCTAAACATATGGAAATATGTTACTTTCTCTATCCAAATACTTCAAAGACTTGCTTTTAAAAGCTAAGATGTCTGGTGCAAATCACATAGCAACACCAATGATTAGTGGGAGTGTCTTATCTACTAAACAAGGAGAATCCTTTCCAGATGTCTTTCAATATAGAAGTATTGTAGGAGCCTTGCAATATGCAACCATAACTCATCCTGATTTGGCATATTCTGTCAATAAGCTATGTCAATTTATGCATTCACCATCTCTGGAACACTGGCAAGCTGTAAAACGAGTTCTTAGATATATAAAAGGGTCCATCAATCATGGTTTACTATTGTCCAAGCAAAGACACTTTAATATTCAAGCTTTTGCTGATGCTGATTGGGCTTCGGACCCTGATGATCGAAAGTCTACTTCTGGTTTCTGTTTGTTCATGGATAACAATCTCATCTCTTGGCATTCACGAAAACAACACATTGTTTCTCGTTCAAGCACAGAGGCTGAATATCCAATTATTGCAAATGCTTCTGCTGAGATGATTTGGATTCAATCTCTCCTTGGTGAAATGAAAATTACACAATCTAGAACTCCAATTCTTTGGTGTGATAATCTAAGTGCAGTTCATCTAAGTGCTAATCCTATTTTACACTCTAGAACCAAACATGTAGAACTTGATATCTACTTTGTCAGAGATATGGTTCTTCTAAAGCATCTAAATGTTCTTCATCTCCCAGCTCAAGATCAGGTAGTAGATGTTCTTACCAAACCATTGTCAGCTCAATCTTTTATGAAATGGAGTACAAGAATGAAAGTAACTGATGGAGTTGTCTTAGGTTTGAAGGGGGATATTAAGACAGCACATTAGTCAACGATTGAAAGATTAACAAATGATTAGTTTGATCTGAATTGATTAGTTAAAGATGAGAAGTTAGTCTACTAAATGTTTATTAGAAACTGACCATAATTGAGTTAGCTTGACTCATCTTCTACATTGTCTATATAATCTGAAATGTATACCCATTACTTCCTTAATGAGAAAATCATTCTTTGTATGAACAATTACTTTTCTAATAAGCAGGGTGTTGTTAAGCACATAGTTGTTAAGCAGGGGGTTGTTAACACTGTGTTTGGTTTGTACAAAATAGTGAGTTTGTTAAGTGTAAAATGTGCTGAAATAGTGAAAATAGATAGGTTTGTTAAAAAAGGCTTAACAAACCCATCATATTGGGTTTGAAAACTGGGAAACAAACATTGGTTGGGGTTGTGTAACCCCCAACTCACTACCTAAACCTGACAACCAAACGACCAGCTTTCACCACTTTTTTCTATTCCTACCTTGGCTTGTGGATTTAGACCTCTAGGGTACCAAAATCTTAGAAAGGCTCGAGCTCCTATAGGGTTTGGCCCACACGTGCGCCATAGTCTGCCCACACTTGCATGTTTCTATTCGGTTCAATTTCTCAAGATATGATATTCATTTTATTTTTGAAAAATTACATAAATCACCCCTGAACTATAGGGTTGTAACATACTTACCCCATTAAACTTTCAATTTGATCAATTAACCCCCCAAACTTTATAAAGTGTTAAAATTGAACTCCAAAATTTATAATTTATTAAATTACTACATAAAATCATGTAATTAAACCGTTAAAATCATCACAGAGAAGAGTAATACATCCCTAAAATAAACAGGGTAGGGAGGGATGAGATCGGTGAAAAAATTATCATCTCAACAATCACGTACATTTTGAGATCAGGATCAAAGACGGGGTTAAGTGTGGGATAGAGGCCTTTGGAGACCCGCTCCCATAAAGATTTCATAAAAACAATTAGGAAATTAATCATTTAAAGGGGGTAATTTGATTGATTAAAATTTTCTGGGTCCAATTTTAACATTTTACAAAGTTTGTGGGGTTAATTGATCAAATTAAAAGTTTAAGGGTGTAAAGTTCAGGAGTGGTTTGCACAATTTTCCCTTTTATTTTCTTTATTATTATTTTTTCTTCGTGTTATTACTAATAGTTCTATATTCTATACTTAGTAGTCATTTTGCTATATAACCGATTTGAGACCCCAATTAAGTTTTAAAGGTACACAATATTACCAAAAAGAAGAAAACGAACTAGTTGATTTTAGAAAAATTGAAAGCTCGCTATTGAAACGAAAGAAAAAAAAAACCAAATTCATCTAAATTGAGGAACCGATGAAAACAAACATCAAACAAAATCGGTAGACCTTTTCCATTTTAAAATCATACAAAACAAATTCAATCAATTTAAGTATTCAAATCGTGTTCATTTAGTCGATTTTATCAGTTTTTTAATTTTTACTTACACCATTCAACTCAAAATTAAATCAATAATAATCACAAAACAATTTGGATAACGTAGTGCATCACTAAAAAAGAAAAAAAAAATACATAGTCAAAGATACAACAACAAAATCAAAAAATCATAGGAAGATGGGAAAAAAAGGAAAGAAGGAATATATTGAGTTATTTTTTGTTTCAATTTCCACATGCTTTTACACATAAAAAAAAAAAAAAGACTTTTGTGTTAATGTCCATTAAGAAATATCACTATCTTTAACATAGTGATAATGTGCCAAACCACAATGATTATCCAAAGAGGCCACTTTGAATATCAGAATTTGGAAAGAAAACAAAAGATGGTGCAAGGACCTGCCTCTGCCTGCCTTAAGTTGAAGGAAAAAGAAGAAAAGGGCAAAAGAGACTTCATTGAAGATTTTTTTCAAACATCTAATATACATTAAAAATAGTGGCCTTTCCTTTTGCTTCGCCCATTGAGGAATCAAACACGTAGCCATCATGGGTTTGCTAGTGATTGTTGAGTGAAATAGGGGTGTAAATGGGGTAACTCATTTACATCCCGTTTCAGCTATATTTTTCCCTACCCCGTTCAGTCCCAATAAATTAATTCCTCGTCCCGGAATTCACTCCATTTATTAAACTGGGTCAGAGCGGGGCGGGGGCTAAACGAGGTGGGAAAAAAAAAATGAAAAATGCATTATTTAATATATTTTTTTAATTGAAAAATGAAAATTTTCAATGATAATAGTACTTAATAGACCATAAAAGTAAACAAGTAAAACTCTCCATGATAATTCATATACAAATAAACTTAGGGAAATTAAATTACAATAAAAATAAATAAAGTAGATAAATGGGGCGGGGTGTAAATAGAGGAAAAATTCCCCTCACCCCGCCCCGTTATTAAGCAGGTTTGACGAGATCAGGACGGGAAAACGGGGACGGGCTTTTAGCTTTCACCCGTAGAATGAAATATGAAATTTATATAATTCTAGTTTAGAACTCTAAATTTATGTATAATTTTCCTTTGATACCTATAAAAACTCATTTTTATGAATAAAACATGAAAAAAAAAAAAAAAAAAAAAAAAAACTTAATTAATTGTACCTCATGATATGATAGAGTCATGCAATCCGACGGAGTAAAAAAAAATTATCTCTTCTCTATTTGTTTTTCCTAATATATTTTTTTAAAGTTGATAAGTTTTAAGAAATTATCTCAAATAGTTACCGATTACTGAAATGTCATAATTTTTTTTTAAAATTACCTAAACAACATTTTAATAATTTGTTGAACTATTTTGTTACTTTTTATCGTTATTTTCAATGAATTTATTGATTTTTTGCATTTTTTAATTAATTAGAATATAATTCAATATTTTATTGAACTATTTTATTATTTTTCTTTATTATTTTTACTGAATTTATTGATTTTTTTACTTTTCTTAATTCAATTAATTATTGAAGTATTAATTGAGTAAATTAAAAAATATATATATAATATTTTAATAATTGGTATATAAAAAAAAATCAATAATTGTCGCTAAGTTTTATTCAAAACTTGTAATACTATACTATAACAAATTTATAGATTTTAACAAGATAGTGTAATAAAAATAGGCCTAATTTCATTCATAATCAAAACCACTCCTATATTTACAACAGTCTTGAGTGATCAAAATTAATTACAAATATAGACATTTTAGGCCATGAGTGGTGGTTACAGCTTTCTTAATAGACGGATTTACCCTCATTTGGTTATTTGTAACCGATTCAAAATTTAAAATTTTGATTTGCTTTTTAAATTGTAGATTTTCCATAATTAATTCATATCAAATCAGTTTTAAATTTCTGATATGAATTCCATCAATCTTAGTTAGTTGTCATTTTCCTTTCATACGCTTTTTTTTTCATTTTGTAAGAAAAGCAAGCAAGTTCTAAGTTTCTTTTCAACCCCTTTTTTCCTGTTCCAAATTTTCTTCTATCATCTATTCAATTCCATTAATTTTTTTTCTTCTATTGTTGTGTTTTTATAATTACAACCATGTAAATCGATATTCAGAGATTTTGAAGAAAATTATGAGAAAAGAAAAGAAAAGAGCGAGAGAACATTGAAGATGACGATAAAAAAATATATCTTGATGAGAGGATGAAACTTATTTATTTTAGTTGATGAAGAAGAAAGAAAGCATGAACGATGGAGCAAAATAAGATATGAAAATTGTAGAAGAGGTAAGTTCTTGCAAAAAAATAAAAAATTAAAAATTATGATAGAAAATGAATATTATACTTAATATATATGTTCTTGTTTTGTTCTTGTTTTTGTATAAATATTGAATCTTTACATTAGTGTTGATGTTAAAGTATCAATCTCATCAATTTTATTTTTATAAACAAAAAAATATATCTTTTTTTGAAAAGGGAAAAACATTCATTGGTAGACTGAAAAATCTGAATACTTTGTAAATTCAAGCGACGAGGAAAACATGAAGGATGAAGAAAACGTTAAAGAAGAACATTCATACGAAGAAGAAGACCCAGAAATATTTATATTTGTTAAACATTGCTAAATTATCATGTATTGTCGTGAATAATTTAAATACACATTTACTTTTGTTAAACATGGATAAATATTTAATTACATTTTTCTCTGTCCATCATGAATATTTATTAATTTTAGTAATTTGAAGAAGAAAAAGGTAGTGACAGAGAAGACCCCCAGAGGGGAAAAAAAGTGGATAAGCGATGTCCAAACCATATATTAATTTTTCATAAACATTTAAATCCAATTGATGAAGGAAAATCTTGTAGAATTTATAAAAGATAAATATTTAATATCATTTATTTTTAATAAACACGTAAATAATTAAATTTTATTCACATGTTTAAAATTTATAGATATCGTCTCTAAAAATGATCACCAACTGAGTAACAAAAAAAAGATGTGTCATCATCCGACATTAAAAAAAAAACGAACTTCTTTTCCCCGAAACGATGAATAAGATCTTTCATATATTTTGTACGAATTTATGTAGAAGCCATATTCTCTTTCCAATTTTTCTGCAAATTTTTAGGTTTATATTTTTGGCACATCGAAATGACGATGAAGACTAATAATGAACATAGATGAAGGGAACGAAAAAAAAATAGAAGAGGATGCATGAAGAGGAAGAAAACAAAACTGAAAAATAATACAAAGATAAAAAATATTCAACAAGATTCTGAAAATTTAAAATAAAAAATAAAATAAAAAAGGTAACTGAAACGTGAGATAAGGGCTGATTTTGTGAGATTTAAACACAATAATTAGAAGATAATTTACCATTAATTAAGAATTTATAAACAAACATGGAAATACATTAAAGTATGATTTAAGGGGAATGAAATCAGAAATTAATTTTTAAAAACTAAAAGATAAGGCAAGTAACGTATTATTTGGTATTTCAAAATATTTAAAATATGATATGGAATGTAAAAATTATTAACGGTTGTAAAAAGGGAGAAATCGTCTGAAAAATATTGAAAACCACATTTATCAAATGGATTTAAATGTTTATTAAATATAAATATATGGTTCGGACGACGTTTATCCATTTTTTTCCTTCTGGATTCTTCTATGTCACTGGTTTTTTCTTCTTCAAGTTACTAAAATTAATAAATATTCATTATGATCACAGAAAAATGTAGTTAAATATTTATCCATGTTTAACAAAAGTAAATGTGTATTTAAATTATTCACGACAGTTTACAATATACATGATAATTTAACAATGTTTAACAAATATAAAAATTCTGGGTCTTCTTCCTTGTATGAGAGCATTCTTCTTCAACGCTTTCTTCATCCTCCATGTTTTCCTCCTCGCTTGAATTTGTAAAGTATTCAATCCTAAAAACCTCAGATTGATAATCCTCATATACAGAATTCTCATCAAAACGACCACTGTGATATATGACAGTTTCAACACATTGACCCGTCCTACAATTGACACAAAAAAAAATTAGGTCAATAAACAAACACAAATAAATATCAAAAGAGAAAGTGGTAAATAACAATTCATACAGTATCTGAAAAAACAAAATAAATAAGGAAGGATTAACAATGAAGAAACGGAGGAGAACACGAATGGATTAATAAAATGATGAAAAAACGAAGAATAAGAATATGTCAAGACTGAATGATTAAGGAAACAGAAATGGAGATCAAGAAAACACGTAAAAGAGAAACCTTGAAATAACGAAAGATCTAACTGATATTAATGTAAAAACGTGTTTTTTGGAATCTGAGAAACATATCTAGAATTTGAAAACGTAATTTACGATTTCATTAATTAAAAAAAAAAGACAAAAAGAAACTAATTATCAGCGGCAAAAAGATGAGGATCAAATCTTAATTTTGATCCCGTAATTGAAGATTTAATTAATTTAAAAAATAAAGAAATAAGGAAACAAATAAAAGGGGCAAAAAGAAATAAATAAAAATATATCTTTAAGAAAATATATCAAATTAAGAAACAGTTGTAATTAAGGATAAATTAGTCATAAAAATATAGAAAACCGTCTGCTACAGCCTATAAAGTCCAAAAGTGTAATTTATTTAGAACTCATGATATGGTTGTAATTAAGGTTCCACAATTGATTTAAGATGTAAAAGCCCACAAAACAAACCAACCCTTTTTAAATTTAACTCTTCAAAAAAAAAAATACCTTAGCCGGATTCCACAAAATCAGATCGTGCTATAAATGATAGGAAAAAAACGACAAAAACCTATATTTCTTGTCGTGAACCAAAAACCAAATCATAATAAAAATGACTTTTCAATAAATTTCCACTCACTTTCTTTTTTCCCCTTCTTCTCCTTATCTCCATCTCTTATTGTCAGATTCTCTTTGATACGATACGACTCCACTGATCCACTCAAAGTGAAAAGAAAGACTTCTGCTAACCCTAATTTCAAGCTTTAGCTATGGCTTCCTTCCATGGCTGCCACCTAACCATAGTCTATGTCTATATTTTCTTCTTTTTTTAGGGTTACCCATTAAAAATTATGAAATGGGTTTAGCTTAGCTAGCTCTTAGCTGCTCAAAGCTGTCACCTTTTTTTTTTTTTTTTGAGGTTGCAGCTGGCTATATACTCAATTCATTGCACCAGCTTTAATAATGGCCTTAGAAAACAATGCTTGATTACCAGAAACAAAGTACAGTAGAGACAGAAAGAGGTGGGGGAATGTGCCAACTTGGTCACAATGAGACTGGACTATATTCACAATATTATAGTTCTCTTAGTATATATTGAGTAATATTCCATCCCGTACCTTATAAATCTTGTTAGTTTATTTCATTTTTTTA
This sequence comes from Gynostemma pentaphyllum, assembly GCA_028015215.1. Lineage (NCBI taxonomy): Eukaryota > Viridiplantae > Streptophyta > Magnoliopsida > Cucurbitales > Cucurbitaceae > Gynostemma > Gynostemma pentaphyllum. Next base: position 44,824,720 of record CM051347.1, on the reverse strand, counting down.
TATGAGATTCTTAACATGTTTTTTAATGATGATTCTATTATAGTTCACTATTACTACATCAGATCTTTTTTCATTGGATATTTATTTAAATTTTTTGGACTATGATACTATCTTAATATAGATGAGATTTCATCTCAAATTCAATTGACAATAAGAATAGTAATTCATGATTTAGGAGTGTAATAAGTTTTGGCCAAATTTAAACAAGATTTAAATAAATTAAAAAAAACGATCGAAAAACGTTTGAGAAACGAAACTGAAAACAGGTCAGTTTCAATTTGACGTGTAGTTTAAACCAAAAAAAAAAACAAACAACACCAAACCAATTAATTATCGTTTTTATATTAAAAACAGAACTGACCCGATTAATTTGATTTGGTTTTGTTTAGTTATCGTTTTTAAGTTGCAGCCTTTTTTATAATCTTATAAACATTATCAGATTTTTTCATCTTAGTCATGATAAGAAACTAAAAAGAAAGATTATATATATATATATAATAATCCAAATACATTTTTTTGAAGGGTGAATAAGATTTGACATAAGATATATGGCTGTCTAGCAAAGAGATTTTATGAAATCCAACCACTTTTGAAATGCATGAAACTTGATTTTGTGTCAGGTTGTTGGTCGTCAAAGTGTGAAGAGATGGGCGTGTTTTGTCTATAAATTCTAAGCCAAACGTAATCAAGACAGCCTATAACATAACATCACAAAAAAACATAGAGAGGAAAACGATCGATGATTTGTTCTTTTTTTGTTTCCTTATTCATGGCTACACTTGATGGCCCAAACGACAACTCAAACAAATCCAGTCCCCTCCATGACCTGCAAAACGACATCAAACCTAAAAGTAGGAAAAAAAAAAAAAAGGAAAATTATGTGAATTCTTTGAAGCCAAGTGCCTTCATATCGTGTGTATATATATATCAAACTCTCTCATTATCCAAGAGGAACCATATTATTTATTAAATGGTTTATTGGTTTGCGGGTTTGAGAATTGTGTGGCCCCATAAACATAATCAAACTATGTTCATTTATGAGAGTAGAGTGAAAAAAAAATTAATGTGACATTTCAATTTGATACCGGTGTTGGTTCTTTCGTAACTTTTGATATTCTATTACACATCTATCTTTCATTAATTAAGTAAAATGATACCAGATTTTCAACTCTCTAAACTTCCAACACTAGACTTCTAACCCTAAAATCTCCATCAAGCTTACTTTTTAAGTCAGAGCAATTTCTTTCGATTAATTCATGTGATATCCGTCTTAGAGACGGTAAACTGACAATAGGTCTCCAATACAATCTCCATATTAGTATGATATTGTTCACTTTGGGTCTAAGTTTGTATGACTTTACTTTTGGTTTCACATAAAAGGGTCTCATACTAATGAATATGTGTCTCTTCCTTTATATAACCATGATCATCGGCCCCATAATAACCAATGTGAGATTTTGTTCGCACTTCTATAGTCCTCTGCTCGAACAAAGAACCATCGAGTTTCCCATCCATCCATCCACTCTATCCAAGCCAACTCCCTTTCTCCGAAGGGCATTGCTTCTTCGATAGAGACCACCACAAATTGAGTTTCAAGCTCACCACTTTCTTCGGCACCCAAAGATTTCATCCACATAATTAAGATTGAGGCATGACTCTGACATCACTTATAGGGGACAAAGGGCCTCCACAATCTCCATATAATTTGTATGATATTGTCCACTTTGGACCTAGATCCGCATGACTTTGTTTTTTGTTTCACCTAAAAGAGCTCATACTAATAAAGATGTATCTCACCTCCTAACCAATGTGAGATTTTGTTCGCACTTCAACCGAGACAAAAATATAATCTCACAAAAATCTTTAGTCTGTGTAATTTTAGTTAATTGTGAAGTTATACATAATAAATGAAGAAAAGTTGAAAATTAATATATTATTACTAACTTATATGAAGCAAAGACCCATAATTGAAAAATTAGGACAACGAGCCTTCTATTTTGGCCATTTTAAGTCAAGCTCGCATGAATTTACTTTTGATTCAAGGGATAAATATACGTATAGTCATATTTTAACTTTCATGTCAAAATTAAATAGTTGAACTACTGGATTTGTTATAAAAGAAAAAGTCATATGTTGATAGGATGACATCAGTAAAATATGTTAAAAGACTAAATTAGACACAATGGTTAGTTATAATAAATGATTTAAAAAAATAGAAATAAAGAATGTGTGTAAGTCAAAATTGATGCTAAAAATGAGGAATGAATTATTTATAATTAAAAAAAATCAAAAATAAAACACAATATATAAAGGCAAAAAAATAAGGATGACACTCTTTTACCTTCACTTTTCATCAATGGCCACCTTTTTTATTTTGTTAATTAATAGCCATTACTTTATATAAAAATACTACTTTATCCCTAGCCATCAAATCATTCTCTCTCTTCTTTTTTCTTTCCTCTCTCTTTCTCCTTACGTACACACATCTCCCTCTTTTTTTTTCTTTTCTCTTACATTTCTCATTTTTTTCAAATTATTTTAAAATAAATATTTTCCCCCCAAAATTTCCCCCCATTTTTCCCCACCTATAGGTTATATATCCCCCCCCCATTTTTCCTCATTCTCTCTCATTTTCTCTCCCTTATTTTTTCATACCTCAAATTTGTTCCCTCTCCATTTTGCTCATTCTTTTTTTTTTTTACAAAAATTTATCATTTATCTTTCTATTTCTCGTTCTCATTGATACATTTTTTAGAAAATCCATCATTTTCATCTTCTACAAACTCCTTGTCACATTTTTTTTTAGATTTTATGAATCTACTTTTTTTTTTCTTCTCATTTCCCTTTTTTTATAAACCATATTCTATATTTTTTGTTCTTACTTTTTATCCAATTATCCTCTCACAAAATTTAGATCTTGCGGATCTTGAAGATTTTGACAAAGGTTTGTTTTTTTTATTGTCAAATTTAAGTTAATTTCCTTCACATCTCTTGAATTTTATGAATATTTCATTTTTTCATGGTCTGCCGCATACGTAATATACATTTTTCTCTTGGTTTGTATTATACACAATATACAATATACAATATACGTAAGGTATTATTATCTTTTTAATTTTTTTTTCTCATTTATGTCATTTGTTCTTTTTATAATATACGTAATATACATAACTGTTTTTTGCCTCTCATTCTGTTTCTGTTTTGCTTATTATACAATATGTAATATACACAATATACTTTTTATGTGATTTGTTTAAATATATACCTTGTAATATACTTGCGATACATAACTATGTGTTTTTTATATACAGTCTGTAATACACGTAGTATACAAAATATACGTACTATACACAACTATGTGTATTTCTTGATAACTGTTTTTTTAAATGTATAGTTTCGTAATATACATAATATACATAATTGTCTGTTTTTTTCAGTCCATTATATTGTTTACTAAATGTACATTCTTTAATACACACATCATACAAAAATAACGAATAGTTGATGTATATGCATAATATACATTGTGTCTCGTCCGTAATATTCGTAACATATATTCAGTAATATACGTAATATACTTAAGTGTCGAAAGGATTAACGGACATCATCTTTTATCATATCCGTTTTTTTAATGTATAGCTCTGTAAAATACATAATATACATAACTGTCTGTTTTTTAGTCCACTATATTATTTACTAGATGTACACTATTTAATATACACAATATACGAAAATGACAAGGGATTGATAAATGTATATTATGTATACAATGTCTTAATAGTTATCTTTGTATGTTAGCAGTGTACTATTATGGAATATTATGTGTCTATATTAAGTATATTATGTATATTATGCATAATAGTATGACATGACTCGCCTGATAAGATGATATGTATATTATGTATATTATACATATGAGACCTAATAACTATAATATGAAATGATTCGCATTATACTGATTAAATGACATGACTACGCATATGAGACATAATAATCATTCTCTATCTGTTTTTTTCACTTCACTCTTTATATGTGTATGCCAATTTCTTACGTGTTGTACTATTATGTATTTATATCAAGTATATCATGTATATTATTCGTATGAGGCCTCAATAACATCATCGTCTGTTTTGCATAATAGCGCTTATGTTCATAATAAGTAGTTTGTATGTGTATTGTTATGTGTCTCTATAAGTATATTTTGTATATTAAGTATTGTGTAAATTATATATTGATTTTAAAGTTTGTTAACATTTTTTTTTTTTTTTACAGATAAAATGACATGTATATTATGTATATCACGTATATCTTATTTTTCCCTCAAATTTCATTGCAAAGTGGAGGACAACATACCAAATATACAAACATTACATGGAAAATAGAAAGAATGTACGGAATTCACTTAAAATAAAATATAAAAAATGAAAATATACGGAATATACCAACAAAATAAATAATATTATACCGAAACAAACTAAAAAATAAAAAATAAATTAAAAAAAACAAATGGATATTGGAAAGAAAAAAGGAAAAAAATAAATGAAATAATAAATGAGGGGGAAAATGAATTTCAAATTTTATAAAATAATTAGAAAGAGAAAATAATAAAAATAATTGTTTTCATGCATTGGGAAAGAAAAAGTCAGAAATGTCAGACATGTCAGAACATACACAACATACAGAGGGGCAAAATTGGAATGAATAGTGTACCAAGTGGCTATTTTGATTAGTTTTAAAAAAATGTGTCATCTTGAGTTTTACACATCACCAGCTGGCTATTTTGATTTTTGCCCTATATATAAATAAGGGAAATTCTTAAATCATCAATTTAAGATGAGAAAAAAAACGGGACAAATCTGGCAAGATTTATTTACGGTATATTAATAATATACTATTTATCATGATTATACATGATACAATTTTTTTTTTATGTAAGAATGTATAACCAAATAAATCATAATTATACTTAATAAAAGTCAAAGAAAATGTGTTCTATATATATTTATAAATGGAAAAATTTCCTACAAATATCACATCTGACATTAAATGAGAAATCTACTTTACTTCGTGAAAAATGATTTCGATAATTAAAATATAAAATATATGAGATTTTTGCTTTCTAATTTGTTGTAATTGTTTTTTTTTTTTTTTTTGAATTCTTGTAATTGTTTATTTTAAAATAATAGAAAGTTTAATAGAAAATTGATTAAATTAGTTTGGTATAGCCATAAATTCTCAGGATTTGGCTATATATGTAAAGACTCTTATAAGTGGCTATTGTTTTAAATAGACCTGTAAAAAGTAGCTAATGTAGTTTCCCCTTGATTTACTTAAAAGGTTCATATTGATAAAAATGCTGTCATTTCTTAAAAACTCATCGAGAATGAGCCCTCTACTTTGGCCATATTGAGTCAAGCCCGCATAAAATTACTTTTAGTTTTTACTTAAAAGGCTCATGTTGATAGGTATCTTTTTTTTAAAATCTATAATCATTCTCGATTCTAATCGATAATATGTTTGATGAATTGATTTTTTATTTATGTCACGAGAATTATGTTAGTGTCATCTATAATGATAAGAATAGATTAATCAAATTCAAAAGCTTTAAATTAGTATTTTTACTTGCCCAATAAGCATATTTCTAAAATAGAAACATAAGAAACAACTTTCGAAACATATAGATAAACTTGACCTATTTCATATAGCCTCATCATACTTACTATAAATAGTTATTTAGGTAATCCCAACCTAAAAACGCACATGAAATAATTCAACTTTTTTTCAATTGGATATTAAAAAAAAAAAATTGAAGAAATTCACGTGGTTTTAGCTTGAAAAATTCTTTTCTTTCCTACAATGATAAATTTTGGCAGAAAAGTTTTACTTTTTTTAGCTATTCTATGAACCTTCCTTTGTCTTTGTCAAACAAACAGTGTTACAATTTTTATTTTCATTAAATTCTTGTTCTAAACATGTCTAAACCAATGTGTGGAAGCCATACAAGGAAAAGAAGAGAGAGAATGAACAATTATCAAACATGTTGCAATATTGAATTAATTAATTGATTTCCTCTCCCATGAATAGGAAAAATCTATAACCAAACAGGGGAAATTAATTTCAAGGAAAAGGGCTATTTCTACAATAATAATGTAATGTAACGTCCTTGTTGTTCTAACCGGATGCATGATATGACAAAAGAGATCATAGATTATACAATGTTTCATATTGAGATCTCTCTATTCAATTAATGTTGATTTATCTGAAAAGTAACATGAATAATTGAGGTTAATCTCCCAAAAAAAATATTCTTCTTCTTTAAAATCAAAGAATACGTGTGTTATTTTTATTATTGGTTTCGCGTTTATTTTTTCATCATTTTTTTAGATATTATATTAAATAGGAAGACAAAAAAATTTGAACTTTCAACCCTTATGACAATGAATATTTAATCGTGAATTTATGTTGAATGTTGGCTATTTTATTATTTTTAAGTTGATTTGTTTTTTATAATCTATGAAATAATGTCATTAATGTCTCTATATTTCTTTGATATTTTCACATTTGAGTATAAAGACGTAAGACTTCACTTTTTTATTCTTATTTTTTTAAAAAAAAGTAGCCTAGATACTAATAAAGATATTGCATTTACTAAAAAAATATTCATGATATTCTTCTCACTTATAATTTATGGAAGACTTTGGTAGTACTCTTTGACATTTAGAATCATAATTAATATAACACAAGGTAATGAAATAAATAGAAAACCTAAATCTTTCCAAAAACATAATCTTCAAATAGAAAAAAAAAATAAAACAAATTACAAATAATTGAGATTCTTGATCCCCACTAACTTTCTTGATGGGGGCAAAGGATTCCCACTAATTAAGGTTGATAATGTTCGGATTCATGCACCATTGGATAGATAATCATTTGTCATATTCTAATAATTAAGTTGTATTTGGCATCTTAATTTGAAAAGAAAAAAAGAAAAAGAAAAAATAAGAAGAACAAGAAGAAGAATTAGGACGAGAGAGTTAGTGGTAGGATTTAGCTTTGAATAATAACGACATTATGATAATTTTCACTATATAATATAAAACTAAAAAAAGGGTTTCTTCTTTTTCCCTTCCCCCATTATCTTTTGTCCCCTTCATTTTATATACAAACCCAAATGCCAAACCATATAACAACAATTAGATAATGCAAACCCCAACTACAAGGTTGCAATCTCTTTCTCTCTACTTCTTTTTATATATATATATATATATATATATAATGTTAATTTGAGAATATAGATTATTTTCCACAAGTAATTTTGTGAGTTTTTTTTTCCTACATATTGTATCACGCCTATATTTGGTCTATTCTTACGTAAAAATGGAGAGCGTCCGTAATCAATGAACTTATAAGATAGGATAAGTCAGAGGTAGTGCGCTGCTTTGAAAGTGTTTTGTAGATATACGTGATGAGCAGTGTATGTACCTGGACAGAAAAGGAATCGAGCATCGGTATGGTGTCGGCCTAATACCCTCCGATGCTTAAGTCAGAGCTAGTGTGACAGAGAAAATTAGAGTAGAATTAGTTATCTAATGAATGAATTTCTTCTCCTGTTTATAGGAGAACAGGTTGATGACATCATCGTGACACGTGTGGCATCAAGATTTGGTCGTGTGTTGCTTCTCAATTACGTGTCACTTGCAGGTTACACCAATATGTCATTTCCCAATCAGATACTTGTATTCGGTATCAGGTATGTAGGTATGTGTTGGAGACTGCGTAGCCAAGTCTTGTCGGGTACGTAAACTTTATGACCAAACATTGTGCTCATATGAGATGCCTAGGCACTATGCTCAGACGACGTGTCCAGGTACTATGCTCAGACTATGTGCGTAGACATTTTTGCTCCACGTTCTATGTTATTAAATTTCACCCACAACATGGTCCATCCTTATATATGTACTTTTATATTTAGTTGTCTACATATAAATGTGATATAATTTTTTGTCACATAAAATTAAGAGAGGGGAGACACGAACATTCAATTCTATAATAAGAAATATTAATATATAATGATCAGTTGAGCTATGCTTAGACTAAATGTGACGATGATCGTATAAATGTTCGAGGATCCATTTTTTCTATACGTACCAATTTTATGTAGTTTATTAGAAAATAAAAATAATGAAACTCGGAGGAAACGAGTTTGGGGGAATTTTTATAAACTACCCTTAAATTATAGAGTTCGTTATTGTGAATAATAATTATACACCCTCAAATTTTTAATTTTTAATAATAATACATTCAAACTTATTTACGAGGTAAAATTAGACCATTCTATAAGAATTATTGATATTATTTGGTCTCTATTTTAAATGTAATAAATATACGTAATTTAAAATCTAATAATAATTGATATATTTATTCAATAATTGTTTGTGGCCAAGTTACAATCATTAACAATCATAAAAAGCACATATGACTTATACATAGTTCAAGTATGGAACTAACCAAAATGAGACTCCCCCTTTCTTTCTATCAATTGATATTTTATTTTTCTTAATTGTCTATTTTATTTAATTTTAAAAATAAATCAAGAGAGATGAGTAGCCTTCATTTGCTACGAATCTTAATCATTTTATCAATAATTAAATTCCCAAAATATTATTTTTTTTAATAAAAAAAAAAACATAAATGAGAGGTAGGGGAGCGAGGATGAAAAGGCAAAGGTGGGGCCAACCCCATCGTCAACAGACCACCGGATGTTTTTGTTCAGATGCATGAACTCTACTTCTGTGTCTGTATTTGACTCATCTGTCTTTTCAATGTAGGCTTGTCCTCTCTTTTTTCTTCTCATGGACCTCATCCTTGGCCATCGAACTCCTACTTCTTTCTCGAGATAATTATAAATCACACCTTTATGATTTCAAAACGTTTTTATAAAAATTTCTATATTTTATAAAACACATAGTTTCAATGGAATTAAGATACATATTAATGTTACATATTTTAATTTTATTAAAAAATAAAGAAAAATATTATAAATGAGATTTATAATAATATTTTTCACATCTATTAACACCGGGAATTATTTAATAAATCGTATTTATTTCTCAAAATTTTTATTATTTTTTTTGAAATTGGATTACATGAAAAATATAGAATTAACTATGTCCCAGTTTTATAAAATCTAACCTACATAAGAGTATCATTATAATTTCACAAACTACAGAGATGATTGAAAAGCTTCTAATGTAAAATTAAACATCTCTTATGAAAAAAAAAACCTTAATTTACTCTAAAATAACTCAACATTTAAATTATGAACCGGGGCATTCGTTTCATTCAAAACCATAACAATTGAAAATGGGAAGTTTTGTTTTTTTATATTAATCCTCTTTTTATATGAGGTTAAATATTCGAGTCTCCCCTCCTTTAAATTGATGAAGTAGTAAAACAAATAGAGTAGAGTAGATATATTAGTTTATAAATAAATGTTTGACAGTAGATTCATAAACCTTAATATACAAAATCATAGTATAATACTGGAAAGGGATAAATGAAAAATACACCCCTGCACTTTAAGTTATTGTTAAATCATACCCCTGCTCCTTTTGTTTTGTTTTAAAATACCCTTGCACTTTAGAAAAATTGCAAGTCACACCCTTCTATTGATTAGTTTTAATGAAATTTAGATACATCTATATTATATACATACCACGTGATCCAAAACCATTAAAAATTTTAACATTTTTGAATATTTGAGTGTGATTTATAGATTTTATATTTTATTAACGTAGAAGTTTATTCTAAAATTCTACACATTTGTCAATTTTATTTTGTTATTTTTCATGAAATCATAATATATGACATACGTAGAATATAAATGTACTTCAACTTCGTTAAAACTAATCGATTGAAGGGTGTGATTTACAATTTTACTAAACTGGAGGGTATTTTAAAATAAATAAGAGAAACCCAAAGTTCAGTGGTGTATTTTACATTTATCCCTACTAAAAAAAGAGAAACCCAAGGGGGTTAACCTAAGACTATTATAATATTTTAGTCCCTATATATTCTATATAATGATTTAGTCCTTTATTTAAAAAATATGTGTCATAATTAAGTCCCTAATATTAAAAAATCTTTTTATAATCAAGCCATATGAACATATATTGTTAGATGAAACGTGTATCTAGATTATAAAATAGCATACCCATTATATTCACTTCATTTGATGTTATATTGAAATAACTCCAATAACAGTCACTTTTGTACCTATCAATTCAAAATATAATAAAATATATTTTAAATCTAAATCTAACTATATTTTATAATTTCATAAACTTATCTTCTCGTTTTATCCTTCATCTCAATCTCTGTCATTATCTAATTTTGTTTATTTAATATCTTTATTTTTTAAACCCAAAATTTATGCATTCCCTTGCATTATCATTTTTATATTTTATTTAGTTTTTTTCATACATTATGATCGCATTGTTTTTTTCAGGGTTAAATGTAAAAAACACCCCTGCACTATGACTTATTGTTAAATAATACCCCTGCACTATTTTTTTGGGAAAAAGACACTTTTGGCCCCTGAGTTTTTAGTTTGTTTACCATTTGGTCCCTGAGTTTTCAAAACCAACATTTTTACCCTTGAGTTTTCGTTTAGCTTACCATTTAGTCCTTGCTGTCAAAACTCTGTTAAATACTTAACAGATTGCTGATGTGGCATTAAAATACTTATTTTATATTTATTTTATTAGTGACATGACATATTTTAAATGAGTTGGCATATTAAATGAGTTTTATATTAATATTTTATTTATTTAATTGTTTTTTTAATTACTTTCTCTTATTCTCTTCTCACTTCATCTCCTTCCCCTTTCGTTATCTTCATCTCACATTTCCATAGCCACAAAACTAAAACCAGAAAACTCAAACTCACCCGAAGAGATCTGGAACCCTCACCATACTCATATCTTCATCGTACAACTCAAACTCATTAAAGTCGGAAAACTCAAAGCTCATCGCCGGAAGAAGAACTAGAAGAACTGATACACATAGATTTGAAATTAGAAATAGTAATTAAAACAAGTAGGCAGTAAATGCTGATTATGAGATGGCATAGAGGTATGAAATCGAAGCAAAGATCGTTGTTGTTTTTGTCGCTGCCACCATTTTTATCGGTGGTTTGATGAGGGATGAAAGTGACAGAGCAAAGGGAGAAGTCGATGAAGATATGATCAGTAATGGTGGTATCTGAAAATAGAAAAGTTAGGGAAGGAGAAAGAGGGAGAGAGGATATTAATTTCAAAACAATGAAGAATTATAACAATTAATCTTTTTCAATAAACCCAAATGATTGAAATTCACAAAGCTGGTCAAAGATCTATAAATTTAAAAACATAGACAAAGTTTATAAGAAATGGTAAACCCAGAATGTAATCCAAAAAGTTGAGATTTTTATTGCCAAGAAGTCACTCTTTGGAGCATTAAATCTTAACCCATTATAAAAGGGTTTGAAAATTAGAAAATGAAACAGAACCCAGATGAATTGATGAACAAAATCTACAACAAAGACCTAAAAATTTAAAAACCAAATGCCAGAATTAAGCTCCATTCAAGATTGAAAAGATGAGTTTGGTTTGTTTAGAGGACAGGAAGACTTAAACCGAAAATGTTCATATCTGAGCCGTTTGCTTCTTTCGTCGGCGATGGGGTTCATGGTGAGATGAGCTCACCAGCCGATGAGGTTCATGGTGTTTCAAATCTAGAGTTTGATGCTTTCGCCGGCGATGAGCTTTGTGGTGGTGGTGTTTATGAAAACTTCATAGATATTATTACCGAAGACGTTTCAAGGTGGGAGAGGCGATATCTCAAAGCAAATTTGACTGATTTGGGAGCTTATTAAAGTGTCATTGATACAGAGAAGAGAAGGAGGAAAGGGAGAGAGAATGGAGGAGAGAGAAAAATATTAATATAAAAATTATAAACTTGCCACATCATTAATATAAAACTAAATAAATATGCCACATTATTTAAAATATATGTGATGTCAACAACAAAATTAATTTGTTAATGCCACTTCAGCAATCTGTTAAGTATTTAATAGAGTTTTGACAGCAGGGACTAAATGGTAAGCTAAACGAAAACTCAGGGGTAAAAATGTCGGTTTTGAAAACTCAGGGACCAAATGGTAAACAAACTAAAAACTCAGGGACCAAAAGTGTCTTTTTTCATTTTTGAAATTAGATACCCCTGCACTTTAATAAATCCTCAAAACTTAACTTTTGTCAAATTGAGACGTTTACATACGTGGAAAGTGATCTGACTTCAGGGCAACATTGGAATTTCACAAAGAAATTTTAGTCATTTACTCTTTCTCAATCTGTTTCTCTTTCCTAGTCTATTTCTCTATCTCTCTCGTTGAAAATGCAATAAACAAGGTCTCAGTTTCCTTCTCTCAACCTTTTTTTCTCGTGGGTTCAAAGAAAACGTAGGGGGAAAAATCGATCTTCCTCTATCTGTCTCACCGATTTTTGGTGGTGGGTTCGTAGGAAACAACCAAGGAATCAAGGTTAAAGGTAAAGTTTAATATCATTTTTTTTCTTTAAAAAAAATATATTACTCATTGATTCCATCCCAATCTTATTTAAGGAAGCAAAATTGCAAGTTTTCTTATCTCAACCTTTTTCTCTTGTGGGTTCGAAGAAAATGTAGGGGGGAAATCGATCCGCCTCAATCTGTCTAACCGATTTCTGTTGGAGAATCAAGGTTAAAGGTAACTTTTAATATCTACTCATTGATTCCATCCCAATCTGATTCAAGGAGGCAAAATCACAACTGGAATTGACAATGGAACGAAATATTTAAAAGATTTGTTTATGTGGAAATCGTGCACCTCTTATGAAGTCTTGGACTATTTTGAACCCTAGAAGGAGGTTTTTTGGGTGTTCTTTAATTGGGTAAGAACACAACTCTTTATGATTTTACGGTTTTAGATTGCAATATGAAGATAATTGTACGATTTTAGATTGCAAAACCGTTATTGAAAAAAATTCCATAATCCAAAATTGATTTTAAAAAAAACTTGGAATTTTACTTGTGGTATTGTATTCTTCTATGGAATAGTGCTTAAAGGTTATAATGCTCATTTCTTCTTATGTAGGCTGGAAGATCGTGCGGCTATTTTATGTGGTATGACCCGAAAAATATAAGTAGGAGTATAGAAGTTATTAATGAATTAGTGGAGATGAACAAGGAACTGGAATCCCAATTGAAGAATGCAAAGGAGAAAATGTGGCTACATAAACCTTTTTAGGCATTTCATGGTTACTTTTTGTGTTTGTTGTAAGAGTTAGTAAATTGTAAGATATTATTAAAATTAAAAAAAAAATCATCATTGACACTATTTCGTGTATGTTGTAGCCACTGATTTGATGAGGAATAAGAAGTTGTTGATTAAAATGCATTACATACCCTTGATGTTCATATTGCCCATTCAACATTTTTCAAAACAAAATAAGTCTGTTTTCACATCTAATTAAAAAATATGTTGTAAAGAACTCAAAGAAGTAGACCATGTTCCCTTCAAAGTTAGCACTATTTTTGAAATTTCATTTCAATAGCAATATCAATATTTTAAAATTAATAAACAAAACCTGATATATCTTACAATATACTAATGATTCTAAACTTGATATATATTGCAACATGCCAATGATTCTAATTATAAATTGTTAACATTTGAAGAAATTCTAATGATTCTAACTAAAAACACTTTTGTCAATAATCTAAATTGACATTCTTGTCAACCTTCCAAATTCCCATGACATTCAAATACATATAAAAAAAAAAAACAATTGTTCCACAAAAAAACCATCTATTAAATACAAGTATTTTCCTTACAAAAAAACTGTCTTCTTGCTTGCTTGTCACCAACCAAAAAAGCAGCAAAGTTTAGTCCATTAGTCTTCACAAAAGAATGTCAGGCTTCAGGAAAAAAAACATTCAAAGCAGACTCCATCAATTGTGCCTCCTAATCTGTAAAATAGACAAAGTTAAATATCATATATATAACAAACCAAAAAATCTCCAATAACATGTATATATGATATAACTTATTACACCACCTTTACTCCAAGTCTAGTGTATACCTTAATAACAAACCAAAAAATCTCCAATAACAACACCCTCAAGTTTTTCTACAGCATAAATTACTGAACTGGGATGGGGGAAATGAACAATGATTTAAAACGAACAATGAGTACTAGGCATCATGTAGTTTATCAATTTTTTAAGTAATAGATCAAACATCAAAGCAAACTTACAAATATTCCAATGTCAATATCATTGAGCAAAATAAAGTAGACAAAGTTAAATATCATAATACAAAAATATGTACAGTGAGAACATATTACCTGCATCTTTCTCCTACCACGAAAAGAGGCAGATTTTCCCTCATCCCTTGTACTAGCTTCACTAACTTCTGATTGTGAGTTGCCACCCCGCTTCATCCTAATATTCCTTGTTTGATTCACGAGAGCTTTACATGACCTTGTATTATGACCAACAATGAGACAATTGCTACCAACAATTAATTTTCCTCTCTGCCTAATTCTTGGTTCACTTGGTGTTAACTCATCTTGTCCTTTTTTCCTTAGCTTCTTAAGTCTACCGGGTTTTTTTTTTCTAAAAATAGGAGGCTGTATAGGTGGTTTTAGGCCATTTTTCTTCACTAGGAACAGGTTTGATAAGAGTTGCATAGGCTTTAAGAAACATTTGCTTGCTATAAATGGGATCAACATATTTTCTAATATTTTTGTCCTCCTTATTAGCCAAAATGCAAACCATTGCATGGCTACAAGGGATGCCCGATAGCTGCCACATCCCACATCCACATGCTTTTTTCAATAAATCTACCACTTCATACAATCCATCACTTCCACAATGTGGGATGTAGTTTAAACTATTTTTTCGAGCCTCATCAATTCTTTCTAGTATCCTAGGACAAATTTCATTTTTTGATGCACCCATATCAGACCTTTTCTTTTGCATCATATGCATTAACTTCCTTCTTATTTTTTCAAACATAGTGATAATAGGTTTGTATCTAGTCTTACGTATGTAACTGTTAAAGGCCTCAGCTAAGTTATTGACGATTAAGTCAAATTTTACACTATGACAGAATGCATGCCTAGACCAACATGTCACATCCAACCTATGCAACCAATTATATGCATCAGCATTCAATGCTTTAATCTTAGCCATATTAATCTGGAACCTACTTTATGATGTTGCCCTAACTGATACCCACAACAAATCTTTCAATGTTTTACCTTTAAACTGCTTGATGAAGTTAGCATATATGTGTCTCACGCAGAACCTATGTCTACAAGAAGGAGGTAATTCCTTGATTGCTTCCACGAGTCGCTACAAAATAAGTAACAAATTATGTTGGTTAGAAATGGTTAGAAATGTAACACCCTGAAAATGACAAACAAGCATAAACTATGTCACCTTTTGTTGATCAGACATAAAAGTGCATCCTTTTTCTTCTGATGATCTGATGTCTTCGAAGAGGATTGTTAATAACCATAACCAAGAGTCTTTGATCTCAGCTTCCACCGCGGCAAAGGCTATTGGAAACATATTATTATTCTCATCTTGTCCAATAGCACACAATAGCTTCCCCATGCTCTCCTTTCAAATGACATCCATCCAAGCATATAATTGACTTACATGCTGCCCGAAATCCTTTCTTACATGCATCTAAACAGACATAAAATCGATGAAACACACCTCCATCTTATTTTAGTTTCACTATACTCCCAGGATTATATTTCAACAAAGTAGTAGAATATTCCCAAAGTTGCTCATACTGTGCAAGAGCATCACCATCAATGATGTCTAATGCAATCCTCTTCGCTTTATAGCATTTGTCAACCGAGACAGTCACATTGTAGTCTCTCTTCATTTGCCCTACTAGCACTGTCAAATCCCAATTATGATCGTCTTTGAAATTAGGCAAATACCTATTTGCTATACAACGTGTTGTAACCTTTTTATTAATCATATGATAGCTACACCGCATATGGTTTGGATGAAAAGACTAACTTGGAAAGAAGTTTTATCTTGGGTCAAGGAGGCATGGACCCTCCATCCACACGCCTTCTTACAAACAGCGGTTATTCTTGTACTATCATTCTTGCCAAAGACATAATCAAAACAATTCTTAATTGCATAGTTTTTAAGCACCCTCTTGAATTCACCATGATCACTGTAAACCATTCCTAATTCCACGATAAAGTCTTTAGCCAAAAGTGGATCCTCGTCATCCCCATGAAAGTCTTTGTAATGCAGACGTCTTTTATCCTCATTATCAGAGCAAATGCTAACAAGCTCATCACTATCCCTATATTCTGACTCAATGTCATCAGAATCAGAATCATCCTTATCTTGCACAACATTCTCATCTTTATCTTGGATGATCTTCATCTTCCCGTCGAAACCTTTGTTTATCCACAAATAATAACTTAACACTATCATCGTTGTTCTCATAATCAGCCCATATTTACTCATTTTCCATCTCATGAGTGAATTCAATATCATCCTCACTATTCACATCCCCTTGCCCATCCACTTCTATTGCATTCTTCTCTTGGACAACCTTCTGGACTTCATTTACATTATTCCTAGCATTCACATGTACTACATAAACTTCTAGTTTGCTATGATGGTTAGTCATGATAGAATTCAAGATAGCATGAACATCATGGTCATCCTGTAATGGTTTCAGTCCATTCTCAAAATCATTAGAAGGAAATTTATACCAATAAAACTCAATGTCCTTCAACCCCAACATTTTAGCCCTATTGAAGAAGACACCAACTTCTAACTTATCGCAATCTACGTGTGGGAATGTGAAAATTCTACCACCAACTTAATTTGGCGGGTTAAATTCTAATTTACCATAGAAGTAGAATTCCACCTCAATGTAATTTGTCATATCTACATGAAAGAGAGAAAAAAAAACTATCAATTTTCAACAAAAAAAAAACCATCACAAGTTACGTGTTTAAAAGATAAAGCTAAATCAAACTAATATGAACTAGAAAGAAGGATTACAGTGCTTTTAAAATGGGACATAAAAATAATTATTATTTCTCTACTCTAATTTCATATCAATAAACAGATTTGTGATACCCTCATCTCAAAATTAAAAACTCATTCTCTCAAGAAACTCATTCACTATGAAAGGTAAGAAAATATTATTCTCAATTGACTTAAAAGTTATAATGATTTCATGCCATGCTAGTGAACATCCAAAACAACACCTTTAATATTGGAAAAACCACAATTTTGATATATTGGTAGAAGCTCCTAATTTTTTTTTTTTTACAAATATGAATAGTAGATACTCTAACTTAAAAACTGAAACATAAGCCTTCACTTTTCCATTCAGGGACTGGATTTCTATTTTATCATAGCTCCAGGAATGACGGAGAAAATAACTAATTCAATAAAGCCCTAAATTTTTTAGAACATTCATATTAAAAGCCTTCAAATCTGATAAAAAAAACCCTAATATTTATAACTTTACCTTAAACAAATCAGTGGAGAAGGTGACAAATTCACAAAAGAGATAGACAGATCGGTAGACAAAGCGATAAATTCGAACCCTTTCTTTTTTGTTTTCTTCAAACCATGTCTTCTTGCCTTACTTCAACGTTTGAACCCACGAGGTAGAAAGATCGATCGAACTTTTTTCTTTGAACGTGACACAGATATATATATATATATATATATATATATATAATGTTTTCTTTGTTTAGGGATTTTGAAACTCTTTTGCACTTTTCATCCAGAGAGTTAGAAAGAGTCTGAGAAGGAGAAAGAGACAGAAAAATAGAAACGTACTAAATTTTCTTTAGGACATACCAATGTTTCCATGAAGTCAATTTACTTTCCATGTGGGTTAACGTCTTAACTTAACAGAAGTTAATTTTTTAGGGTTTAGTAAAGTGCAGGGGTATCTAATTTCAAAGAAATAGTGTAGGGGTATTATTTAACAATAAGTCATAGTGCAAGGGCGTTTTTTTTGCATTTAACCCTTTTTTTATTTAGTTTTGTAAAATCCTATTTAGTTTTAGTTCTTTTTTTTTCTTCGAGTTTTCTTCAACAACAAAAATTTATTTGATTCGCTCTTGTATGTGATTCATCTCATTGAATTCCAGCTAATGTAAGTGTTCTTTTTTAATGTTCTTATTGAAAACAAACTTAGGCTTTTAATCATTTTTCTCTCTTTTTTCTATAACTTTCATTCCTTTCTTTTTTTTTTTTTTTTAACGTTTTTGTTGAAAAATAACTACTATTTTTAACCAACAAAAAAATGCTCTTTTTTGTTCTTTTTTTCTTTTTTCTTTTTTCGATGACCATTTTTGCCAATCCCATTGAGGTTTTTGTTTTTTTTTTTAATTCTATAAATTGAAGATTTTTCCCTAATTGAAATATTTTTTTCTTGGTTAAATTTCGATGCAATATTTTAATTATTCACTTTAGATCAAGATTCATATTACCCCATCTTACCCTAAAGATCTCTATGAAAGAGCTAAGATCCAGAAATTCCACCATTCCATATTTAAGAAAACCTATGGAAAAATTATTGGTATATACCTTTTTTTTATATACAAATTTGGTATAAAGTATATATATTTTTTATTCCCCAATGAAAAAAAGAGAAAAAAAAATTATAAAATCATTGTTCATAACTTAGGATAAAGTGTATAAAATTACTATCGAGCTTGCCATTGAAGCCCGAAAAAATGAAGCTCGTCAATTGGGATGAGGTGTATAAAATTAGAGGAATGTAAACTACATAAAATTACTTTATAGTTTATTGTATATTTTTTACATATCCACTTTGGTATATTGTGTATACTTATTATGTATACATTTTATATTGCAATGACGTTTTATTATATATCCAATTTTAGTATATTTTATCTTTATTATGTATACACTTTATACTACACCAACGTTTTGGCATGAGGGGTTTTCTAGTGAGGGGTTTATCTATGGTAAATATGTGTAAATGAATTAGCACTACAAGAAACTACCGGAATAGCGACGAAAATCAATGTGTCTCTAGGTAACGATGAAATGCATCGTTAAGGGTGAACAACCACCCCGATACCCCGCGAACCCGCCCCGCCCCTTTTAATTGTGTAATCTTGGTCGGGGTCGGGGTCGGGGTGATAGAATTGGACCCCATCGGGCCCCGGCCCCAATTAAGTTTCTTCTTCTTCTTCTTCTTCTTCTTGTTTTTCTCTCAACCCATCCCCCTTTCCTTTCTTTTTTTCCTCTTCCTTTCACTCTTTTTTTTTCTCAACTCTCTATTTTTTTTTCCTTCTTTGCTTTCTCAACTCAAAACTTTGGAGAAACACAATGGTGTGTCTTTTTTTTAAATGGGGTGTAATCAGGGTACCCCGACCCCGATAGTTAAATGGGGTGGGGTCGGGGTGCCATTTTTGGCTTAAACGGGGTCGGGATGTAATTGGGGTACCCCGACCCCGCCCCTATGCATCGTCTAAGCAAGAGTTGACTTTCAGCGATGTATTCCACCACTATAATTGGTGCCAAAAGTTCCAACGCAAAATATGAACGATGCAATGCGTCGTTTAATATGGCGTGAAACTTCCCACAAAACATGACAACGGAATGCATTGCTCCCAAATATGGCGGGAAAGCTTCCCCGCCATATGGACTAAGGAATTTTCCATCCTTGTATTGACTAACGGCACATTTCGTCGCTACATTTACATTTTATAAATAGATGTGCGGAGCAATCAGATATATTAATCATCAAAAAAACTTTGTTACTTCTTTTTGCGATTTTGTTTGTTCTATTGTCTAAAGAAATGTGTGAATGGATGTATGTTCGTCTCTTAGAAGGATATTTGAACGATCAGTTCGTAGCATGAGAAGAATTCGTGGAGTTTTGTGAAACTACTGATGATTTTGATCATAATGGAAAAATGATACGATGCCCGTGAAGAAAGTGTAAAAATAAGAAGTTATTTTCTTCATTTGATGTGAAGAAACACCTATATAGTCGTGGGGTTCGTAGAGAATTATTACAAGTGGGTTTATCAAGGGGGATCTGACGATCAGTGTAATGCGGCGTTGGATCGAGTTGTGTTCTACCAAGGCAGTAGCTCAAATGCAGTGCCGATTATGGAAGAATATCTTGATGACAGACAACAAGAGTATGGATAGATCCAGCATATGATATTTAAAGGTACGTTTAATCATACTGAAGACGATAGTCGTACTATTCTAGAGGAGGAGAAAATGAATCCAGAAGCACAACGAATGTACCATATGCTTGAATTAGCAAGTATTCCATTGTACCTGGGTTGTGACGTTAGTCAACTAGCTGCAGCTACAGAGCTTCTTAATATAAAAGCACCATATTATATCCCAAAGAGAGGTTTTAATTCGATTGCACAATGGTTTAATCGTTGCGCCCCTACGAACAACACGTTGCCAGAAATTTATAGGACATGAAAAAATTAGTGGAGGGTCTCGGATTACCTGTTGAGAAGATTGATTGTTGCCCGAATAGATGCATGATATTCTGGGGGGATGGAGATTCGAGCCTTCATAATTGTAAATTTTGTTTCCATCCAAGATATAAACAAGGTAAACGCACTCTCATTCCACATACTCGTATGTTTTATTTTATCGATCACTCCTCGTTTTCAACAATTGTATGCATCGGAAGTCACAGCTTCTCACATGAAATGACATTACAAGCATTCCCAAGAGGATGGTCATATCAAACATCCATCTGATGCTGACGCGTGGAAGCATTTGAATCGTTTTCATCTAGAATTTGGGGTTCTGTACTGACGGTTTTAACCTATTTGGCGCTTCTGGTGCACAATACTCTTTGTAGCCTGTTATGTTGACACCGTATAATCTGCCTTCATCGTTGTGTATGAAAGATTTTGTTATATTCTTAATAGTTATCGTACCGGGTCCAAAGAGTCCGAAACAAAGGTTAGATGTCTACCTTCAACCTCTTATTGCTGAGTTGATTAATTTGTGAAATAATGGAGGATTGACTTATGATGTATCGAGAAAACAAAATTTATGTATGACAGCCGCAGTAATTTGGACGATCAGTGACTTCCCGGCATATTCAATGTTATCTGGTAAGAACGGTAGCTTAATTATAAATTATTTTCATTTAATTGCATATAATAATATATATATATATATATAAATGAAATATTTTTTGGGATTTACCGTATTTGAGAGATTTACTGATTAGGCACAACTTGGATGTCATGCATATAAAAAAGAACGTGTTCGACAATGTCTTCAATACATTTTTAAATGTGCCAAATAAGACGAAAGACAACCTGAAGGCACGGTATGACATCCAGGAAATATGTCGTCGCCCTGAGTTAGAGTCGGATGAAAATAGACATTATGCCAAGGTTAAATACATGTTAAATAGAGAAGAAAAAAAATTACTGTTTGATTGGATGAGATAGATTATGTTCCTTGATGGTTACGTTTCTAATCTCTCTAGATGTATTGACGTGCAGAGTCATACTGTGTTCCATAATGAAAAGTCACAATTGTCACGTTTTCATGCAACGATTGATGCTTGTTGCATTCAGACCGCTTCTTAAACAGAAATATTGGGAACCGTTGGCGCAGTTAAGTGTGTTCTTCAAAGATTTGACATGCGCCAATTTAACACGAGAGACAATCAAATGATTAAACCGAGGGATTCCAGTTATAATATGAAAACTGGAGCGAATGTTTCCACCTGGTTTTTTGTATTCAATGGAGCATCTTCTTGTTCATCTACCATATGAGGCACTACTAGGCGGTCTCGTTCAATACAAATTGATGTATTTATTTGAAAGGTAAAATATAATATGTTATTTACCTTTTATTATATTTAATATATGATGTGATGCATATATATATTTTATCTGCACGATTCTTAGATACTTGCATAGATTGAAGAAAACTGTTGGATATAAAGCAAGAGTTGAATGATCGATTTGTAATGTGTACCTGGTACACGAGACAACTACGTTCTGTTCATATTACTTCGATTAACATATCTCCGACCAGTTTCGCCTAGTGAACCGTAACATGGTTGACAATCTTCCAGAAAGTGTAGACTTGAACGACCTGGATATGTTTACCATACCAGGCAAAACTTTAGGCAAATCTATGCGGAAACCCTTAAGTGATAAGAAGTATCATGTCGTTTAGATTTATTTATTATGCAATTGTGAAGAAATAGAGTCGTATATTGAGTAAGTTTTTATAATTTATGAACTCATTCCTGCATTTTCTGTAGATTATTTGTGAATTTATTTGTACGACCATCGCACCTCGGTATTACTGAATCAGAAGAAGGGAACATCATCGATAAAGATTTTTCGTTCCTGGTTTTATAAATATGTTGATTCCCCCACACTACTGATCTCTGATCCACGCATAATACGGATCGCAAAAGGTCCATCAAAAATCGCAAGATCTTACACTGATTATCTCGTTCAAGGTTACAGATTTCAAACCAAAGCTCATTCAGTGAACCGAAAATTAAACAACAGTGGCCTATGCATAAAGGGTCAAGTGTTCAGGAACAATGCAAAAAATTTCTATGGAATCATTGATGAGATTATTGAGCTTCAAATTTGCAGGCCCGAGTCTTAAACGTACAATCATTTTTAACTGCACATGGTTTGAAACAACGTGACGTGATGGGATTCGTAAACATACCAATCTTAAAATTGTTGAGGTAAACCGAACAAAACACATGCACACCCAAGATCGTTTTGTTTTGGCACAACAAGCAATTCAGGTTTACTATTTAAATTATCCCGCTCATTGTAGAGATTTATCTGATTAATTAGTTGTTTGTAAAGTAAGACCGATGATAATAAATGACAACCTTCCTGATAAAGATAGTGAGAATTACGTTGCAATCCAGGAGGATGAAGTGCAAAATAGTGAAAATCGATGAAGGTATTAATTCTGACACCTCGCATCTGTTGAATGATGTAATAGAGACACTTTTTGATGCACGAATGTATACGTTCCACCTAAAAATGACAAAGAATCTTCTATAGATGAAACAAACGACGAAGAAATTGAAGAAGACAGTATTGACTCAAGGAAAACTAATGATTCTGATGACGATGATTGAAGTGTTTATTTGTAACGGGAAATAATTGAATGGAAACAAAAGAAGAAGAAAAAAACTTATATTTACGACAGAGGCCATCGTAATATAATAAGCTGCGTCGTTAACCTCACAGAACACAAGGTGGGTGGAAATTTCTCTAAGTGTGCAAGTGAGTTTAATGACGCTCAGCGTCGTTAACCTCACTGAATGAAGGCTTCTTGAAATTTTTTCTAAGTGTTGCACTAAGAATAACGACGCACTTCGTCGCTAGGAATTATGTAACAGATAGAATTTTGGCGATTTTTCATCTTCTTGGATGACGAGGCGCATCGCTAAGTCTAGCTAATAAGGCGCGAAGCTTAAAAATTTCACGAAAATTGTGGTGCGACGGGACGACGCAATCCTTCACCAAGAAGATGGACAGTCACATTGACTTAATTTATAGTTGACTATCAACGAAGAACTTCGTCGCCTACATAAGATCAGCAATCCTTTGCGTCGCCTTGTTCATCTCCATAAGAACACAGATGACGTTCTTCATAGCATGAACGACGCCTTTCGTAGTTACAAAAGCCAGAACGACAGAAATTTAAGTGATAAACGACGTAATCCGTCACTAAAACAAGTATAAAACAGCATCGTGGCTGCCATTTTCACCCATTTCTTTATCACTTTTTCTTTTTTTCTCTCATTTCCATTCCCTCACTCAATTCTTTCTCATTCCTCTAAATTCCCTCCCCTCTCTCAATCCCTCCAACCTTGGAACGATTCCGAGTAAGTTCCGTTGAATTCAAATTTTCATGTTTTTTTCTTAAATCCTATGTAATTTGATATGTTAATTAGTATGTAATTTTGTAATTAGTAATTAGTTAATTTCAATTTAATTATATGTAATTAGTATGCAATTAGTTAGTTTCAATTAAATTATGTAATTAGTATTTAATTAGTTAATTAGTTAATTTCATTTACATTATGTAATTAGTATTTAATTAGTTAATTAGTATGTAATTAGTAATTAGTTTATTTCAATTAAATTATGTAATTAGTATGTATTTAGTTAATTATTATGTAATTAGTTAAATTTCAATTAAATTAGCAAGTTAATTAGTACATTTAATTAATTAGTAAATAACATTTGTTATATTTTAGGTCATGCCTCCTCGTAGACATCCTCCAGTACCATCTGATACCCCGGGAGCCAGTAGCTCTGGGAGTCAGCCCTCTCTTGAGGATGTTTGCCTCAGGGATACCCCAGACACGCCAGTTGAGCGGGAGGATGACCTTGATCAAAGGATTGAGCTCGAGGAGCTTTTGATCATCGAGAAGATTCGCCTAACGTTGGAGACCCGCAAGTAAGTGTTTTTAATAGTTTATTTTCATTCATTAGTTATCATTACAAAATCTAATTTTTTTTCCTTAATTTTTTTCATTCATTTAAATAGGTTACAACTATCACGGAACGTCTCAGCAAAGTTTACAAAGGTGCTGAAGATGCTTCCAATACCGAGACACCCTCGCTGGCAAGGCGTCTCTAATGTTCACAAGATGTGCATGTTCGAAGCTTGGAAGGTAAATAATTTAATAATTTTTTATTCGTTATTCATTCATTTATTTAAAATATTTATAAAATTAACGTAATTCTTTTTCAGCAATATTTTGATATTCCAGCTGAGTTGACCGACGAGGTCATATACGCTCCCTAGAATCGACAGGTCAGCATTCGGTGTAGGGACACTAGCTAAAATATTCGCCATGCCCTTGCTGATAAAAGGCTAGCGCATATTTCTGTGAAGGACTTGGCGAAAATCTTAGGTCGTACTCAGACTGCATAGGCCAAGTGCATTTCTGCGATCAACAGTGCCAACCGGATCTTAAACTTATCGAAGCACATTGAAGGGTTGCTCTTGACCTATGAGCACCAAAAAAGACTTCTAAGTTCTTTTTCCTTATCCAACTTAATTTACTTTATATTAAGTTTCATGATTTACTAAGTATTAAGTTTCGCAGGAATAAAAATTTGGCCGTCTGGTTCATGCTGCCGAGATGTTTCTCATTCTCCCCACTAAGGATGGAGATAAAGAGACATTTGTCGATGATAAGGCAAGAGAAAGCGATAAGTGTTTAATTGGTATTTATTACAATTTTAAATTTATTTATCTATATATTTTAACTAGCGAAACTCTTTATTCTCTTTCTTTAGGCTCATTAAAACGATATCCTCGCTGAGTGGTTACTGAGTTCTGACACTCTACCGACTCAAGAGGATATCGAGTCAACATATCTCCAGGCAACTAAAGACTGACGTCCAGGCGACACTGTTCTTGGACTTGGAAACCTCATGCCCATACTTTACGTTGAGCAGCCTCGCCCGTCACGCGCAGCTTGTTCGACTAGAGAGACTACAGAGCTTCGCAAGAGCATTCAGTCACTTAGGGATGAGACTTCACAGCTTCGGGAGAGTAATGAGTTGCTTAAGGTTGAGCTGACGGGGGTTATTGCTCATCTCAATGAGTTCGAGTAGGATCGCCTCGAGTTTGAGAGTCCATGAAGGCTACGATGGATAGTCTTTTGGCACATATGTGAAGCGAAGGTTCTTCGACGTCCACTATTCCTCCGACCGCGCCCAATCCTCCGGCTAAGTAGTTTTTTTCAGGCACTAAGGGTTCCGAATTTTTGTTTTGCATTTTTGTGGATATTTTTGTTATTTATATAATATATTTTTATCAATTTTTTATTTATTATTTTATAATTTATTTTATTTTTCATTTATTTTGCAATTCTAATTAATTAATAATTTAATTTTAAAAAATAAAATAAAATAAGAGCGACGGAATGTGTCGTTCATACCAAAATATGTTTTTTTAATACTTAGCGACGCATTCCAACGTGAATGTCAAAACAATTATTTGGCTCATAGACAACGCAATCCGTCATTATTGTTAAAGTAAACTTTGACTTATATAGCAATGCATTGCGTTGTTATAGTCAAAGTACAACTTTAACTTGTCTAGCGACGCATTCCATCGTCATTATTCTGGTCAACACTCTCCAGTGATGGAGTAGTTTTCCCTCGCTATTGCACGACGCAATGCGTCGTTAATATGGGGCAACGATGACAAAATCAACGTCAGAGCGTTTCGTCGTTAAGGGGTGCCTAACGACGGAATCGACCCGGTTCCGTCACTAATTTGCAGTTTTCTTGTAGTGTAGTTAACTTATTTTATTATATATAAATTATGTGTGTTTATATTTTTTAGTAAATAATTTTGATTTTTTAATTTGTTTTTTAACTGGCCGAAAAATCTTAGATGAAATCGTATAAATGGGAAAAACCCATATTTTTTACTGATTCTAAAATTGAAGGGATTTAATTAAGAGGGTCATTTGGTGTTTTCAAGTCTCTAAATAACTATTTTTCATTTTCTAGACGAAGGGTGGCTAGATATTGAAATTTCCGCCTTTAATTGCTAGTTTTGTACAAATCACTTGGTTAAGTTATTTCTCAATCAATTTTTAACGTCAATGACTTAAAAGATGATCATTCATTCTCTTTTCTATTAAATCTCACAAATTAAAAAAAAATAATGAAAAAATAATTTTTTTTTCAAACTTAAACCTAGAATAAAACAAGTTTTGATGATATAAATAGATTAGCCACGTTTTGGAATTGGTTAGATATACTTAGAAGCACTAAGCTATGTGAAATGGAAATACAGCATTAAATGGGTTGCATAAAAAATAAAAATAAAAATGCTTTTTGAGTTTCACATTTTAATTTTGTTAGGGTTCATTGTTTCGTAAAGGATAATGATGGGAGTGTTTAATAAAAAGGCTAAGGCATGGAGAAAAATTAAGACCAAACAATTTCCACGTTTAAAATTGTACTATTGAAGTACTTTTGGAGTCAAGCCCACTCTTTTTAGTCACTATGGGAAAATAAATAAAGCCGCCATCTTTTTGTTTTTTCTTTTCTAATTTCTAATTTATTAAATTTATTCAAGGAATCTACATACTTGTTAATATAATTAATAAATTGAATTAATCACATATTATATCACGTATGTATTAAATAATTAATTAGTAGTTAATCTGAGTATTGCTCAATTTATTAGATATTTATTTTCTTTTCTTGAGTTTCGAAGGTTCGAGTCTCCCCTCCCTAAATTGATGTAATAATATTTTTTTTTTAAATAATCATTAGAGATATAATTAGATGGAATGAAAATTCGAAAATCATTTTTGTTTTCTATACATAAAACACTTTAAATGTTATTAATCATTAATACCAAAGTTGCTTAATTTGAAGTGAGCATTACTTTTTCCTTTTCTTTTCCTCACTCTCAAAATAAGGAATATTGTTTGTCCTTCGAATATAATTTGATATGATGTTGGTTTTTTTTTTATTATTATCGTTCATATTCTCTTTTATATATATATTACACAATAATATTTAGTTGTTGCCTCAAAATATGCTTCCGGCCAATCATTTTTTGCCACATCGTCATTTTCTTTTTATAAATTTTATCGTTCGCGGTGTATATATCATTTTTAGTAACGAAAACTTTTAGTATAATTTTTTTAACACTATAATATATGAGGACCGGTGATGAAAAAATATTTTTTATGGACAAAAGTTTCATTATATTTTATTCTTGTAGACTTTTACCCATAACAGTTTATCAACCCTATAATTATAGACGGATGAGAGTTTTCCAAATATCAAATTCCAACTAAAGGATCATTTGTTTATATACATGACCAATCACTACAAGAATTTTGGATCATTTGATTAATCATAATGGTAGCTTTAAATCAATAAGAGCTGTATCTTTCCTTTAAACAAACAATTATTATATATAAATCAAAGTGGTCAATAAAGAATAATTTTTTCATTAGGGCAATGTACAAAAATAATAAGTTTTTTGGGATTGTTGAGCTTTAAAATAGACACTTAATGGTTATTGACCTCCATTTTCATTTTATCTTTTTTTTAACCTTTTGATGATATCATTTTGTTGTGAAATGTCTAAAAAAACTTTTTCTTATCTTCTTCCATGAAATCATTTTCTTATCTTCTCAATGTTATCTCTTCTATCTTCCCCATTCACGGCGGCGGCGACGATTGCGGAGGGCGGCGATTGGTGGTGAATTTTTTTGTAAAACCTCTCTTCTCTTGATTTGGGTTGAACATTACTTGAGGCTATGTGAACAGAGTGTTGAGGTAGAAAGTAGAGAGGGTGTTAGGTTTTGGGAGAGATAAAAAATATGAATGAAAAATCTCGCTATCATACCCAAATCGAGAGAAGAGGGGTTTTTCATACGTTTTTCACCACCAACATCGGCTCTCCACCTTCGTCATGAGTGGGGAAGATAAAAGAAATAGTATTGAGAAGATAAGCAAAGAGTTTCATGGAAGAAGATAAGAAAATGGTTTTTCAGACATTTCACAGTAAAGTGACATAATCAGAAGGTCAAAAAGTGTTAAAATGAGAATAGAGGTCAATAACCCTAAAATACCGATTTTGAAGGTAAAAAATCGACAATAATAATAATAATATGTGAGCATAGGGATGTTCTCGGTCCGATTTGATCCAGTTTCAGGTAAAAAGATAGACCAAACTGAAGGTCTCGGTTTCACAAATCAACAAACTGTTCGGTTCATCTCTTTTTGCATCTCGGTTCCGTTTCGGTTTTTTAGCTTCAATTTCGATTTTCTTTTACCTGTGAACAAATCCATATATCTGAGAAAATGATTCGAAAAAATGGGAGGCCAATGGCGAGATGAAGCTTGAATGGCGACAAATTTGTGACAAATTGATGAATATATAGGTTTGAATGATAATAGATCTGGTGAGTTAAAGCTTTCATGGTGATAGATCTGAGATAAAATTGACGAGTTGAAGCTTCCACGGTGATAGATCTGAGATAAATCGACGAGTTGAAGCTTCCATAGTGATAGATCTAAGATAAATGGTGAGTTGAAGCTTCAATAACTTTAGATATGAGATGGATTAAACCTTAAGGCCATAAATTTGAAAGAAAAAAAATCTGAAAGGGGGACGTGAGTAGTAGAATGAGAAGATGAATGGATGGAGAGAGAGAGGAGATGGAGAACGTTGGTTTGGCTTTGGAGTGCAAATATCAGATTGTGAGAGAGAGGAGATGGAGAAGAGGGAGCTGGCAAATTTTGATATAAAAAAAATTAGGGCTTATTTAAGTTATCTATTTATATTTTGGTGTTTTTTTTTTTTGTTTTTTTAAGGGAACCGGTTCAGTTCGGCTCTCTCGGTTTTTTATAATTTTGAACCGATATAAAACCGAATCTTAGTAGATTCTCTTAATCCTAAACCGAAAAAACCGTGTCAAAGAAAAAAACCGGTTTTTTTGCTCATCCCTATGTGAGCATAATATTTTTACAACTCGATTAAGTTATTAAAAGATCTACGAAAGATTAATTTAAAAAAAACTATATCCTTTCTTTCTTCTCTTTTTCAATGGAAAAAAAAATAAAGTCAAAATAAGATTAAGTTTTTAAATCTCATTTGTAGGGATGGATCTAAGAAAGGGAGAGGTACAGTTTTCCCCCTAGTTTAAAACTATGAAATTTTTTTATATAAAGTTTGATATTTTTTATAAGATTTATTTTTTTCAATGAAGTGTTTGAAACCACGTGTAGTGGTTTGAGTAGTGATAATTTTCAATAAAGATTAATAAAAATGTAATTGTAAATCTCACAAATATTTGTGAATATAGAAATTTTCAAGCGGGTCAGTCAATGACTAACATTGATTTATATATTTTAATTTTAGTTTATCACTGATTCTTAGTGATATATAATAATCACGTTATGTTATAACCATAGATTTACCATATTTCAACGATTGACTTAGAATCAATTATTAACATTAATCAATACTAATTAGTAATTAAAACAATAAAAAAAATTATTAAATTGACAAATAGTTTTAAACAATGATACATTTGTAAATATTTTTAAAATATTAAATTTACAATTACTACATAAGGATTTTACTACCCATCGAAATTTTGTTTTTCAATATTACTATAATACTAAATATCTTTCATACTATTTTTTAATAGTATGTCATATATTTTTATCATCACTAATTAAAAAATGTTACTATTCCCTTCTTCTTCTTTTTTTCAAAGAAAATATTCACTACTTACACATAGTTAATTATTATATATATAGGAATACATGCTATGTTTATCCTTAAAAATATCATTAAAGTATTATTTTTAAAACTAAAAGCGAGGACTCAAATTTTAAAATTTTAAGATTAGAGTAGAATAATCAACCTGAATATAATTGAACTAGAAAGATAATAATATTTTCTTTAGAGTCCCCTAAATTAATGTAATATTTTAAAAAGAAAAAATTAGAATATAATAACAATGGAAGTTGACAACTGAAAAATAGTATTTAAACCTATAAATAAAAACTAAAAGTGAAGACTCAAATTTTAAAATTTTAAGATTAAAATAGAATAATCAATCTTAATATAATTAAACTGGAAAGAGAAAAATATTTTCGTTAGGTCCCCTATATTAATATAATATTTAAAAAAAGAAAAAACTAGAATACAATAACAATGGAAGTTGACAACTGAAAAAATAGTATTTAAACAAAGAAAAACTAAAAGCCCAAACATAAGATTAACTTCTTTTGTCAGACATGGATGACCAATATCATCTATTTTAGTGTTTTCCCTTGTAATTAATCCATGTGTCCTTAGTCGCCCTCATTCTCCATCCACTTCTTGCCACGTCATCACCTCTGATAACATCCAATATAGATAATATATTAATCATTTTCCCCACAATAAAATAGAGATGAAAAAATTTATAAATAAATAAAAATAGGGCAAAATGCAAAACACACCCCTGTGGTTTCGGTCAAATGCAAAACATACCCTTGTGGTTTGAAAATGAATATTTATACCCATGTAGTTTCAAAACATGTGCAAATTGATCTCTCCCTCTACAACTTTGATTTTCTTTTAGCCGTAACTTTTTTGTTTGAACTCCGATTTGAATGATTCAAGATGTTTTAGAATCCTCGTTTCAAGCTCTACATTATGGTAACTTAAAAACTTAGAAATCGTTAGTATATAAAAGAGTTATCATCATCAATATATTAGATCGGGTTGAAGTCGTAAACAATTTTATATACTAATGATTTCTAAGTTTTTAAGTTACCATAATGTAGAGCTCGAAACGAGGATTCCAAAACATCTTGAATCATTCAAATCGGAGTTCAAACGAAAAAATTATGGCTAAAAGAAAATCAAAGATGTAGAGGGAAGGGTCAATTTGCACATGTTTTGAAACTACAGGGGTATAAATATTCATTTTCAAACCACAGGGGTGTGTTTTGCATTTTGCCCATAAAAATATTACCTATCTCTTCCTCTTTATTTTAAGTAAATGATCTAGCTACTTAAAAATAAGTAGTCAATGATACTTAGGACTAATAAAAAACTGACATTTAGACAATAATTAAAAAGAAAAAAATTACTCAGCTAACCAATGATGCTTAAGACTAATAAAAAAAACTGTCACTTAAACAATAATTAAAAAAGGAAAAAAAAAGAATTGTAAATTTTATCTATGTAGCCATCTTTTATTGGCTACCTTAAATGTTTAATTTTAAATAGGCAAGTATTCATGTGTTTTATTAATCCATACAGTGGTAAATTTTATCTAAAATAACAACCTGATAATACTTATGTCTCATAAGTGAAACTCACTTTATAGATATGAGTTCATCCTCACCGACGAAAAGACAAGTACTAGAGACAAAATAATAACCACCACCCAATCAAAGGTCCACCATCAAACAACCAGGTACTCAAAGTGCATGAATCCCACATCCCAAACTTCTATATAAACTTCCACTCCTTTCCCCCAATTACCTCTCACTTCCATTCCAATCCATACCCAGAACAACACTAAAACCAGTTCCCAAACACCCCTTTTTAGTTATAAAGAAAAAGACATAAAAACACAAAAACAATGCCTTCTTCCGCCATCTCCATCATCTCCAAATCCACTGTTTTTCCTGAAAAACCTTCCATTTTCAAGTCTCTCAAACTCTCAGTCTCTGATCTTCCAATGCTTTCTTGCCACTATATTCAAAAAGGTGTTCTTTTTCCTTCTCCCCCTTACCCCATCTCTGATTTCATCTCCATTCTAAAAAATTCTCTCTCCTCCACTCTCTCTCTCTTCCCTGCTCTCGCCGGCCGTCTCATCACCGACGATCACGGCTACGTTCACATCCTCTGCAACGACGCTGGCATCGAATTCGTCGAAGCGAAAGCGAAAAACCTCACCCTCCATGCCCTTCTTTCTCCTCTTGACGTTCCTGAATTCTTCAAGGAGTTTTTCGAATTTGATTACACGATTAGCTATTCCGGCCATTATAAACCTTTGGTGGCGGTTCAGGTGACTGAGATCGGAGACGGGGTTTTCGTCGGTTGTACCGTTAATCACGCCGTCACCGATGGGACTTCGTTTTGGCATTTCTTCAACACATTTGCTGAGATTTGTAAAGGGAATAAAAAGATGGTTTTTAATTCGCCGGATTTCAGTCGGGACACTGTTTTTACCTCGCCGGCGGTTCTGACATTCCCCGCCGGCGGTCCGAAGGTGACGTTTTCCATCGATGAACCGTTACGTGAAAGGGTTTTTCATTTCAGCCGTGAATCGATTCTGAAATTGAAATTGAGAGCTAATGCAATTTCTACAAACGTTTCCGGATTAACGGTTTTTCCGACAAATAACGAGATTTTGGGGAAACATGGGAATGACGGTTGGAAAACAGTTAACGGAAATGGAAACGGAATTAACGGTACTACTAACGGGAACATAACGTCCGTCTTGGAGAGTTTGATAAAGAGTAACGTCACGAATCGGACGGACGAGATTTCGTCTTTTCAATCACTATGTGCTTATTTTTGGCGGTCCGTCACACGTGCGAGGAAATTAGACCCGTTTAAAACGACGACGTTTCGTATGGCCGTTAACTGCCGTCACCGTCTCCAACCAAAACTTGAACCTTATTATTTTGGAAACGCTATTCAAAGCATTCCGACCGTAGCTCCGGTGTCGGAATTGTTGTCTAATGATCTCCGGTGGTGTGCTGATTTGCTTCATAGAAACGTCGTCGCTCACGATGACGCTACGGTTCGTCGCGGGATTGCGGATTGGGAGAGGAATCCACGGTTGTTTCCTCTCGGAAACTTCGACGGTGCTATGATCACGATGGGAAGCTCGCCGAGGTTTCCGATGTATAATAACGATTGCGGGTGGGGTAGGCCATTAGCCGTTCGGAGCGGAAGGGCGAATAAATTTGACGGAAAAATCTCGGCTTTTCCGGGAAGGGAAGGGAATGGGAGTGTGGATCTTGAAGTTGTTCTTTCGCCGGAAACAATGGCGGCTCTTGAGAGGGATCAAGATTTCATGCAGTATGTGTCAGCTACCGAGTAATACGGAAAAATTATTGGATGTGCTTCTATACTCATTAATCATGGAAAGCAACTATTTATGGATAAACTCGTTATTCCAGTCTCATTCTATAATTTATCCACACGAAACGGTGGACATATAGTTCAGGGTTATTTATAATTAAGTAAATCTGTTTTTGACAAAATTTGCCTTTTAAGGTAAAAGTGAAAAAAAGAGAAAACAGAGGGTTAAAAAATGAGGGGGTGAATTTGAAAAACAGCAATGTTTTGGCTGTTAGTGAAAAGTTAAAACTATGTAATAGTGTTTTTGTTTTTTTACTAGGTTTGTGTATTTTTTATAGCTTGTAACTTTTACCCCCACGTGATAAAAGTTTGGAAGATATTTCTAATCCATTTGCAATCAGGTATGATTGTGACATTTGCTTAACACATTTGATTTTAGGCAAATCTACTTTTTCTTTTTCTTTTTTACATTTTAAGTTTTGATATGATCATTTATACTTTTATAGAGTTTAACATTATAGTAGTTTTGAATTTCACTAACTTCTCTTATAAGAATAAGACTATTTTAGCAATTAATTGAAATAGCTGTTAGTAGTGACGGATCCAGGATTTAAATTTAGAGAGAGCACACAGTAGAGTTACAACTTATAAAAATCGTCAAATCAATATAAACTGAATCGAAAATATCTAAAACTTATAGAAATTAATATCTTAAACCGCCTATGTGTTCAACCAATTCGACACATAGATGGTTCATTTTCAAACTGCAATTTTTTTTTCTTTTTAATATATTTAGTGTTGATTTTGTTTAAAACTGTCATAAACCAAACTAAAAACACCCCTAACACTCAATACATGCAAATATATAATAATTTATTATGATATTAATAGCTACAAATATAAAATCTATATATTCACCGTTGGTATTCAATTTGGTGAAAATTAAGTCAAGTAAATTTTAAAATATTTAGTTTTTTATGTTAAAAATCATTTCTTATTAATAATTATATATAAATAAGATAGATAAATAAAAAATGAAATTTTTTATTGGAAATGATATTAATAATATATTAAAATATAAAATATAAATAATTTTGATTCTGATTTTGTAAATTTTGAAAATAGATCTAATAAATATATTGAACTATGTTATTTATATGAAATTAAAACATAAAAAATACATGATTTTAAAAAATATATAATAAATAGATAAAGAATGGCATAACTTAAAAAAATCAGAAATATTTATAACAAAGGTTGTTGTGGACCGAACTTGGGTTGTCATTGTGGGAAGGTCGCCTTCGGCCAACGAACCGCTTAAACATTTTAGGAATATAATATCTCATTATTGTATTTGATTACAAATTATGGGCACAATTTTTTGTAATTTAAATATATATATATATATATATATATAAATCAAAGGGGGCACGTGCCCCTCCTGGTCCTACTGTATATCCATCCCTGGTCGTTAGTTTAAAAGATTCGACAATTAAAAAAAACATATTCAATTATAAACCTTTCAAGAAAATAGAAGGAACGACAACAAATTGAGAGTATGATGTGAATACCGTCATCCTCCACCTTATATGAATTTGAGTTATTGTTCCGGCTCATTTACTTGATTTTGAAGGATTGAGAAAAGATTTGAGAAGTTTTAGAACAAAGATTGAAGATATGAATCAATAAATCAAGTTAAAATTCACTTGATTTAAATTTTCTATTTAATATTCATATTTTATTTATATAGAAAACAAGTAATCAATGAGATTATTTTGAAGGGATTACGAGATAAATTTAAGAATTAGTTGAAAACATGTTGAAAAAAAGAAGTTATTTTACTTTAAGTTTCTTTATTAAATATTACCGTGATTTTTTTTCCTTTGTACTTCAATAGTACTATGATTAGTCCAACTAAATTCACCCCTTTTTAATTTTTTATTTTTAAAAAAACATGAAAGTCAAAATCCAGTATTGGAGATAATCAATTTCACTTAATAAGCCTCCAAAATAGACTCAAATGAGAAGATTTTGTTTGAACCATCCAATCAAAAATCATGGTCATGAAAGTGCGTGCTTCATTTTAGAATATTGAAGGAGAGCACGGATTGATAAGATATATAATTAAATGCACCTCAACTCATCATCTTAAATTTTTAGGTCTATTGATGATTTAACTTATATCATTCTCAGTTGAGTTCCATAAATATGACGTTAACTAGGAGAAATAATTTTGATTTATTATTTATCCTTGCGTGTTATATATATATATATATATGGGAAAAATCTAAATAGCCACTTTTTACATCAAAAAGGTTAAAGTAGCCACATTTTTTTTTAAATATTGAGACTAGCCACTTTTACTATTCAATTTTTCAATATACCTATTTTGCCCTTTTTCGTATGGTAGGTATAGTCTGACATATCTGACACATACGGCTTGACAGTTTTGACATTTTTCTTTCCCAATGCATTCTTTCTTTCCCAGATTTTGGTATAGTTCGTATAGCGTCCATAGTTTTTCATGTATTTAGTATATGTTCTTATATTTTTATTATTTTTGCATTTTGATTTCATACTACATATTTCCATTTTTAATTCAATTTTATAAATTCATTTTAGTATATTATTTATAGTTTCTTCTTTCATGTAAAATGTTTTGTACATATGAATGTACGTGTTATACATAATATACATGTCATTATAACCTGCAAATGAAAAACAAAAGGAGTGTTAATTCAATAATACTAAATGTACAAAAAAAGATACTTAATATGCAAACAAACAAGAAGAAATATATATTATATTACATATATTACAAAATGAACATAAAAGAAAGTGGGTGTACATAAAAAAAACTCATAGGTATGTATAGTACATATATATCGTATATTACGTGTAGTACAGACTGTATATAAAAAAAAACACATAGTTATGTATAACACGTATATTACAAAAAAAAAATATTTAAATAGACCAGAAAAAAAAGTATATTACGTACATTACATTCTGTATAGAAAACATATTACGTATATTATAAAACGAATATAAAAGAAAGTGGGTGTACATCAAGAAAAACTCATAGGTGTGTATAGTATGTATATATCGTATATTACGTGTAGTACAGTTGGTGTACATCAAGAAAAACTCATATGTGTATATAGTACATATATATCGTATATTACGTGTGATATAGACTGTATATCAAGAAAAACACATAGTTATGTATAGCACGTATATTACAAAAAGATATATATTTAAATAAACCAGGAAAAAATTATATTACGTATATTACATACTGTATAGCAAACACAGCAACAGAACGATAGACTACAAAATATATATTTAAATAAACCACAAAAAAATGTATATTACGTATCGTACGTATAGTACAGACTTTACTCAAAACAGAAACAGACGACAGACAAAATATGTATAGTACATATATTCAAAAAAAACCGTATATTGCATGCATTACATGTATAGCAGAAAACAAAAAATTAAGAATTTATGTATAGTACATAAAACAACAAAAAGACATAAATCAAACAACATATGTATATTACCTTTTGTCAAATCCATGCTTATTTTGGTTTAGATCTTCGAGATTCGGAACCAAAAACGTTGAAATATATTTATGAAAAAACGAGACCGAGAAGAAATTAAGTAGAGATGTAAGTAAATAAAAAAAAGTGTAGGAAATTTATGAGATTAACATTTGTAAAAGAAAAAAATTGTAGATTTTTGAAAAAAAAATAGAAAGAATGAGAGAATCAATGGATTTGGGAAAGAAAAATATAGAGAAATGATAAAGAAATGAGAGAGAGAGATGGAAGAACAAATGAGAGAAAATGAAATAAATGAAAGGAAGAGAGAGAAATTCTAATATAGAAGAAAAAGGGGGGGATGGGAGGGAAAATATTTGTAAATTAAATATAAAAAGTAGAGAGAGATCTAAATATTAAAAAAAAATTTGAATAGATGGAAGGAATGGAATGGGAGAGAGGAGAGAGAGTGTAAAAAAAAAAAGAATTGACGGAAGGGAAGGGGAGGGAGAGGGAGAGAGGGGTTTTGATTTGACATTAGGGTATTTTAATTATTTTATTTTTAGAAGTGGCTAAAAAAATAAAAATAAATATATATATGGCTACAAGGGAAAAGGGGATCTCCCAAGTGGTTATTATGGCATTTTTACTCTTATATATATCTTACTAATCTATTTGGTCTAATAGAGATCGGATGTATTTGAAAATTGTGAAGAGTATGCACATATAGGTGATTAGACAAATATTTTCTAGTCACCAATATATGAAAAAATCTAAGGGTAAATTCAGAATTTCATTTTTCACTTTTTTCCTTCAATCAAAAGTTGACAACGTGATAGAATTACAAATGGAGAATAGTGAATACTGACACATGGTCACTGTCAGCTACGGCCAGTGACCAAAAGTTGTGGACGCAAAACCAATTGATTTTGATATTTTTTTTAGATAATTCTAATTCTAAGAAAGATTTGAGTTTTCTATCAAAATTGTCCGGAATGCGAAATTCAATGTGCCAAAGCTGAAAAAACTTTCTCAATTGAATGAATCCCACATTTCTCTATTTTTCATCATATATATGTCGTTTTAATGGGTTTAGTTTGATTGGAAGAAAGGAATTTGGTCAAATTAGTTTACCTATCATGGGGTGTAAACGGGGCGGGTGTACATTCAAGCTATTTCTCCCCGTTCTATCCCAATTAACTCAATCCCTCATTCCATATGAGATATAAATAGGGTGGGAAGAATGTGAAAAATCCTTGATTTAATATATACTTTTTAATTGAAAAATCATTTTTTTAATGGTAATAGTACTTAATAGACCATAAAAATAAACAGGTTAAACTATCTATCATAATTCATCTACAAATAAATCTAAGGAAACTAAATTATAAGAAAAAAATGTAAAATAGATAAACAGGGCAGGGCGGGGTGTAAATGGGAAAAAACCCGCCCCGCCCTGCCCTGTCCCGGATCCTGCCCCACTTATTAAGCGGGTTTGGCGGGGTCAAGGTGGGTAAGTGGGATCGGGGTTTTAGCTTTCACCCCTTTATATGGAATTTTTAAGAAATGTTTTAAATAATGTGATTCTAAGTTTTACTATTTTAGAACTTATTTCTTGTGTGGGATATTTCTCGTCGGAGCCTCGTTCCACACAATCAAGCACGTCGTGTCACGTGCTGTTCCTTAGCGGCGGAGCTACCTGAAACACTCAAAGGAGAGACGGTCAGAAGGGCACCGGTGTGGTACCGGCCGAGAACCCTCCGACGATTAAGTTAGGCGGTGGTAGGTGAGATATGTGATTGTTCGTTCTCTAGGTAAAATGTCGTACCTGATTTGATAGGTCAAGTGCCTTTTATAGTTCCTTGATCGAGGGCTTTTCGGCTGGGCTAGCATGAGACTAGGCTTAGTGGGCTTTCACTCGGCCCAAGAAGGACGAGCTCCTTATGGTGTTGGCTCGGATGGGCCTGTCCCCATGTGAGCCGGCCTGCAGTGAACGTGGCCCGTAGGAGGGCTGGCTCCTTCAGGATGTGATTCTAATGGGCCTGTCGCCATGTGAATCGGCCCGGTGTGAGCGCAGCCCATAAGAGGGCTATTTTTACCCTTTACATTTCTCAAAAAAAAAAAAAAAGTTTTGGCATTTATTTTGAATTCTCATTTTATAACGTCAAGATGAGAAGTTACAGTTGAAGAGGTTAAATATGTAATTTACTTTAAAATCACGTAAAATGATTGTTTTGATCTGATTTTTTTTAAGTAAATGAATTGAGAAATCCATTGACTCTATTTAGATTTAAAAAATCTTGTAGTCCAA
Organism: Gynostemma pentaphyllum; assembly: GCA_028015215.1. Classification (NCBI taxonomy): domain Eukaryota; kingdom Viridiplantae; phylum Streptophyta; class Magnoliopsida; order Cucurbitales; family Cucurbitaceae; genus Gynostemma; species Gynostemma pentaphyllum. The sequence continues at coordinate 44,785,150 of CM051347.1, read as the reverse complement.
AAACAAACCGGAATTCATGACAACTGATTTTTGCTAACATATTGTAGTTTTTTTTAATAAAACTACTAGAAAGATATACTTGTTTTCAAAGTTATTGGGAAGATATGGAATATTTAGTAGAAAACATCTTTTGAAAAGAAAACATTCTTTTAATCAAAATCGACCCATTAGATCACATGTATGTGTATGTACAACGCAATGATTTTGGCCAAATATATCATTTCAAGAGTAGTTTTATACCTTTTCACCAACATAACATTGTCCTACTTTCTTAATAAATTTAGAAAACGGTCTTATTTTGTTAATGTAAGCATCTCACATTGGTTAGAAGTAAGAAAGATCCCGTAAAAGAATATCATGACTCTACTTATCAAAGATCTTTCAGATCTGAAATTGATAAATATCATACTTGTATATAGATTATTTGAGCATGTTTTCCTAACACCTCCTTTAAAAGTTACAATATATTTCAAAAAACATTATAACAAGGATCATTAGAGAACATAACATTCAATAATATAGAAAAACGTATCATTTATTCAAGTAAAAGAATATGACAATCAACAAACACTGCAAATTCTTATTATTTTCGTTGTCGGTACAAATGAAATTAACCGTCTACATTCATTAATGACGATATGAATTACAAAGTAGCTATCCAGTTTTTTCTGGTTTAATGAAATATGTACACAATGAATGTATATAGCAAACAATCACACAGATATTCTCCCATGGAGGTACTAGTTTCTACTGCTGAAAAACCAAACTGACAGAAAAATAGTGAACAAATGTAAAGCATTTTCACCTGTAACTAACTTCTGGGAATGGAAAGATCCATTTGAACAGCCATTGTATAGGTCTTAAAAGCTGTGCCCTTTTCTTACGCCAGAACCAGATGGCGGCATTGTATTGTTCATTACGAATGACCCGAGTGGCGGCTTTCCAGTCATACTTCTCCATCTCCTTACGAGCTGCTTGGCCCATCGTTTCCCTCATTTCTCGGTTGTCCAACAGAGGCTTCAGCTTACTCAAGCAGTCATCAATGTCGCCTGGAGTGTAAAGGTAGCCGATTTTACCGTCTACATCTGGAGGTATTATATCCGGTACTCCACCCGCACGAGCTCCCACGACAGGGATCCCAGAAGACATGGCCTCCAATACAACAAGTCCCAATGTCTCTGATTCTGATGGCATAACGAAAACATCACCACTCGCATAAGCTTGAGACAGTTCTTCTCCTGACAACATCCCCGTAAATACTGCAGGCATGCCAGTGAACATCTTTTCTAACTCCTCCCTGCCAGGAATGAAAGTGTAACTTGTGAAAGAAAAAAAGTATGATTATATTTGTCCAAATTTTCAAGTAGGTTTAACTGTTCCACATATGTTTGTGGAAAGAGAAGTGTCTTGTTCCAGCTTCAGTAATCCAACACAACTAAGCATTTATATAAGTAATGAGTTCATGATCAATTGAAGAGGTTCCATAATTGCATCAAGTTTTTCCAAAGGATTGTTTTCAAGATATTGTAATGTATGAGCAACGCCAAATGGGTAGGTACATTCGTGGTTTTATGACAAGTACATAACAGAGCGTTAAAATTCCGAAGTAGATACCTGTATGGTCCATCTCCAATGACAGCAAGTCTTGCTTCTGGCAGTCTATCCATGATCCTATAATATCACAAGTGCAAATGTCAAGGATTGCAAGATATGAAGGCATAACCAATTATGTAATTTATTTGTTGATCATGAGACATAGCCCGAGGTGGAAGGAAGTATGGGATCAGCAAGGTGGAAGACTTGCTTAATTTCTTCTATGTTACAAAACCTTCCTCGATTATCCTTCTATCTTCAAACTTTGTTACAAAAATATATATATATATATTTTCTGAAGAGAGATGAAGGTAAGAATAATCATTTGGTTACTTGAAAATTGGTTTCGCAACGCAAATCCTTAGATGGAGTTTGTAAAAAGGCTGGAATCCAAGGTTGTCAAGACTGTTTTCTCATAGTTATGCTAGAAAATTCATATCTCAAGGCTTCCAAAGATGGTGAAAGAATTTATGGGAAGATGTATAGCGTGGTTCTTTTCAAGATCTATTTTTCCCCACCTTAATTGTATTTCTATCAATTACATGTTTATAATTCATCTTCAACTCAATTTTTAGGATTTTCATTTGGAAGAAATCTAAATGATTCAATTCTTTTGTACTATGTCAATTTTGCTTTTGAAGACGGTAAAATAAATCACATCGAGGGAGGTGTTTAACATCTTTTACCAAATTTAATCATATTTATCTCGATTATAATTCATCTTTAGCTTATACACTTGATCATCAACTCAATATTTAGAATTATTCACTTAAGATTCTCGAATCTTTCCATCTTGTATGGTTTAGAGGATTCCTTACAAAATCATACTAGATAAAATTTTGAATTTGAAAAGAGGAAGAAATTTTGTTCTCCTTCACCAAGTTGGTGTATTCCATGTTGTCAAGTGCATAAGTCAATTAATCATCTTTTACTTTCTTGAAACTTAGCCTTTTTAAATTATGAGGCAAACTTCTCTTAGTTCAATGCTACTGGGATTTTTCTAGGGATGTGAACTTTCATTTGTTGGGTGGCAAAAAAATGCATTTTAAAGTCGTGCAACTTTAAATTTATGATGGATCGGTTGGATATAGAGTAATAGGCAAATTTCTAATCAAAATGATGAGTTTTGAAGATGTTAAGGATAGAGTTTTTGGATTTATTCTATTTTGTTGGCCTTTAGTAGTATAGAATCCTAATATTTCAATATTACTTATGTTTCTACATTATCTCCATATACAAATTCTTTTAAAACTTTTGGTACCCGTTCTTTGAGGGGATTTTGCCTTGTCTTCTACATGATTACTTTGTTTACGTTTAATTGTAATGTTATTTCTTATTATGCAAAGAAAGAAGGCCACCGAAGCTAACCGTCTTAAGCTTTGGGTCTATTAGCAATTTAACATGATAGCAAGCATTTTTTTATAGGAACATGAGAGCAAGCATGAAATCTCCTTAGTTTAAGCCCCTGTTATGTTATTTACTCCCTTTCGTATAATAGTTTACATTGTCGATATTTAAGCAACTATGTGAGGGAGAGTGTTGGGAATACCTTGTAAAGGTTAAATTTTCCTTAACCTAATAGCTTAAGTTTTTGGGTTTCCCACTGATTAAAAAATAAAAATAAAAACACTACCTTTTGAGGAAATCCAAGCTCTTCTCAACTCCAATTCGTCCAACGTGAACTATCAGTGGTTTATCAGGTTCACCGCCGCTGTTAAACAATAATGAATTGTGTTCAAAGTGAGAATCTGTCAAGTTAAAAGATTTAAGAAGCATATGATGACAGAAATCTACCTAAGTCGCAGTCTCATTTCGTGAGAACGGAATTGAGGATGAAAGCTTACTGAATCAACACCCTTATTCCAAAGCCGGATCTTGTTAGCTGGGAAGAAAGATGGAAAAAAGAGTAAGCAACACTCTATAGGTAGAAAAAGAAATAAGATGTCAATTGAAACTACTGCTTTTACAAATAACAATAGAGTCAAAAGAAAATCACCTGCTGTCACTCTAGCAGCTTCAAGATCCTTGGCAATGGCAGCAGATGGCACGAGAGTAAGATCAGCCGCTCTGTGGAGGAATTCTGAAAAGAAAGACAGAATTCTCAATGGTGATCTTTTAGCCTTCATATCGATATACTGTAATAATAAAAAAAAACCTTCATAATGATATTTATGACATAGAATAATTCTTCACGTACTTATAACAAGCCACATGGGTTTAACCAACCAACTAAAGGTATATCTTGGAATATATCTGCACATCAGAAACAAGTTGTAAGATGAATATTCCTCACTGATATATGTTGACATAATATTAAGATATCACTGCCAAAACGATTTACCCGATAGTTCTCGGGTTGGTGGTAGATTGAAATACGTCCAAGGAAATAAATAAACATCCATAAAAACAATGAAACTTACACTGGTACATGAGTGTGGTAAGACATAACTAGGGGTACAGATAACAATTTTGCAATAATTAGAGCTCCAAAATACCTGAAATACAGTTTAGCAATGGTCAAATTTGCTTACTCAATATAAAAGCTTCAGACTATAAAATGTCCCAATTCAATATACAAGATCATAATGGGATGATATTTATACTTGCCATTATCCCTGGTGATGATGCATGTATGATGTCAGGTTTAAACCGAGCAACTTCCGAAATTATTCTTGGACTAAGTGCCAGAGAAAGGGGTACCTTCTGATACAAAGGGCATGGAAAGCTGCCAATATTTAAAGATAAGATGAGTAAGAGGCACCAAATAAACCTCCGACTGATGGTTGAAGATTAGAAACTTCATGAATGCAAAAGCTGAGATAGAAGCAAAGATGAGAGGAACTAAAGAAGGTCATAGAAACTAGCATTCGACATAAAGCACCTAATTTACCTCCTTGATCCAATTAATTTTGCACCATAAAACTCTTCTGGTACACCTTCATGAGTTGTCACGACCAGCACCTTAGTAATGTATCAAAAAATGTCAACTCATCTGCTTCTCAAGTAAAGGAATTTAGTGAATGCATTGCTAAAATATTCATTGTTTATTTGTTCCATACAAATTTACTAGTGAAGCCCCCTTAATTTTCCACACGTAGCTTGATTGAAATAAAACAAATTTACTAATAAAAAGTAAACCATAGGCCGGCCGGTTTGTCATGACAAGACATTAAGTGAAGAAGGATTAAATTGTAGACACCCAAGCTTATTGCATTGCAATTTCAAGGATTTAGGATGGGTTAAAATTGCAAGTTAACAAGCTTCAGGTTAGAACTCCACAAAATCCAAAATAGAAAAATAGCAGGGGAAATTCCGAACCTCATCGCCCATTTCACGCAGATAGCGAATAAAATTCTGGAAACGGTTTTTGTATCCTGACACGTATCTGCAAAACCAACAAATAGAACAGAGTCAGCTACTGATTTAAATTCTTTGCTCACACATCTTCAAGACCAATGTTTTTTATGGGCTCTGGGAGATAATATGAAAGTAAAAAATTTAACACAATACACTTGAGAAATGAGAATTTGTGGAAATTTTTTTGGAAAAACTTTAGTTCAGTGACAACTAGAAGACAAAAGTTCAAGATTTTTTTGACATTCGAGACAGTTTTGCAAGTTCAATGCAAATACAAACTGTCTGTAAAAGATAAACAATGATTAGATATAGATCAATGCAGCTAGTTTTTAAGGTCGAAGTGAAATTACTTTCATACAGAAACAGTTCTCAACATCTGATGCAGCAAAGCTAAGCAGTTAGAGAGTACATATTGATATAACAACCATATGAAAACGATATAGGCAATGGATGGTTACAGAAAGAACAACACGGCGGAGAGACGGTACACTTTGCAAGTAAGAAGACAGAATTAACAATTAAGCAGTTTAGATGCAAGTAACACTTGAGGAAAAAGCAAATTATGAGGTTCAAAAAGAATAGCAGTACAACGAGTAATGGCAAGTAAACTCTAGCTACAGGTTGAATAAAGATCCTTGAAAATTAAAAGCTCGAGAAATTAAATGATCATCCAGAGGATCCAAGTGAAAATGAATAATCAGATGTAAATCCAAAGAAATCAAATGAAAATAAAAACACCAACTTCATCAAACACACAATGAGATCCAAAAAAAAAAAAAAAATCGACCATTTGACAGCAAGAAAACCCCATAATTAAACACCCATTTGATTCAATTAAGTCAAACAACATGAAAAACACAATTAAAACAACAACAAAATCAAAACCCATCAGCAAGATTTCAATCCCAAAATCACTCAACTTCAAAAGTTGCAAACTTCAAGGGAAAGAGAGAGAGAGAGAGACTCACGCAAAGGGAGAAGGCTCAACAAAGAGAGCAATACGACGAGGTTTAGAATTAGTCTCAGAATCAAGCAAAGGAGGATTCTCTTCTTCTCCTTCTTCAGGCCTCATCTCAGCAATAGTCATATTATTAGCTTGAACAAAAGAAAACCCACTTGGGTTATGACTAGTTGACCTCTCCAAGAAACGAAATCTAGAATCTTTACTAAAAACAGTAATGGGTTTTGATTTAGAAGATCTAGAAATCTTAAATCTTAAGCTAGAAGAGGGAGAACCAAAACGGGAAGTTGAAGTTGAAGAAGAAGAAGAAAAGGGTCTGAGAGAAGGAGAGGGAGGAAGATTTATAGAGAGAGAAATGGAGGTCATTATGAGAAAAGATTATAATATAGTGAAGTGTTTTTGCAAATGGGTTTTTGAAAAGAAAAAAGAATTTTTAGCTTGATAATTTGGTAAGAAAGAAGAAAGAGAGGCAGAGAGAAAAGGGTGGAAGGAATTCATGCTATGGATATTCCATTTAAACTTATTTGGGATTTGTCTGTTCATGGAATCAATGAAATGTTCTTCCAGCATATGCTTTCTTTCTCTCTTTTCCTTTTTCTTGTGATTTGGGTCATTCTCTCCTTCTAATCCTTTTTACCATGATATTGATTTTGATAATAAACGAATCTCAATTGATTCTAAATGCAATTTTCCAACTAGATGATTTGGTTATGTTTTACTTTGTAATCGATTCCCAATTTCAACGTTAACCAACTCTTTTATTACCGGTAGGGATGATCGTGAATTTATAAACGAGAATAATATTTCAATATGTATAAATCGGATATAAAATAGATGGTATCTTAATAATATATAAATTTTAAAGGTTCGTTGTCACTTTATCCTTTTTGGTTAATAATATTTTGTAAAAAAAAAAAAATTTACCCATTTAACTCTTTATAACATTTTGAGTTTATTTTTAATAAAATCTAAACAAATATATTTCTTTCCACTTTATTATCATTCCTACCTTACTTTCATAACTCTTCCTTTTGGAGAGGTCATAAAAGAGGGGATTTTTTTTGTGGGATTTGTCTTTGTAATTGATATTAGACTATGAGTTTATAAAATTATAAGCTCTATACATTTTATCAATAATTAAGGTATAAAATTTCTTAAATCGAGCTCTCAAGAAAATGAATCTCTTGTGTTGAACTTAGAAGTTATATGAGAGAGAACTTTATAAGAAATTATAGATTTAATTGATTTTGTGGATTTATTTGTTATGAAAATTTAACTAATAGATTGATAGATTAGATGGGTCGTAATGGTATATATAGATGACTTAAAAAAAACAATGGAGAATAAAATAAGTTGACAAATTTGCATAGCTTTTTGAATTGTAGAACCTTGGACTTGTCATGTTAACATAAATAATGAATTTTTTTTTTTTTATCAAAATCAATCATTGAAAATATTCACTTTAACAACCTAACTAACTCATGGAAATTAGTTAAAACTTGGAATAAAACTGATTTTAAAAAAAATTGATTTATATGAATTATTGTATATATGTTTTATCAGTTCAAGTATAAGGTAATCTTCAAAATTGATGAACAGAAAATCAAAATCATAGTTGAAATAATATGTCTAAAAAATCCTACTTCAATTGAATGTCTTACTATTTTTTTTTTTTTTTTTTTAGAACTATTTAATGTCTTACTAAAAAAATATGATATGCATAAAAACAACACATCTTAACTAATTATTAAATTTCCATTAATTCTCTTACACATTAATTATTTTGATCAACTTTTTCATGATTAAACATTCTCTTTCTTTTAAGTAATCATAATATCAAGTTCTTACCCTTTTATTTATAAATATAAATATATTTTATTTTTAGCTTAACCTTTTATTCATTTTCTTAGCCTTATAAACCCGACCAACTTTGCATTTTGCAAATAATTCAAAAATAGTATTTAAAGGTTTTATTGGAGAATGGAAAGTCTGAAAAATAAAAAATAAAAAAAATCCCACCATTATTGCCTTGACACATGGACCAAGAACCAAGTGGTGACACACTTTCCAGCTTCTCATGCAATCATATTTTGACAAAGTGGAAAATCTGAGGCCAAAAAACTATATATTATAACAATTTTTTTACTAAAATAAAATATATATATGGTTTCCAATGCATCATCATTAATTTATTACACATATACAAGATGCAACCAAAATTTGTGACAAACGTGAAATTAGGGTTTACATAAATATCTCAGAAGCAAAAATTTATGCCATGGAATATCCTGTCCCACATTGCATTGCTGCTCACGTGGGTCAAACCCTAAATTTTTTTCTTTGTAATTTTAAATTTATTTTGAAAAGAAGAGAACAAAAATGTTGGGAAAAATCACTTTCCCACATTCACTGTTCGGAATAAAAAAAAAACAATCGAGAAATTATAGAATAGAACACAATCAGAGAAACACAATAATTTATACTGGTTGACCCAAATTGGTTACGTCCAGGTTCTTCTGCGGCTTGGAATTATTTATGATGAATCGGAGTTCTAATAGAGAAATATTCAATACGACCAAATCACTGATAACCGCTTCAAAAAACTCTCAGAAAAAAAACACTTTCTTAACAATATTTCTCACACTCTTATTATTGCTTGCTCTACTCACTCAAACAAAAAGAAACACCGCCATTAATTACGAATAAAAGTAGCGATAATTTTATTCATAAACCATCAGCCAATTGAAAGAAGAGAACGCCACTTCTTGTATTCTTTTTGCTGAACCTCAAAATCACCGCCTCACAAAAGTAATGTCATATATATATTGACCTACTAAATTCCTTAGCCAATAGATGACAAGCACCCACGTTTGAAGTCTTGGATTGCATATGTAGACAAATGGAATTATATAAAGTATTGGGCTTTATAATAAGTTGGGCTTTGACTTCATTTTAATTTTGATTTGTCTTCACAAATACCCAACAAAAAATACCTATATTTAAAATAGAGAAAATTTATCAAATGATACTCTTTATGCATAATTTTAAAATAGTAAGTGTTTTGAAATATTTTAAAAACGACGTTTCTCAGACTGGTCTCCTGATAGAAATGTCATTTTTTAAAATTTTCATTTTTTTGTTATTTTTAAAAATATCAACTCTTAAAATGTTATTATTGAAAAACCTCTTTTAAAATATGTCTATATTTTTATAGAGTTTATAAATAGTAATGGTTTGGGTAAAGTACCTTTTTGGTCTTGAGTTTTGAGACTCGTGTCTATTTGGTTCATGAGTTTTTAATTTATGTCTATTTTATCTATAAGTTTTGAGAAATTGGTCAATTTAACTTTATGCTGTTAATTTTTCTATTCATCTTTATTAAAAAAATTGTTTACTAATGGTTGGAAAACTAACTTCATTCAGGAATGAAATAGATACAAATTGAAAACTCATAAACTAAATGATCTATTTTTCAAAATTCGAGAACGAAATAGATACAATGGAAAAAACATTTTACCCTATAATGGTAGTTAATGTAGTCGTTAGATACTTTTGCACGGAAATGTACCAAATTTTATGTTTGGATAAATTGTTTATTAGCTTCCGGTAATTTAATGATAATTTTTTTTCTTCATAATTTTATATTAGCTTCATAAAATCAGCGCACCGACAATGTATTGTTGGAACAAATAATTGGTTTTTTCACCCCTCTGATGACACTTTTTGAAACCATTATGTCATAGTTTTTCTTTATTTAATTAGAGTGGTTTTTTTTAAAAGAATTAAAAGTAAGAAATATAAGCATTGGAAATGATGTCACTGATCTGGATATTTGGGTATGGAAACAATGATAGTTGAAAGGTTCAAACACGTGCTTTATAATTATAATGGCCTCTAGCAATTGTTTGTTTTTTATATTGAAGTTTCTTTAAAATATTTTGGGTAAAATATCATTTTGGTCCATAAACTTTCATTCAAGTTTCATTTTCGTCCCTAAACTTTCAAAACTTACATTTTCATCCCTGAACTTTACGATTCGTTCCATTTGTCTATGTTTTTTTTGTGTGGGATACTAACGGAGGGATTATGTGACATGTAATTAATGATGTGGATATTATAGAAATATACAGTAAGATTAATTGATATAGAAAAACGAATATACAGTAAGATTAATCTCATCATTTTCTCTTTAATCACAGTCTTAAACATCATTGAATATTCGTTTTTTGTGACGACCCTACTCAAAATAATCGGAAAATAAATAAGTAATAAAGAAATTCCGTTAAACAAAAGTAAATCCGAGTAAACCAAATAGTTGCGGAAGTGTTTATTTAATAACCAAAGAGATATTAAAAACAAAACCTTTATTTTGGCGCCAATATTTAAAGAATAAAACAAATACAATAAATGAAATGAAAATCCATAACTTAACTAAAAAAACAATAAAATGAAATATCCGAAAATATGAAATAAACAAATGACATATCCTAAGGCCTCTAAGTGTAGCGCCATCCTCGTCAATTGCCTTGGTTTCCATTATTATCAGTGTTATCTGCAAAATAAAAGTTTGCAGTGTATTTGAATAGCGTGAGTTTTTAGCTCAGTAGATAAATCTTCAACTCAAATAAGTAAATCAAATTCAAATAATCTCATATCTATAATAACTTAGGGATACTCGTTCATTTCCACCATTTATCAATAATTAGTAGGTACTTAGCCTACAACATCTCTTAATTTGTATTAAATTTACATATTGTTGTGATTCTCGCTATCAAAATTGTCAACGGGAAGTGGATTTTACACAGAGAAGTATATTGGTTCGGATTACTAAGGATCCTAGTCCAGTTGCCGGATTGTCACCGACAATCCACTAGATATTGTTTGATTGCAAAGGAGACAATCAAGAGAAAATACAACACATAGCCATGGGAACTCTCACCAAGAACCTATTTACACCCTTTCACACCCTCACATGATGATAATGAATTGTCTCTAACTCACTTATCTCACTCATATAAACAATGGTAAATAATAATACCAAATACAATATCCACCTATTAATTAAACCCAATTAATAGGTAAAGTACAACTAATTATAATAACCAATTTATCAATCTCCACCTTGGTTATTATACTTAGCTATCTAGTGTATTGACGTGTCAATCCAACCGCCAAACTCCGTTTGGTTTTAAACCTTGGACATGTTTGACAACGATAAACCAAGTTATCGTTACATGACTTTCCAACCAACAACCTTTTACCTCCATGTGCTTCGACCCGCCGTGAAACATATGCCTTAACCCTTCATCTACCATAGAAGAGTTCTACATGTTGTTGTTGAATTCCAAGCTTCAAATAGCTTCTACAGGATCTAACATGACCTTTAAACTCAAACATTCACGATCTCCACTTATCTCAACCACCTGCAAAACAGAGTCACACTAGCTTTCCAAGCTATACTCATCATCAATAAACCCACACAATATGATAAATCATATATCCAATCACAGTTTACACAATACATAACACACTTTACAACTTCCCAATGCACCTTACCAACTGAACATATACCTGGTAACCAGCCTCAATGCATATGCTAAAATTAAGTCTGAAACATACCATCACACATGATATTACCAGCACACAAATAACATAAGGATCTTTTAGCATTCAAGTTCATCTATCCCAATATTAACACAAATCAATAGATAACATGAAATGAAACATAATAGGTGTTACAATAGATTTCACATGTTCCAAATAATAATCTTCAAAACCAACCATTGAAAATTTCTCAAAGTAAGGTACCATTTCTAAAGCAATTACATCAAACCATAAAGTGAAACATAAGATATGAGATCAATAAAAGCCAAACCTGCCAAAAGATTTTGTCTCATACCTTACTGTTCTTGCGTGAGTTGATATGACCGGAGGTCCCTCTACTCAACTACATCATGAACAACCTCAAAATCCTCGCCAGATTTCTCTAGGTTCATCAATTGAGTATATAAGCTGATCCACCTCCACCTGTAACTATTTATTACCTTTCCACGCTGTACGGTCAAACAAATAGTTAAAATAGTTCATAAATATATCAACTCCCTAAAAGTAACATATACCAATGAAAATTTTAGATCCATCATCATCAATAGGGTAATATAAAGGGCCTACCGTGCTGAAAACAACTTCTGATAAACTTCCATAGATGTCTTCCACCCAAAATTCCAAAACTCAACCTACGAACATCTATAAAATCGGCCTTAACAAGTAACCTTCCCTTTTCACTTCACCTCAAGTCTCATAAACTAGACTCGAGTCTCACTCACCAACCTTTCTTCACTGACTGAAGTTACTGCCAACCCTGGAACTGTATTCTTATTTAAGACAAACATCCCACAACTACCTTCATTACCACTAGTGAACCTCTTAGTGACCTTTAGCACTCCATCTCAAGCCTAAGAGGCTATCCGAGTCTAAAGTCTCAAGTAAACAAGGTTTCTTCCCGGGTTCTCTCCTACTAGTCACTCAACCCAACCGTAGATGGCCAACCCCACATACTCAACAAGCTTTATTAAAACATATAATAAAACTCATCATTCATTCATTTGGGTTAGTGACTAAACCAAACCAATCTCCATAAGTGTCTTCTATGAAAGTTAGGCATCCCCAAATTCATACCCACTCATCCTTGATTTCAAAGGAGTAAGTATCAGAACATCAGCACTATCACAAATTCCACATGCATTTCATACATAATTCTTTTTTTTTATTTCTCGTGTTTCTCTATCCCTCACATGCAAGTTCTCACCCTCACTTTTCTTACTCTATCATATTTTAATTCACAAAATCTTAGAGTTAGAAAATTACCTCATACCGGGGTGATCGTTGTCAACCTCCCATTTAGTTGTGCAAATAACACCATGTCTTTGGCCATCCATGTGACAATTAGTGATGAAGCTCCAACTTCATGAATTTCATGATGAACCTTATGCTGGGGTTTCAACCCTAAATCTTATGTAATCCAATTAAACTATAGATAAATAAAGGAATAATTAATTAGTATATTTACATTGTCATTTATTATTTCTTAATAAATGTAATCTATCATAAGATCCAGAGTTACTTATGATAACTTAAAGTGAGCATGTGATGCGCGAAGATTTACTTAAGTCGTAACTCAAATAGTCTGTTGGATATGAATAAAGGTTGGGTGTCTAATTTATGGTAACACCACTAATATGACCCACTTGTGAATTGACACAAGTGGCTCATTTGGATCGCTCATGTAGAGACATGTGAGTGGGGGTGTTACTGCAATAGAGATTGTAGTAAACTGGACTAAGATAAACTTACTGTCTTCTGGGAAATTCATTACAGAAAGACACTTCGTTTATTAATCAATTGATCATGTACAATTAAACTTAATCCTGAGTGGATTACGAACTCCTGTTCGCAAGAGACAAACCTTTGATTTGCATAGGTGAGAGTGACTCGATATAGTTCGCTCAATATGTCTCCCACTTTGGGGATTGCATCTTGCTTATAACTGGGAACATAATTTCACAAGAATGGAATTCACGATGAAAATAGATAAGTAGTTCCCTTATGGACTGATTTGGTGCTTGAACAGCGGGGTCCCATATTCCCCAGATCAGGGAAAAAGCAAAGACGCATGATGAAGATTATGTAAGGTTGTTCATTAGAGAATCAGTTGGGCTTAAGGAACAAGATGTATCATGGAGGTTAATACGGTAAAATTACCTAGCCTTGGATATGAACTACTTGTTAAGGATCAAAGTGTATTTAATGATATTAGCCAATGGACATAACTATATCTATAGAGTGCAACTCTAGATATTTAGTGGAGTTATCTAGGAGTTAATGAATAAGAATTAATTGATTGAAGGCATTTGATCAATGTAATTCTAGATCATTGGAGTTTAGTCCTATAGGTCCATTAAGTCCTCCAAGCTAATGCATGTAATTGGGAACATAAATTAATATGGATTAATTTCTTTGGAAAAATGATTTTAGTATTTGATTTGAAGTTATCAAATCAATTAAGGCAAATACAAATAGAGGAGTCTATTTGATTAATTAGATGAAATTAAATAGAGGAGTATATTTGATTATTTAATTAATGGAGAAATTAAATAGAAGAGTCTATTTATTTATTAAATAGAGGAGTCTATTTAATTATATAATATAGAGAGATTAAATAGAAGAGTCTATTTAATTAAATTAATTTTGTAGTTGTCCAAAATTGATGGGGATTTAAATAGAGGAGTCTATTTAAATATTTAATTTGAGGTAGTCAAATTAAAAGGAAATAAATAAAAGGAGTTTTATTTATTTATTTAATGGAATTGTTCTATTAAATAAAAAGAAAAAAATAAAATGCCCAATATTGTCATGGAGATGGTGATATGGGCGTGTGACCCATGGGTAGGGTCACACGCCACTTTAGTTATTTTTAACCAATTAATTGCATTTTATTTTATTTAAAATATATGTATGGGATATCTTAATTTAAATTAATATGATTAATTTAAATGGAGTAAAATATGGAATAATTATTTTAAATTAATAATGATTAATTTAAATAAAGATATGAGATTGTCTTATTATGGAATAAGATATTATATCTTAATTATTCAAAATATATTTTATAATATCTTTATTAATTATTTGATAATTAAAAAGACATTCAAAGATTTTCTGAGGCCTTAGTTTTCTTATAAATAGGAACCTTGGGGTGACTCCAAAACACACAACTAAGAGAGCATAAGAAAAGGCTCAGGAAAATTCTTCTCCTCTCTCTCTCTGCCACCGCCGCTCATAGGGTAAGGAAGAAAAGTTTTTTTTTCCCTCTTCCTTTTTCCAAAGAGAATAGTGCCCACGCACCGATTCTCTTTTGTACTTAGTGAGGAAGATCTTTTTGGTGGTCCCGGGATCGTAACCAATAACAACGAGGAAGAGTCAGACACTTTTCTATAAGGTTTAGTGATTCTTTTATGCATTTGTTTTGATAATATTATACTGCACGGAAAGATCCTTGAGACTTTCGTTTGAGAACTCTTTTATAAAGGCCTCAATCCCAACACCTTACAGTGACTAACTCTATGCAAACTATGAGTGACTTCTTTGGTGTTGAACAATTACATATGTCATACTAATTGTTGCCAACTAGTAATTGAAAAAATCACCACAAACCAAAGCAACACTCAAAACAATATCAAGGGTGACTTATGACTACATAACCATTAAGCAAATACGCTACACTTTTTCTCAAAATTCAATAAACCCATCACAAAATTTCTTCAATTTCACACATGAATTCTTCAAAAAATTGAGTTAATCAGACTCAATGGACAGAAATCAAATAACCGAAATAGAAGCAAATATTGCACAAATTTCTATAATTAGTCACAAGGTCCTGCTCAAAGCCCACATACTTCTTCAACTATTGTTCAAAACTTAGCTCTAGTATTCGACACAAAGCTAATAAACCTGTGGATTTAGTTTACGCCTAATCACTGCATCACAAATTCATCACATGAAATTTCAAATGCCCAAACGATCAAACATTCACATCACTAGATTCATTTCATCAAATCACATATGAAACCACATTTTAATAATCATAATCACAAATTATCTTTTAAAGAAGTCGATGTGTCTTCAAAGGCACATCAACAAATCCATCAATATCTCACCACGTGGATTCTTGAAGTTGAGCACCAGTTATCACCACTTCAATTTTTTGAAAAATATTAGCATCTTGAATCTTGATGGCCATGACGCGAGGAATCCAATTGACCAGATAGGAGATTCAAGTAATCGCTACCAATTTCTTTGATCAATTATTGGATTGGTAGAATCAATTTTTCATGGATCATTACACACTTAAAAAATTCATATTAGAGACACAGAAAATACTATTTCAATTCTCCAAGTTGCTTACCAAATGCTAAGCAAAAAACGAATTGCTAGGTTTCAATCGTTGTCTCACAATTCTTCTGTAACGTCCCGTTATTTTATTTATTTATTTTATTTAAAGCATTTAATTTCATTTTAGAGTTAATTAATTTAATTAGAATTTATAACTTAGAATTTACGAGTTAATTTCGTTCGTAAATTCTTTTAATCGCTTTATTCACTTAAATTAGTTTTGGTCGTATTAATAATTATTAACGAGCCAATTAATAATTATTAATCACCATTTGACTAGTTTAAGAACATCGGGTTTCGTTTTATAAGCTAAAATCATTAAAGGGACATAACCGTAATTTCTGATTTCTTAAAAATATCAAAACACTATTCTCCCTTACCAGGTGCCAATGCCTTCCTCTCCTTGCTTGGCTCCGTCTCCAGGAGCCGACTTTACCTATCAGCCGTGTTTTCGGTTGTGTTGGATTGCTCGAGACGAGGGCTACCTATCCAACCTACCTTTTTGATGTTTCTTGTTCTCTAAGGGAAGTCCTAAAAAAGTAAGTTTTCAAAAAAATTTATATGGTTTTGTTTGTTTTTGTTTCTAAATAAGTTTTGAAGTTGAAATCATGTATTTCTATCAAGGAATTTGACGATTTTGAGCTCGGATTTTTGGAAAACATTATTCACCCAAAAACACTATTAATTCAAAATCACTATTCACCCAAAAATCAAACTTTTTCTCATATTAGATATGAGTTGTAATACGTTGATCGATTGATGAATTGTAGGTGTGATTGCTCATTTGTTGGTTCATGGGAACTTGGTTGTTACGGGAGCATTCGAGGTGAGAATAAATAGATTTTAAAGTAAACTTAGAAACCGAATAAGTTGAACGATTTGTAGAATCGAAAGTTGAGATTAAGGTTTAAATCAAAAGGATTAAAGTAAGTGAGTTAACATGCTTAGGCTTGGGAGTTTGTTTTAATTGAGTGAGAGGACTCATGGATTTCTCGAGGGAAACATTTAACTCTTGGAAGTTCTAAGTTTAGATTCATTTTGGAGTTTAAGAATGATTATCGGAAGTTGAAGGTTTCAAGTATAATGGGGTGAATAAGGAACTTGATTATGGAACTTCTGATATGTACTGAAAGCAATAGAGTCATTTTAAATTGGAGACTTTATGATAAAGTTAGTAATTCAAGTTTAATTGAAGGCCGTTTGGCTTGATTTATTTATTGTGTTCTTATTAGAAGTTCCTAATTTCTTATTTTATGTATAAGAGTATTATGAGATCCATTTATCTTTATGCCTTTCGATCACTTTGAATGTTTATATTTATTTTTACTTGCACACTTTGAATGTTTATATTTATGTTTACTTGCATTTGAGACCACATTCATATTCATATTGCATAATTGATTATTGGTAGGAATAATGAGACAATGCATGCACTGAGTGTGCTTGCATTGTCTGGTATTATTCGTTTTATGTTTATGTATATGTATCATGAGGAATGCTAAAGGTTGCAGTACTTTGCATGATTGGAGGAGATGGATAATGAGATATTGTAACGTCCCGGGTTTTCGGTAAGTTTAAAGTTAAATAAATATTATTCTTCTTATTATAATATTTATTGAAATTTAAGGTAAATGATGGTAATTAATATTTAAATTCCTTTTTCAAGAATTTAATATAATTATCTCATTTAAGGATAAAAAAAAAGCAAAAACGTGAAAAGAAGAAAAGGGGAAGAAAAAAAAATTGGTCTTCATCTACTCAGTTACGTTAAGGGGAATACAGAGATAAAAGGTAGGGTTTCTTCTTTCTTCTTCCTTCTTGCCATCAATCCAAGAGGCCATCAAGTTCTTATCGATTTGTCTTTCCTTATGTTTTTAGGTGTGAATTGAGGTAGAACTCCTTTGGTAGAAGATTGGTAGAGATCGGTTAGGTTTTCATCACAAATCGGATTCAATTTAATGATCTTTTCCCTTTTTAATTTCTGAAATTAAGGGTATTTAATTCAAAAGCCCCAAATTTTTATTTCTTGATTCCCAATTCTTAAACCCTAACGTTTAATTTTTGTTCTAAGCCAAACCAATCAACAACCTAATGTAGAATTAATAGATAATGAATGAATTGGAACCCCGAAATTCTTCCTTCGTCATAACCGTCCTACATCTGTCCTACACCCGTAGCCCTCTGTCATAACAGTCCTAACCCGAAGCCAAACCTGTAGCCCTATGTCATAACCGTCCTAATCCGAAGTCAAACCCGTCACTTTCCGACCTAGTACTGTCCTAATTGTCCTACCATCGTCCTACCCCATAATCCCTCCGTCCTACGTTCAGTTTATTGTTTATCTTAGCATAAAGTTAGGTTTAATTTAATTTATATTGTAACTTATTTTTCAAGTAGTAGTTGTGTTGTGAAAGGAATAAAGAATTTGGAAAAATTCTTGATGTGTACAAGGTGAGTAGAAGTTGTTAAGGCTAGAATTTTTCCCATGCTTGTTTTCCTTTTTCTTTAATAGTATAACCTCTTAATTTTTGGCATTGACCTTGGATGTTTATAAGTATGAAATAAGGTTATTTGGGTGGAATTAAGAACTTGGAAAAAAAATTTAATGAGAAGCATGCTTAAAAGATTGGGTTTAAGACGAAAAGTTTTATCGATATCGAATTGGGTTGTTTGGCAGCCTTATAATTTTTCTTTTTCTTTTCTTGGATGATTTTTGGATGTTTAAGCCTGTTCTTGGGTAAATTTTAATAATTATTGTTAAGTTATAAAATGCCGTTTTTGAATGATAGTGCCCAACTAAGAGAATTTAGGCTAGACGGCTAGTTAGAAACTGATGCTGAAATTATTATTATTTTATTTGTGTTGCGATATTTATTTGGATGTGTAGGGCTATTTGGGAGTTAAAAATATAGCCGTTATTCCACCGGTTTTTTTTTCCTTTAGAAATTATTAGATTCTAAGTTTTGATTTAGGGACAAAATGGCGTAGACCTAGGCTAGTTTCGCCTCTAGTTTGGTAACAATGTTGGAAGTGACTGAAAATGACCCAAAGTGTTTAGTTGGATATTTTTGGGCTGTTTTGAGTTGAGATTAAGGTTAAATTATAAAAGTTGTAATTTAGGGAATTTTAACCTTTCGGTTGGGTTAGTTAAGGAAAGGGAGGTTTTTGGCTTGTTGGAGCGTCATGGTTGACGTTGTGTGAACCATATTACCTTAAAATACCTTGGATAATATGGTTGTTGGTTCGCATTAGGCAAGGTCTTGTCTAATGAAGAATAGCTATTAGGGGAGGTTATTTAGTGTGCACAACTTAAATAACACCTAACGGGGCAGGTTCATTCCATCCGTACAATGGAAAAGAATATCCCTAAAGGATTTAAATTGTAGAAAAATTATGCTTAATTTCCTTATGGGTGTAGTCTCTCTTTGTTTGGGAATAAAGAGGAGATTAAAGGTATTAAACGGGAAATGATTCGATTAGTTTTAAATTGTAGAAAATTATGTTTAAAACTAATTCAAATAGAGATAACTTTTAATTTGTTGAGATAGGATTTATGACTTCTTTGGGAGTGAGTGACTCATTGGAAGTCGGTAAGGACGTTTATGGACTTAAAGTGTTAGGAAACCTTTCATTGGCATGATTCTTTCTTTAACAATTTTCTATTCACTGGGCATAGCCTCATGATGCTACACTTATTTTTTTTCAGGTAAGGGAAAGAAGAAAGCTGGTAAATGATGGATTCGTGGCGAGGATCGGTTAATGTGATTTTATGTTAGGAATGGTGTCCTAGAACTTGTAATTATTTAATAATAATAATTTATTAAGAATAAATTAAATAAATAAACATAAGTTCTTTATATTACCTAGATTGATTCAATTAACGATATTAGGAATATATGGAAATATATAAATATCAAACATTCAAATAGTAAACCCTAAGTTACTCTTATGAAATCACGACTTAGTATGTGAGTCATACAAGAGGATTAAAGTCGAGATGAGTAACTTAAACGCGTCTACGCCACTAAACGGATAACGTTTGGGAACCTTATCCTGGTAACCCCGCTGATAGCTTCACATTTTGTTTATAGACAAATGATCGAATCTCGATCTTCATGGGGGAGACATGAAATGGAAGTATCATATGCAATGTTGATTGTATAAGACAAGACCACGATGTTCGATCAAATTTCTCATTAGTACAGCTTTCAGAAATAATCGAATATCAAACTAAGTTTATCAACCGTGATAGATCTCAACCCCCCGAGTGAAATCCGGACTCCTATTTATGAAGTTATGTTCTTTGATTCACATAGTTGAGAGCTCGTAGAACGCTCAATACACTCTGCTTTTGGGAACATGACTAGATAAGTAGGCGGGAACTCATTTTCACGAGATGGAATTCATAACTTTCCTATAAATTAACGGTATCGAGTGTGATACCTAAACATTTTAGGAACTTTAGGAAACTCCCTCGATGTCTCCGATTTGAGACATGAACAAGTGACGCCACGACTTCTATTGATCACGTATCTTATTCTAGTTCGACTAAAGATAAAGTTCATTGGAGAATCCGGGAACACAAGGATAAGCGGTAATTACAGGGGCAAAGCGGTAAATTTATCCCTCTGTAATTATGAGGGTTCCACGTGAAGGATATATCCATATATAAATAATGATAAACTAAATGGACATAACTCATCTATAGTGAGGGGAGTTCAGCTATGAATCTATAGTGGAATTATTCATAGTTAGATAATAGTAATTCACGATTATGTGTTAATCACTTAATTGACTAATTATTAAGCCCATGATCTATAGGTCCATCGGGTCCCTAGCTAGCCCAAATATCGTAGTGGAAATCAAGTAGAAGAAATGGAAAGTTTAAGTAAAGTGAATTACTTAAAAGGCAATATTAATTGTTTAAATATTGAGTATATTTAAACGGTAATTAATATAAACATTATTAATTGTCGAAATAATGATTTTATTTAAACAGGAAATTAATAATTAAAATATTTATTATTAATTATTTAAATAATGAAAATTATTTAAATGGAAATTAATAATTAAATATAATTTGATAATATTTAGACGGGAGAAAATATTAATATTATTAATTGTTTAAATTAAATATTTTATTTAAATGGTAATTAATAAATATATTAATTAAGTTGGACTTATTAATTTAAGAGAGACTTTCAAGCCCAATTGGATTAATGAACCCAATTGGAATTGGCCCAAAATAATTAATTAAATAAATTGTATTTATATATTATTTTATGATGATAATTTCGGCGATGCCATGTATTTTGAGGAGATAATTGTTTGAATTATATCCTAAAATAATTACATAGATTTATTTACCCAAGATAAATAAAATAAAGAAAATAAAATAATCTTCTATTTATCTATGGCATTTTCGAAATTGCAAGATAAAGGAAAGAGATAATCTTTATTCTTTTTGTATTTATCTCTATAGATTAATCCTAATGTGATTAGGATTCCTATTTTTCTATAAATAGGAGGGTTGGGTCATTCATAAATCACACAATTCAATTCTTTGGAAATTGAAAAATCTCTCTTCCTCCTTTTCTCTCCCTTTGCCGATTTTGCTATTCAAAATTGGGAAGAAAATATTTTTCTTCTTCCCAATTTCTTCTTAAGTTCGATCCCACAATCAGATTTCGTTTGATCGATCGGGATATAGCGTAGAAGATCCGGTGTTGCTGAGGATTTGATGCTGTAAAGAAACCTCCAACTGATTCTCCATATTTTATTCAATGTAAGTAAAGGGTTTTAATTTTCGAAAAACGAGCTTGAATCTACATGTTTTTATCACAAATTGCATGATATTAATAGATCCTAAATTAAGTGTTAATTTGTGTTACTAAATAAATTCCGCTAATTTAGTAATCATCCCTTCATTTTACACGCCGGCGACATTTGTTTCCTTTTCTTTTATTGGATTGTCGATATGAATTCTGTCTCTTTTGAGTATTTCGTTGTCGGGTTATTTATTTACGTTTTGACTTTTATTTTGAGTTGATGTTATTGTTTTAATTCATCATTTATTTCCTTTGTTTTAAGGATTCTGTTTTGGAATGACCGGTCTGAACTAAATGATTTGTTTTGATTTTCGAAATAAATGACATATTGAGTTTTTCTTTCTTTCACTTCCGTTGTCGAATTTATTGTTTCCATGTTTTGGGATTTTCGGGGTGTTACAGATAATGATGAAACAATGTGAATTCACATTATCTAGTATTATCCATAATTACTATGATACATATATGAGGATACATGGGTGCATTGAACCTTGTATTCGGTGGGTGAGTTAATGAGGTGAATGACTTAGCCTAAGGGAGTTTCATTACCTGTCATTATTCACTAGAGGTGGGAAAATATTACTGAAAAGACTTCGTATGTTTTATTTTGGAAAGTGAGATAATGAGGTGAATGACTTAGCCTGCGGAAGTTCATTACCTGTCATTATTCACTAGAGGTGGAAAGATATCATTGAAAGGACTTTGTATATTTTATTTTAGAAAGCGAGATAATGAGGTGAATGACTTAGCTGCGGGAGTTTCATTACCTGTCATTATTCGCATGTGATGGTTATATTAATGTAAAGGTTGTGTGCCCTTTACACTTGTTTAGTGAGTTAATGAATAATGATTAGACTGCGTGTGCTAATATTATCGTCATTAATCGTAAATTGTGATTGTTTGAATATGTTAAGACCGAGTGAGCTTAACATTAATTGTAAAAAAATAAAGGAAGGTAAACCTTATTTTATAGCCTAAGTTGATATAGAGAAAAAGAAATGAAACATTATGTATGACATACAATCCTAGAGAGAAAAGAAATGAAATATGATGTATAGCCGAGTGGTATAGGAAAGAGGAATGAGATTGAATTGTATAATGAGAGAATACAAAAGTGTATTGAACCTTGTATAATTATTATGATATATATATATATATATATTTATATAAGAGAACTAGATTCTCATTTATTTCAAAGATCCCGAAATTAGAGATTTTAATACTTGATGCAAACCTTATGTATAGTATAAGGTATTAAAGAGAATGAAATACAAATGTTATGTGTGTTATGAAACACAACCTCTTAAATGCTTGGAAGCTGGGTCCTCGATTATTTGGGAGATTTGGTAAGTAAAAGTGGAATACTTGATGTAAATCTTATTGAATGGATGGTTAGCAAAGAGTAAGTAAGTTCTTGCACACAAATCCGGATGCGGGTTTGGAGTCTAATGTTACTTTACTTTCTATTTATTTTCACTTGGCTTGCTTTTAGCTCATGATATTACAAATATTTTTAGGTAATGCTTGTGCTCGGGGTCGTGGGAGAGAGGAGCTGGTGCAGTCTGATCTAGTTGATGATGATGGCGGGATGGACTAGAGATACTTTTAAAGTCCATGGACTCATTTATTTCATGTTTCGTCTTTTGGGTTGTATATTTGTATCTAAGCTTATAAGAGCATATAACTTTGAACTTCTTTAAATTGTACAACAGGAATTGCAATTCCTTGTCATTTAAATTCTCTGATTGTGAAAAGTGTAAACAGGTTATGGATAGTCCAAGTTTTAAACATATTCATGCCAAAATTTTATTAAATATAAAGTCTTCCGTTGAAATCTGATTTAAATGATTTAAAAGGAGTTGGGTCATCACATCTTCAGAGTCGAACGAAGAAGAGCCACTTGTTGCAATTGATTCGATTACTAGAAATCTTTTGTCGATTTTACTCTAATCCATCCTCTGAATCTAACAAGTTGTTGTACACACAATAAATTAGTTTTTGAGTCTTCAATCGCATGATTTCAAAATCGCTGGATTCCATCTCCCCGATACATGGACCATTAAAATTTTCACTCTTCTGAGATTTTCGCATCAGTCTCAACACGTTTTTCAAAGGAAGAACTCAATTCTCGACATTCTTGACAATGGAGACGTCTATCACCTCCGAAAAGAACCAACACATGAACAATTTAATTGTTCATCCAAGAATTCTGAAATCGGAGAATACACGTTGCTTCATTTCTTCACAAACAGAGTAACAACCCCAATCTCAATCTCTCAAGACTTAAGAAATTTTCCAATTGAGAATCCCCATCCCTCTAATTTCTATTAGATCAACTTGAATTTGAATGAAAATCAAGAAGCAACATCAACAATACAAATTATTTTTGTCTTATTCAAGTGGATTAACCAATTATAGTCTACAAGAATTCTTGTCTTGTAATGAAAAATCAATTTCCATTTTGACATATGAAATCAATTTTGATCATGATGGACAAAGCATAATCTCTCTTTCTTTTCCATCATTTGACGTTGAAGAAGGTAAAAAAAAAATCACCATTCGTAACGAGTGATTTCTTTCATTTGAGCCAATTTCAATTTCCAACTTCTCAGTTCTTGGAGATGCAATTTCGCAACACACCGCTCAGGTTCAATCTTAGTTGCTTGAATCTTGCATAATTTTGGAGGTGACAGATCCAAGCCGAGGGCTAATCGAAAGACAGAACAACTAATTTCTCACTACAATTTCAGTAGCTCTAAACCAGGCTCTAATACCAATTTGTTGTGATTCTCGCTACCGAAATCGTCAATAAGAAGTGGATTTGGTTCGGATCACTAAGATTCCTAGTTCAATTGTCGGATTGTCACCGACAATCCACTAGATATCGTCTAATTACAAAGGAGACAATCAAGAAAAATACAATGCCGTGGGAACTCTCACCAAGAACCCATTTACACCTTTTCACACCCTCACATGATGATAATGAATTATCTCTAACTCACTTATCTCACTTTATTTAAACAATGGTACATAACAATACCAAATACAATATCCACCTATTAATTAAACCTAATTAATAGGTAAAGTACAACTAATCATAATAACCGATTTAACACATATAAGAATCACCGCGGAATACACGAGCCACAAGTGATACGAGCCATACTATGCAGCTTGAAAATATGTAACATAGTAGGGTATAAGGTCACCCATGATACGTGTCATAGTAGCTCTACAAATTTAATATGTGTTAAATATTATGGTCAATTCAACTTAACTTATCTAAAGGCTCTAACTAAACCAACTATCGAATTATCAAATATAAATAATAGATAATCAAACGCAAGTTATAACAACCACATAATCATGTTTATAATATAAAAAAAATATCCTAATAAATATACAATAAACAAGAAAGCACAAATAATTTCATTTAAACTTATAAATAGGAATTAAGCGAATTGAGTTTTGAATTAGACCAAAAAAAGTTAAGAAAGTGTCTAATGGTATCAGTTCAGTCTTAATATTGACACAAGTTCGTGATTGTTAACTCTAATTTGAGATATGAAAAGACCTTGAAATAAATTAATAAATAAATCTACGGATACCCGTTACCTAGAAAATAATTATTTAAAATTTAATTAGAGGAAAACCAAGCTAAAGGGATTAAAACAGGTTGAAAACAATAGAAAATGCCCATGAACTGGCTGAACCGACCAGCAAGGAAGTTTCCTAGGGTTCAATATCTAAAACACCTTCGATCATGCTAAATATTTTTCCTACAACCAGTTACTATAATTATAAAACTATTCTACAAATTTCAGAAAGATCCAACGGTTCAATACTCTAGAAAGAATTTTATAAGTTGACCCAAAATAATCGTTATAACAGTTTTTCCAGAAAATCGAGAACAAATTGTCCATTTCTGAAATTATAAATATGTATCTAAATGAATTTTGATGAATCTGAATATTCAACCATAAGTAAAACATAAGTATATCTACAAGTTTCATTAAAAAAAACGTTTCCATTAAATCATTACATTTCTCTTTAAAAATTATGGAAGATGAACGAGCATCAATAAAATTTAAGAAATTAGTCACGAACTAAAAGGAATTAAGGAACACATAAGTAATCTAGATGAAAATCGATATAAACTTACCCAATAAAGTACAACAAAGGCAACAGAGATTTTGAATGAAAACACAACCACTTTCGATGATAATTGGCTATGAAAAATTAGAGGAACTCATTGGAACAACAATGAATCGAAGAGTCGAAGAGAGTGAAGAAGAAAAGCGGCAAATCTCTTACCGTTTGATCAGGAATCAAGGTGACGTGAATAGTAGAATGAATGGCGAGGCTTCTTGCGGCTGCTACTGTATGAGGAAGAAGAAAACACCTTCAAACTATGTTAATTTTCGGATTTAGGGTAAATAAGGAGAAAACTCGATTTTTGGGTTAATTACGAAAAATATCACTCGACTTAAAATGGTCATAACTTTTGACTCGAGAATAAGAATGATGAACTATAAGTTGTGTTGAACTCGTATCGACATGAAGATCATTATCAACTCAAAATAATTTTAGTTAAATCAAAATTGATGAAAGGACTAAAATACTCTTAAGCGAAAAACCAGGTTATTACATTTTTCCACGTCATTTAACATCACTGTTTATTTATATTATGTCATATCATCAATTACATGCCACACAAGCCCTCCGTTAGTTTCCTAGACAGAATAACATAGATAAAAGGACTAAAACGAAACGAATCGTAAAGTTTATGAACGAAAAATGTAACTTTTGAAAGTTTATGGATGAAAATGAAACCCGAGTGAAAGTTTAGAGACTAAAATAGTATTTTATTCAAATATTTTTAATGTTATCATTACCTTGATTCACGGGTTTATAAAATTATGAAATTTTGTCTCTTAATTTTTTTTATATTTGTATTTAGTTTACCTCGAATTTGTATAATTCCCCATAAGCTTGAGAAAAAGTTATTCGATTTTGTAGAGAAAATAATCTTTAAGAAAAATTATATTTTTACTTGAAGGCTTAAAATAAAATGGCATAATTAATAACATAAAAATCTAAAATAAAATATTACAATAATTTACCTTTATTTAACCAATGAAAGAGTTTTTTTTTCATTTAAAAAGAGTCAATTAGTGACATATCATATAACTTAAATGTCAGAATATTTTAAATTTTTTTCAAATAGTAGTAAAAAAATCAGAAACCAATTAATTCACTGAAAAATAATAAAATAATTCAATAAATTATTGAATTGCTATTTAGATAATTTTTAAAAGGGTAAAATACACTTTAGTTTGCATTTGATTTTTATTTGGTCCCTATAGTTTAAAATCAGACAATTTAGTCCCTACTGTTTTTAAAATGCTCTTTTTTAGTCCCCGTTATTAAGTGAGTGTTAAATGTCTGTTAGTTTGCTGATATGGCAGGGATGATATGGCTTTTTAAATGACATGGCATCCTACAAGGAATGTTTAATTATTTTTTGGGAAAAATTCAATTTACACCCCTAAACTTTACATGTCGTGTCAATTTAAACCCTAAACTTTCAAGAAATATTATCAATAATATCCACATTAATTCACATTTATTCACTAATACTGGTTATGTTTTTTAAATATCAATTTTGCCCAAAAAACACCATAAATGGCGGTGATCCTATGGTTTCCGTTTTGAACAATTACCATCATGCCCTTTCCTTAAATGTTGTAGACCATAATAAATAGAGGGCAGAAAACGTCAACTTTCAATTGAATCAATTTATACCCTGAACTTTTTCAAGTGAATCAATTTAAACCCACATAATAATAAAACTATAAAATTAATCAAAATTAAATTACCCAATCACCAAAAGATTAAAATAACAAAACGTGTATGACCTAATCATAAAAACGTCCAACCTCGACTATGAAAAAACTCAAATCCTAGTTACCAATTTAAACGGTACAAATATGTTCAAACCCGACACCAAAACGGTCAAATTTAGCCATAAAAAATATTTAATATAAATATAAAATTAATTTTGAAAAAATTAACTTTATTTGGATATAAAAACACTTACGCGTAAATAAAAAATTTCAAAATAATAGTAAGTTTATTGAGAAAGGGTGTAAATTGATTCATTTATTAAAGTTCAGGGTGTAAATTGATTATATTGAAAGTTTAGGGTTTAAATTGACACACCATATAAAGTTCAGGGGTGTAAATTGATTTTTTCCCTTTCTTTTTTTCATTATATTAAATTTTATCTCACCTCCCCCTTTCTTTCTATCCTTTCGTCTTAGTAAGGTCTGATGACGCGAATCGAAGTAACCATGTAAGATTTTAACAAGCTTCCTAAACAAATCAATATCTTCTCTTTTCACAATCCCAAAAGTAAACAAATGCTAAAAAAAAAAATGAACATAATGGCGTCTTGACATTTTCAATCCCACCATGCTCTTCCAAACTTATCTTACAAGTTTTAGCTATTTTCTTAGCTCTCTCTTTCCGGGTAGGAGTTACCAAAATCCTCGATTTCACACTAAAACACAAGCGAAAAAACGTCTGAATTCACTTCGAGCACGGATTTGAGCAAATAAACTATAGGGACTAAAAGTGTATTTTAACCTTTTTAAAATATCTTGACATTTTAATAATTAGTACATGGAAATATGTTATTTGAGATAATTTTTTTTTAAATAAAAACCTCTCATTTCCGTCTTCTTATAGGCGACTTAGCGTTCACTAAATTTGGATTTTTTTGGGTTTCAAACCAAACCCATTAAGACATTTCTTAAAGCCTGTGTACATGTAAAGCCCAATGTGCTACAGCCCATTTTGATAGATTGGGTCACCTCTTCCCTATAGGAATAATTACATAGATTTTTTTTTGGGTTATTATTATTATTATTATTATCTTCTACTTTATTATAAACATATGACTATTTCATCTAAAATTACATTAAATTATACTATGTGTAACTACTTATTTTGACTATTTGGATAGTTATGTTTTAAAAAATAGTTACACGTGTGAATCTTTCATTTTTCAATTAAATGGTCATATGTGTGAAAAATAAGGTTTTCCCGACTTTATATGAAAATAACCCTTTCATTTTATTTTATTTTGAGATAAAAAACAAATATTTGATTATTTTTTAATTAAGAAATATATGAAATCACATGTATAATATATTCAAGGAAATTGCAATATGTAAAATGTTTTAAATTGTTTATGAATAGAGTAGTATTTTTATGAGAATTCAAGTAAGGGATATTTAATAATCACTGATTGGTTTTATAAACGTCAATTTACTCTCTTTTTGAATTAAGAATGTTTAAATTAATGAATTTGTCACTAGACCACCTTGACATTGATTTAACAGTCTTGACTTTTTAAAATAAACTATTATTAGTGTAATATCATTTGGTATGAACAGTTAAAAAGATACTGCTATAGCCAAATAATCAATCAATCAATGTTATTAATCAAAGGGTATTTACAGGAAAACTTTATTTTAAAGTACATAATTTAAAAAATGGGCAAATTGGTTGATCATTGATTAGATAACATTAGTTTATTCATGCACTATATATCCTATAAAAACAACTATTATCCTCAGCTCTTAATATTTCTAAATGATAAATATTAATTATAGATCTTAGACAAAGCTTTTAACATGTAAATTTTAATGAATTGCTAAAAAGTTTCATTTGAAATAATCATCTCATCACTAAAAAAAATCTTGTTGATTATTATATCTATATATTATACATTATGAGATTTTATCTCAAAAGAGAAGGGGGATTTGGACCTTTGACGTGACGGTAAGAGGTACATATATCTAACTAGTTAAATTATACTCAATGGAACATTTGTAAATCTATCAATTTTTTTAGTAATATTTGTTAAAATATCATTTCTAAAAAATATTTGTAAATATAGAAAATTTTAATCTTGAATTACATATTTTTACACTAAATTTATCAATGATATACACATTAATCACTATTAATCACTTATTAACATAGTAATAATTGTTATATTTACAAATAGTTTTTAGAGCTGATATTTTTACAAATATTGCATCAAAATCTGCCACCCAATAAAATTTCCCATATTCAATTGACATAATAAATATAATTTAAAAATAAATAAAGGAATAAAAAAATGTAATAGTGGGTCTTCAAAAGGTGATTAAAAATGGGGGGAAATACCTATCTATGAAAGAGATGGAAAATGAAGAAAAGGAAAAAGGAGAAAGCTTTTGAAGTAATTGTCAAGATCATTACTATTTATCAGCATGGAGCATGCGTTGGATTCAAACCAATTGCTGTCAAATTTTGTTGAATAAGTTAAAAATAAAAGAAAAAGGGGGAAAGGTTTAATTTACATCTTAAGCAAGTAACTTTTAATTTTTTTTCCAATTTAAACCATAAATATTCATATATTACCTAACTTATAAAAATTCAGGGTTTTAATTGATACACCCTACTTAGTTAGGGTTTAAATCGATGAAATTAAACGTTCGTGGTTTAAGTTGACACATTCTATTAAATTCAGGGTGTAAATTGATTTTTTTTGGTAAAGAAAAAAAAAAGAGTAAAAGGAAACAATGACTTACACTATAATTAAAGGTTTAGAATAGATGAACCAAAAACATGGAGTGAAAGAAAGAAAATCCAACTCTTGATATAGTCAACAGGCAGATGAGGAATTGAAAACCCTTTTCCTTTTAGCTTTTATTCTTTCTATCATTTCTCAGTCAAAAAGAAGCAAAATGCAGATTTTTCAAGACAAATTCTTCTGCCAAAGACAGTAAAATAAAAATTAAAAAAATATAAAATAAAATAAAAATACACCATCTTTTCTGATTTCTTCTGCTTCAATAGAATCAAAGATGCCCAACAAAAGAGGGTAAAAGTAGGGCCCACTCTCATATTGTGCCTCAAAAGCAACAATGAAAATATATGATGCTCTCAAAGAGTATCAAGTGCTTGTCTCTCTTTCTTCCCTTCTTTCTTTTTACTCTTTCTTGGCTCCACTCTACCTCTTCCTCTCTTTTTCTGACCTAATTCACTTTCATTTCCTAAACTTATTAACCTAAATATATTATATATAAAAAGTAATTTATATATGTTTCTTGTAAAATTCATTAACGAGAGTTTTCGATTAGCTGATTTGGACTATACACAAACCTAAACTTCGTTTGTCTTTCAATTGCAATTAATTTCAAATGGTTGGTTATTTAAACTCATTATTTTTAACAAACACATTGTTCTGCATAAAAAAATTATATATGTTTCTTGTAAAATTCATTAATGAAAGCGTTTGGTAATTAACTGGTTTAGACTATACACAAACTTAAACCTTGTTTGTCTCTTAATTGTATGCAACCAACTTATTAGATGGTGGGTTATTTAAATTCATTATTTTGATTTAACAAACTCATTGTTCTGCACAATATAAATAAACACTGAATAAATACAGCCAAATTTACGAGGCTATCGCCTCCGAAATTACACAAGAAGAAGTTTAGAAGAAGAAAAAAAAAAGTAGGTAAAAGTTTTCTTCAGCTGCATTGCATGAGTCATGCACAAATATATAAATGGCTGTTTTTTTTAAAGCGTAAATTGAACGCTTACTTTGAGCCTGACTTACTGCCAATAGCTCAAAAAAAAAAACTTAACTAAGCCAATTTCTTTCACTCTCCATTTTTCTTCTTCTTCTTCTTCTCTTTTCCTTGAATTTCAATCAATAAATGCTCCCTATTCCTACAACCTAACTTCACTTGCTGTCTCCTTTCCTCAAGAAAATCTACCTATTTCCCCACATCCTCTTCTTATATTTCTTCCTAAATTTCCCTACTTCACTCTACTCAAATATATATCTCGGTTTTTGGTGGCTTGAAATGTCGAGGAAATCGAGCAAACGCGTCAGCTTCAGTCCTGATGTCAATGATACGCCGACGATCGTCGTTGAAAATGGTGGTGTGGGAGGAATTGGGTTTGCCGAAAACGTGAAAATATGGAGTTTTGGTCTTAGCAGAGACTCAAGGTACTTGCCTGTGAGGTTTCTACATAGCCTCAAGGCAAGAGTAACAGAAGCCATTCGTTTTGTTTCTACAAGAAAATCTTCTCGGAAGGTTTCTTCTGCTTCTACTTTCACAAGGTCGAGATCAGTCTCGGATTCTATGGACTCGCATCGAGCCGAAGCCGTTGAAGATTGCATCGAATTCTTGAACTACTCTTCCTCTTTGTCAAGATCAAATTCAGTCTCTGGAAGTTGTTACTGAAAATTCTCTATGCATGTAAAATTTATTTCAATTTTTTAGTCATTCTTTCTCAGCCTAGTTTGTGTGGCAATCTCTGTAAAATGTTTTAGCAGATGATGATTGATGATATAATAGAGAGTTTCAGTCTTTGAAGCTCAAAGAATTTACCAAATTTTATATTCATATCAAAATGGTAAGTTAAAAATCTATTATTTCACTAAAAAAAAAAACACAGATTCTGTGAATTATTTTTTTCTATTGAGTGTTGCCTATGAAGAAAGGAACTTGATGGAACAACCACCATTAAAGGCCTAAATTATGGCATCTGTACAAGTGAATGGCTGGGCAAGACAAAAAGAATCTTTCTGCGTGATATGTTTGGGACATAAATTTCTATCAGAAACCAACTGTGGGAAGGATGAGTAAGACTAGTGCAATTATGTGGACTCTCTTCTCATAATTATTGGATCTGTGATTTTAATGGGAGAGGACATAATTTATATGAGAGAACATCAAAATTTCTATAGATCCGATAGTTATGAGTAGAGTTGTCGCGTTATGGCGGTTACATGGAACCATTTCTCGTGGAATTAGGATAGCCATGCTTTTTCAATAACTGTGAGATTCCCAATTAGTATGCATGGTTGGCTCCTTCACAATCTATGGACCCACCTATAAAACCCTAGTTTGTCCAAACATTTACTAAGGAGAAACATAGGAACATGAAGTCCCACATGCAGAAGTGTGCCCTCAGAATTGTGCAATTCATTATGGTGATAAAATGCTTCATCATATAAATGATTTTCATATTTATTTCAGTTTTGAGGGATGCATGGGAGGTGGGGTTAAATGTCCATGAAAATGATGAAGGATGATTTACTCGTGTGGGATCATGATCATAATCATAATAATACACTTGCATTATCTCAATGGAAAAAGAATTCAAATCCAAGATTATCAGCCAAATTTTACATAAAAAAGGACACAGGTTTAGTCTCGTCAAACGAGGAGAGAAATCATTGATGTTTCTTCTTTAATCATTACCTGTGTTCATCTAAAAATTAAATAGAATTATCAGGAATCCAAGGAAAGTTTTTCAAATTCTCGAATTCCTTGGCTTGAAGCTTTCTTCATTTCAAGAGCTCTCTTGTAAGGAGGGGCTATTGGGGGCTGCACCGGATCTAAGCTCCGATAAGATCCCTCGGCATTTTTGGGTAGCGGGTATGAACGGTCGGAGTCATATCCACTGAGGTCCCCACAGGCAAGGAATGGGATGTAAACTTTATTGGGACCTTCCAGCCACCCACTACTGCAATCTGAGAGGAAACAAAGCAGCAAAATAGCAATGGTGTTATTCCCTCTTGCTTAACCACAAAAAATACCAGGGAATTGACCACATCAAAATCAGAGACACTGATTTTGAAAAGCTAAAAGACAAGAAGACAGCTTGGTCATAGCCAGTTGTAAAAAACAAATTAATCTTAAAAGCTGGATAAGAAAACATGCTTGATATTTTTTTTTTTGATAGGAAACTGAGAAATTTCATTAAAAATAAAGATTACAGAAAGGGTGATAAGAAATCAACCCAGGCCATTCGGATTAAAAAAAACACATGCTTGATATTAAGATATGAACAGTTATGTGTATACTCATAATCAAGGCAAAAGACTGTCTTTACCTAAGTCATCTCCACCCGACGGACTTCCCACCTTTTCTAGTAAGCGATGCAGATCTTTTGGGTTGAAACCTTCTGGAGGAGAATAGTTCTCACAAACAGCAAATGCCTCTGCATTAACACCCGGTACATATTAGCTTCAATATCACCTCGAGGAGTTAAATCATGATCTCAACTCAGTAAAAAGATCAAGATTTTACTGGTCTTCCATCTTGGTGACTATAGAAAGCACTGGCATTTAGAGATTGCAATAATTTACTTATTTTGTCCTCTTTTACATGTTCTTTTTTAAAATATTTCATCACAAAAAATGAGCCAACCCAAATTTTCAGTTGGGTGGAGACTGGTCCAACCTAGTTTTGAATGATACAGTCTAAAGTTCATTGAAGGAATCTAAGTGCAATGGGTATGTGAACATCTAAGTGCAACAATAACAATCACATGTCCTGGACACCAGAAAGATGTCAAAAGGCAATTTTCAATTAGTAGAGTATCATTTTATGG
This sequence comes from Gynostemma pentaphyllum, assembly GCA_028015215.1. Lineage (NCBI taxonomy): Eukaryota > Viridiplantae > Streptophyta > Magnoliopsida > Cucurbitales > Cucurbitaceae > Gynostemma > Gynostemma pentaphyllum. The sequence goes on along the minus strand of CM051347.1, from coordinate 44,750,986 downwards.
AAACATGTTCAATTATTACCCCAATAAATGGACCTATAAGGCGACCGAGAAAAAAAAAGTGGGAACCAAAAGGGTACCTATACTGGAATTGCGACTGCTTTTTGGTTTTGCAAAAGTCACTACAGGAAAAAATAACTTCAGCTGCAACAGAAACCCAAAATTGAAACACATAATTAAAATCTTCATGTACGAAGAAATAAGCACCTATCTTAAGATTAAATTCAGTTGGTAACACCTATCTTAGATTAAATTCGTTGGGTAATTCCTGTTACTGCCCAACATATCTATTAAAAAAATTAGAATTTGTCTCAAATAACATAAATCTGCATACTAATTACTCAGTACCTTTTAAAAACTAGTTAAATAGCATAATTATACTTCAATAATTCAATATATAATTGAACTATTTTTCATGGGTATTTTTAATGAATTTGTTTGTTTTTTTCTTTAGTTCAAGTTCAATAATTTATCGAGGTATTTGATTATTTTTATTATTATTTTCAATGAATTTGTTAGTTTTTTTTTTTTACTTTTTTTATTGAAGTATAATTATGCTATTTGAGTAATTTTAAAAAGTTAAAACATTTCAATAATTAGTATGTAAAAATATGCTATTTCAGCAATTGTCCCAAAAAAATTACATGCCAAATCAATAATAATACAACAGGAGCTCACAGAAAAACTTCCAAGTTGATGTACTAACAAAACAGTAAAAGAGGAGAAGTTTGCATTTCTTTTCAAATACCCAAGAATGCTATAAACAGCTTTGTTACTTGAGCTGAGCATATTAAATGAGTTTCTATGATTGGGAAGCGTAAAAATTATATAATTTATACCTGACAATACAAAAGGCTCGTATCCTTTCCACGAAATATTTTGGCTATGAACTTACCACCTTCTCTAAGTACATGAGTAACTATAGTTAAACCCTGCAAAAGAAGAGCTGAATCAGCCAATATAAATCTTATGCATGTTCAACTACAAAGAAAACTAGTCAATGAAAAAAAGTAGGTAGCAAAGGACAGAGATGAGAGCAAAAAGATCTTTTGAGATGAAATAATATTATATAGAAGCAAAGGCTTAACAAGTGTAGGCAACGTAAAATAGCAAAATGTTTAGAATGGTTAATATTTCTCCCTAATCCTGCAATCACACTTTAGCTAGAGGGATCTGTCTTGCTCATGTGTTACATGTTATTACATATTCTATTTGCAGGTTCAAAGAATTTGACACGCACTAATTTCTATCATTGTTAACACTTCTATATAATCCTTTCGTCTGACTAGGTAGTGAAGGGGTAGCACATAACTTTTTTCTTTTCTTCTGTGGGTTGAAGAAATATCATAACTGATAACATGCATTCATATCATACATTTTTATTATCACAAACCAAACATCAACATGTTAAATTAATCAAAATCTCTGTAGAAAAAGAAGGAACTTACAGCTAGTATGAGCTGGGATTGAACAAATTCATCCATGTCATGAAGACCCGTAACTACAAACAATTGCATAATCAATAACCAAAAAAAGCATCCGGTGGAATCTCATCTCAACAAGAAATTTTATAAAAGAAACTGTATCTACCATCAGGAGCACCATCACAAACAACCAGGTCAGCCTTGCAGCCGTCAAAATGTCTGATGACCTAGAAAAAGAAAATATCGGATAAGCTGTGCATGAAGTGATATGATATTTAATGTGCAACCAGATTGTTCAATCATTAAATGAAAGATTTTAATACATCTTGAGCACTCATTCAAAAGACAACAGAATCCAACATATAGAAAAACATAAAAGAAAAATCGCCACAATATTACAATTAGGTATAATAAACAAGTTTGACCAAATGCACGTAGGATATGGATCTGTGTTCATTTTGTTGATAAAGTATTGAAGACTTGATAAAATGTCTAGGCACACAAAATAACTGCCGAGTACATGGTAAACTTGCTTACAACTTCAGCCGTCCGAGCATTTGTTATATCACCTTGCACTTGAATAACACCTTCAATTGGAGCCATCGGCTGCAAATCAATAGCAACAATAAGAGGGCGATCACCATCCCTGCAAATTAAAATAAAGAATCAAAGGAGACAAATAACAAGCCTTTGAAGGAAAAAAGATTGGAGACAAAGAGAGATGGGAAAGAGCAATGAAATTTGAAAATAGTCTGTAATAACTTACTTTGAAAGGGGAGAGAGCTTTGCTGGGAGATACAATTTCCGACTAAGGACCTACATAAGATTAGTAGGGGAGACAAGGTTAAGACAATGTGAAAGTAATCAACCAAAAAAATCATATTTATGAGGTATCGTGTTAATCATTGCAGCACCATAATGACATTGCTTTTACCTAGCCGCAATATATTGTTGATTACTTGAAGAATATAATACATGTTGCAAGAATCGTGTTTTATATGAAATTTTATATTTCCAAATAATATTATCCAATATTTTGATATAAAGATTATTACAAGAAGATACCCAACAGATATTATTACCTGGCTCCAGCTACCCGGAGCTGCACATAGGTCCACCACTCGCTTGACTCCTGCATTTAGATTTCCATTATAGATGTAGACTTGAAATATTATAGATGGAGCCTGTAAATCAACTGCTGGCTTGTAATATTTCAAACAACTAGTAAATAATAAAATAAGAAGCCAATATATCACAAAAACTTAAGGTAGACTGATGGAAAGTTAACCCAAAATGACATCTCCAGGTGACAGATTCTAGTGAACAATGGAAAAAGGAATATTTATCTGGACCATCTAAATGGCTGAAACCTTTAGCAGAACAGTAAGAACAGTAACAATATTATCAGAGAGAAAAGACCAATTCAAGAACAAACCTTCAAATATGTTAAATTCCTCATCTATCTGAAGAAGTTTAAATGCACTTCGTGCACGCCAACCTTCTTCTTTTGCTTTACGATAGTATATATCCTGAAAAACAAGAGGAGGTAAATGAAACTTGGAATTGTAAATAAATATAAACATACCCAAATAGAATAGCGTTCGAACCCTCTTATCTCTTGAAGCTTTGCCCATGATTGAAGCCTCAAGCAAGAGTGTGCTAGTAGTGTCAAACAAGAAAAACCTCCTGAGGAGTTTCAAATCCAGCACAAAAATTCACAATTTTCGCCATCAAAGAAATTCAAAATTCTTGCATTCTAATAATGAAACAAAGAAAAATATATATATATATATATCTCTAAATTGAACTGCACAAGTCAAGTGGGTCTACTCATAAAGAACTAAAAGAACTAGCTTTAGAGTCTCGGATGCAAAATCCCACTTTCTAACCTCTTCCCAAGAATAAAATATTAACAAAAATACCGTAGAGATGAAAATTTTCGATCACGCATTTCATCGAGCATGTTATATGCATGGAGAAAAAACAGCCAACTTCTTCCATATTAACGAGAGAAAAAACTACACTTTAATGAGGGACGGATTGAAATGAATGATACCAACGTAGATAATAACAGATTGGATTAATGGAAATCATAGCCAAAGAATTGTGCTCTTCAAAAACAAGAACAAGAATAAGGACAACATCAAACAGAGAAGAAAAATGAGGCAATTTCTTACAGTGAAATTATTCGACCGTGTCTGTTCCAAACCCAAATGAAAGCAACGAGAATACGATGTTAAACTTCAATTTATGGTTTCTTATGTTATATTTATAATTTTGCAGTGTGCCGCCATTTGTTCAGAGCTTCTTCTTCCTTTGTCTTATTCTCTCTCAAAATTATGGATTTTTTTTTTTAATTAATGCCTTTAATTTTGAGGGTTAATGTAGTCTTTGGGACTTGTCATTTTTATATAGCCTAATTTCAATTTTATTTGGCTTATATCCATTGTTTTCGTTTTTGTTTGATAGAAAAGTGAATGGTAAGTATTAGGAAAATTTCACTAGTTAACAGATTTTGACGTAATATCTGTAAATATATAATTAGTTAAAACTATTTGTAAATACGATGTTGATCAAAGATTAATAATGAAAAATGTGTAAATCAGTGATAAACTTAGTGTAAAAATATGTAATTCAATATTAATCACCGATTCACCTAATCAAATTTACTATATTTACAAATATTTTTAAGATGATATTTTTATAAATATTATTAAAAAAAATTGCTAAATTTGCCACTACTCTTAAATATTAGATGGTCAATGATATTTTTACTATTTTTAAAGAATTAAAATTCATGTTAATTCTCCAGTAGAATTCTAAAAGAAATTTATTGACTTAGAAATTAATTTCAAATAAAAGGAAGAAATTATTCAATTTTATAATTTAATAAAATACCATTTACAAATCATGGTTATTTAAGGAGTGAAAAGAATAATTATATGTTAATTTGACAAAAGTAAGCATTTACAATGGGAAGACTTGAGCTAATAGCTTCACTAATTGACTTAGTAATCATAATCAGATTGTTTTTTACTTTTTATGAAAATGATCAGTTAACATACTCGATTTTGATCGACAATAATCATAGTATTTTATAGTCTTAGTCAATCTCGATTATTACACAAGATTTGCAACATACTATTTATAAATTAGTTAAATCATCATAGGCAATGAAACCTTGTCTTCAACTTTGTTTAGGGCATCCATGGACAAAGTATTATGAAAGAGTGCAAATGAATACTTAGAGATGAGGTAACCTCTTAACAAAATAATCAATGGTCTACAAAAAAACATTGAATAAAAATGACCAGGAAGATTCATGCAAATGGAAAGCTCTCTCTCTCGAAATGATGAAACGAAAATATCGTGTCTTTTGAGCCCCTAACCAAGCAGATAACTAGTTATTTCAACTCCCAAAACAACAGCTGTTTCTCATCTTGAAACACAGAGAATGATTGGAAGCTGCATGTTAATTTCCAGAAACCGCGGGGATAATTGTTGGCTTTGAATCCTCGGCCTTCTCATGTTCTTTGTTTAGAATCTGAAAACCAGATTTTGCATAAAAGCAATGAACATTGATGGGCTCGTTGACAACATAATACGAAAAACATTCCATCGGAAAGGGAGGGAACTTACCTTATTATTAATCAAATTATGAAGCGCAATGACACTCCGGATGAGTGAAGAAAGATATATAACCAGCATCATATCATTGGTTTTTACTGCACAAGCACAATAGGGTAAATATAGATGAAAGTTTTTAATGGAACAAAGATTAAGAACTTTCAGCTTGCATTACCTGCAAATGATTTGATCAACTCCGCTACATTTAGATTCGGAAGAAGGTTGAATACATCCTGCAATTCAACACAAAACAAAACGTGGATATATTTAAGGCTACAAATTATAAATAAATCAGCCCATGTTCTTATACGCACACCTTAGATAAAAGAATAAAGATCATTCATTCCCCAGTAAACAATTTCTTACAAGACAAATAGTGCATTAACACAACCACCGACAAAAATTACTGCATGCATTTGAAAAAAACACAATTTTTCTTGTACTTGTGCCAAGTGCTGTCCAGAAAATCAATCTGCATCTTTATATTCATCGCACTCATAACTAGAGACTATCACTTGACCCTTTGTATATGTTGTAGTTGTATTGTCAAAGTAATGCAATAAAATTTATCCGAGCCCACAAGCATAACATAGAGATAATGGTACCTGTAAATGGTAGAGTATCTCATGATTCAATGGAAGCTTCTCATCAATAACAAGGTCAAGATAACTGCGAATCTCACGTAGTCGTGCATCCAAACCCTTTAAAGCAGTAAGTTTTCCTGTGACCTGTAAAAAATAATTTCTACTTGTTCAAGCCTTAGTGACCTCATGCTGTACAGAACAAGCAAATATATCAAAACTAGACCTCGTTAGCAAGTGTACTAATTGTCGTATCCTTGACATCCCTTAGTAAGTGTTCCACACCTGGATTGGGATAGAAATTAAAATAAGAATGCTATGTGGTATGAAATTGACAAAACGCCCTAAAAGGAAACCTGAATCTCATTTTATAACTTACCGATTTCCTCAACCTCATGAGCAGCAATAACTGAAGGAACATGAACAAAAATCTTCTGGCTTTTTTGAGTAGCATTCTATCACCACAAGAATATGTTAAATTTACTTAAAAGGATGCATATGGGCAGTTGTAAAGTATCTTCAACAGTCAAACCAGAAACAATAATCTCTCTTAAATAAATGATATTTGGGGTAAAAGAGAAACTGTCATTACCTCTTTAACTTCTTCGACGTCATAGTAAGCCTTGGTAGGTATCCCCAGCTCCTTTGGTTGGACATCGATAATGACAAGTACAGGATTTGGGACATAGCTAAAAATAAAATACACAGAGCAAATGAGTGACTGACAAAGTAACTGAAAAATCCAAGATCAGTCAAAAGGACAAGTATTTGCCATTGATTGACCAAATAAGAAGGCTTCCAGGGTTCTAAACAGGTTATATAAAATTTGGTAAATAAACTAGTTCGTACAGCTAAATAAAATGAATGTAGAGACTAGAGAGGACAAGAGAGGACAAGAGACAAGGAAAACAGAATAGTTTGTAGCACTAGCTTAAGAACTTGAATATCAAGTTTATTAGCTTTAATACAAAGACAAGTACGAAGATCTCACTTGTGGAACAACTGGTGAATATCTAGATCATTCTCCCGTAGCTTTGGGCCTGTACTATACCAACCTACAATATGCTCCTTAGCTGCAAATTTCCAGAAATTGATTATTAAAATCAATTCTCAAACAAAAAGGCATATAAAGCAAGAGCTACAAGTACCATTTATCCTCTTAAACATTGAAAACATCGATTCATGGTAGTTGTGGTCGAGAAACCATATGCTTGGATTTTTTTCATCTTCTTCAAAGGGCACTGAAATAAAGAGAAAATACAATATCAGGCACACAATTAACCAAAGACTTATACCAATTAACATAGTCCATAGATAGAAAACTTACAGACTGCAGAACAATAACAACCTTCTTATACTAAACTCATTCAGTTTAGATACATGGCTAAATTAATAACACAGAGTCTAGAGGAAACTACAAAAGTTTTACAATGTATAAAATTAAAAATTGAAAAACACCATGGTTCAACCAAAAGTCCAAACAATCTCAAGACAGATAGACAAGACTCATATTTCCCCAATGGAATTCAAAACTCAACAGATTCTGCAGCTAAAACTTTAAAAACATTGGCTGTCAAAAAACCTTAAAGTTGTAATCTACTAGGAGAGTAATTACAAAAAGATTTGGTTAGAAAGAGAAGATTCATGAAACTTTTCCAAATTCACCAATTAAGTTAGTCAATCAAATACAAATAAACTATCCCCATTGAATTTACACCATCATACAAATCATGAAAGAGTATCAACCACTATAAAGGAGGGGAAAGGGCATTGCAATAAACCCTAAAGGACCAGAACAACCGTAAAAAAAGAATGAAAATCGAATCTTTCAACCATAACCGAGTCTATTTCATCCTAAAACACCTTCAATTTCATAAAACCCCCCAAAAAAAAACCCTAGATTCAATGTAACATTATCAAAATAATCATCAAGAATTAATTTTTAACTCAGATCCAAACCTGCATAGCTATTGCTAACATCGACGGTGCCCTTGAAAGAGCTACCAAGTAAAACTCCGACGACCCTTTTGCGAGATTCTTTGGCAACACGATTGTAATTATCGACGATGCTTAGTAAAACCAGTGGATGAACTACCACTTTCTCTACTGGTCTTGCTGAAATTTGCTGTGTTTTAATCACATCCATGGCGGAATTTTTTGCTCAACCTCTGTTTTGAATTGGAAAATTTTCCCTTTTCTCTGATAAACTAAACCCTGGAAATTGAATTGAAGTATTGGTTTTGGAAGCCCTTTTTTTACTAAGTTTCTTGGCAGAAAAGCAAAGGTTTTTTTTCCCCTTCCTCCTCTCTAGCTTTATGCCCCCTTGGGCCAAATAGGGGGGTTCATTTTTTTTTTTAATCGATATTTTCTTTTTTTTTTTTTTTTTTGATATAAACCACCCGTAAATAATAGGGTAGTACAAATATGTCAAAATAAACTCTAATATTTACAAACTTACAAACCCATATTTTTTTTATTTATATAAAAATGTCTAAATCTTAGAGGCACGGTCACTGTGTAATAAATATCTTTATTTCGTGCAAGTATATCATTGATTTTCACTAATATACTATCAATGATTGACTATAATTAGGGATGGTAAAATTCCTCGCGGGTTTAGGCTCCGACTCTATAGGGGCGGGGAATCCTCGCTTTATAGGGGCGGGGTTAGGGGAAAAATTTTCCCAAATTTATTTTAGGGTTAGGGGATGGGAACACACTCACCGCCCCGACCCCGAACCCGATATTTTAATAACATTTTATGTATTTTTTTTACTTTTTATCTTTATTTATTAGAAAAAATATATAAAATATGGTTATATTAACTTATAAATTATAAAATGTTTAATATTATGTTTTCTTTTTATCTTAAAAATGTATATTTTAAATATATATTCTTTTTTATATTTCTTTTTAAATAAGAATTAAAATATAAAATATGGAATTTTCTCCGCGGGAACCCGATCCCCGAATGGGGAATCCCGAACCCGCCCCGATTCTTTGATTAGGGGAGGGTATGGGGATTTAAAATCCCCGCAGGTTAGGGGATGAGAATGACATCCCCGACCCCACCCCGCCCCGTTGTCATCCCTAACTATAATCGATTTTCCACGATCTACTTTCACTGATTAGCAAAATTATAGAGGTCTAGCCAGAAAAGGGAGAAAACAAGTTGAAAATTTCCGGTTTTGACAAATATAAATTTGGGGATGAGCAATGGACGAAAATTTGATGCTTTTATGATGATTTTCAGGTTGATTTAAATTTTTTCTGAAAAAACTTAGTGGCGACAATGATGAGAAAATAAAAGAGGAAAAAAAGGTAATTTAAGAAGATTATTAAACCCTCCCTAAAAAAATGGCATGTGTAAATAGTTTTAAAAAATGATGTATATGTAAATTTTTAATCAAATTTTAACACCAATGTAAATTCTTTAAGTATTTATTTTCAAACTTTCAATTTAAGTAATTGATCTTTAAACTTTATGAAGTGTTAAAATTGGATCAATAAAACTTGAATTTGATAAATTACCCTATTTTAATTATTCATTTATTAATTATTATTAGGGTAAAATACCATTTTAGTCCCTAAACTTTCACTCAAATTTCATTTTCGTCCCTCAACTTTCAAAAGTTACCATTTTCGTCCCTAAACTTTCCATTTCGTTTCGTTTTGGTCCTTCAGATTTTTTTTGTCTAAAACACTAATAGAAAGCTTATGTGGCAAGTAATTGATGATGTGACATTATAGAAATATACAGTGAGGTTAAATACCATGGAAAAACGAATATAAAAGAAGGTTAATATCATTTTTTTCTCTTTAAATCCAGTCTTAAATCTCACTGTATATTCGTTTTTCTACATCTTTTAACCTCATTGTATATTTATATAACGTCACATCATCAATTATATGCCACATAAGCCTTTTGGTGATGTCTTAGATGGAAAAAAAAATCTGAAGGACCAAAACGAAACGAAATTGGAAAGTTTAGGGACGAAAATGAAACTTGAGTGAAAGTTCAGGGACCAAAATGGTATTTTACCCTTATTATTATAAAAACTCTATGGGTTTAATGTATGAGGGTCTCATCGACCTCAAAATCCTCATGGGATGAGGATGATGAGCCTTACTCTGATCTCACTCCTCCCTACCCCTATTGACATTAAGGATATATTCTTCATTTCTAAGTTGGTTTTAAGGCCTAGTTTAACAATGGAGGTAATTTATAAAATTAATTTTTTGTGAGACCAATTTTAGTATGTTTCGAAGTTTAAGAAGTTAATTGTTCAAATGAAAGTTAGATCATATACTTATTTTAACATTACAATCTACGGTTGGTTGGTGCAATTTTTTCAAATTTAAAAAGTGATGTAATTTATGCACTTGTTTGTTAAATTATTATAATCATTGTCATTAGATATTTTGAGATATTTTAATTATAGCTTTGAATTTTCTTATTGTTTGATTCTTTGAACGATCAAGTGTTTTTATGTTTGGAATATTTTTGTGATTAATTTATGGGTGAAAAATCAAAATAGCTACTTTTTGGATTAAAAAAAATACTAAAATAGCCATGTTTTTTAAAAAAAGTTTTAGGTAGCTACTTTTACTATTCAATTTTTAATATATCAATTTTGTCCTTTTAGTATGACACGTATAGTATGAGTAGTATGACATTTCCAATATTTTTTTTTTCCAATGCGATTTTTCTTTCTCAATGCATTTTTCTTCCACCAGTTTTTAGTATATTCGGTATAGTGTTCATACTTCAACTGTATTTAGTATATTTAGTATTTTTTGTAAAAAAATTTTATGTTTTGATTTTATACTACATACTTCGATTTTAATTCAATTTTTTAGATTCATTTTAGTAAATTATTTATAGTTTCCTCTCTCATGAAAAGTGTTTGTACATCCGGTATATTGGGTATATTGTCTTTCATATCGTAAGTACATTTGAGAAAGGTGTGTATGTATGTAATATACGTAATCTGTAAATGAAAAACGAAAGAGTGTTAATTACATAATACTTAATGTACAAAAAAAAATACTTAATATGCAAGCAAAACAAAAAGTGATGCATATTATATTACATATATTACAGAAGGAACATAAGAAAGGGGGGAGTGTACATCAACCACTCGTCATTTCGTATATCGCGTGTATTACAAAATATACTTTTAGTAAAACAATGTAGTAAACTGAAGAAAAAATACCTTGCTATGTATATAACGTATATTACAAAATATATATTTAAACAGACCACAAACAAGTGTATATTACTTATATTACAGACTGTATATTAAGCAAACAAAAGTAGAACGAACAACAAAAACAATTATGTATACTACAAAAAAGCTACATTTAGAGAAACACCATCTTGAAAGATAAACAAAATAAACGTATATTGCATATATTATATGTGTCACAGAAAACACTATTAAGAAATTACATATATTACGTAAAACAACAAAGGACAAAAATGAGAAAAAAATTAAAAAACTAAAAAAAAAAATAATACCTTTCATCAAATCTATGCTATTTTTGGTTTAGATCTTCGAGATTCGGAACAAAAAAAGGTGAAAAATATTTATAAAAAAAACGAGAACGAAAAGAAATTAAGGAGATAGATAGTAAATTAAAAAAGTGTAGGAAATTTGTGAGATGAACATTTATAGAAGATAAAAATGCTAGATTTTTGAAAAAGAAAGAGAAAGAAGGAGAGAATCAATGGAAGTTTGAAAGAAAATGATAAAGAATGGATAAAGAAATAAGGGAGAGAGAAGAAGAAGAAATGAGAGAAAAAATGAAACAAAAAATGAGGGAGGGAAAGAGGGAGAGAGAATATAATATGTATAGAAGAAAAGGGGGAGGGGGGAGTGAGATGGAAAATATTTATGAAAAGTAGAGAGAGTTGTTGGCTTTTTGGGCCTATTAATCTCGCTTATTATGTTTTTATGATAACAAACACTTAGTACTAATTATTTTAGTATTTTAGTGTTGTGTTTTGTAGAGGAGAAAATAACGAGCGCGATGCAATTTGAATCGACCAATTCCGAGCTAAAATGAAGAAGTTATCAAGAAAATAGAATTGGATAAATATTATTATATATAAATTTCGGAATTAAAGAAAAAGAAATTCAGAATTTCGTCTGCCGTTCGATCGCGATCCGACGCTCCACGTTCGCCAACTAAAATTATTATATATTTCGGATTTAAAATAAATGAAAAAGAAAAAAAGCTGTTTTGAAAGCAACCGTCCGATCGAAGGCAAAGCTCCATCTGACGCTCCTTGAACTGCCACGTCTCCGCGAGTGAGCTACACCGCCTGACGCGCCCTGCGTACGCGCTGACGCCATCTGCACACGCAGACCCCACTGAGCTGAAGTCTGCCTCTGCTGTCGCGACACGTGTCTTAGCGTGTCCCAAGACAGCTGCTCCTCTTTCCCAGATGCAACGAATTGACGACTTTGCCCCTGCTTTTTTGTTTAATGCCGCATGCGTCCTGACCAGCTTTTGTCTCTCTCTGACCGAACTTCAATGGCTCTCTCACAATGTCTCTCCTGACCGGTTTATCCCTTATGACCGAAGAAATTAATAGTTTATTATTATTTCAAAATTCAGATTGATTCAGCCTCTCAGAGAACGATACGTGGCACCAACGGCTAGAAGTCTTCTTCTTCCTCTTCAAATGGCCGAAATCAGTGAGCTAAGAATTTTCAGATTTGAGCCTCCATTGCTAAGTGCTTTCAAAGCTAATTTTTACATTATTTTGGATTTTATTTTGAGTGATCAACTTGGCTATTAAGAGCCTTATTGTATTGTGAGCTTTGATTTTCATATTCAATCTTTTGAGAGATTTGTAATTGTGTGAAATTTATAATTCACACTTGGGGTCGGTTTCCTAGCCCGTAAATAGGAACTGTTTTTGGGTTTGATCTTTCTCCCCGTAAAAGGATCGGGTTTGTTCTTGAGCCCGGAAAAAGAACGGATTGAGTTGTACTTCCTCTCGGAAAAGGTATACAATTCCCGAGAGGCGCTCGGGGAGTGGACTATATATTCGATGTCAATCTTCTAACCCTATCCTTTTTATTTATTATATGCACTTTATTAATTGTTACATATTTATTGTGCATATTTGTTAGGGATCATTGAATATAAATAATTGGAAATTAAATTGAAACTTGACATATTTATTGTTTGAATTAAATTGAGTTAATATTGGTTGTTAGAAATTAATTGTGATTTAATATCTTCTATCTTGATTAAAATTAGTTCACTTTGTTTAAGAGAATTTTAAGGGAAATTGCATATTGTTTGTATGAGCTTAAAAAGTCTAATTAATTTATTAATTAGAAGTCTTTAATTGAAAAAGTTTTAAATTAACCTAAACCCTATTCACCCCCCCCCCCTCTAGGGTTGCCATACCGGTCCTACAAGAGTTATGTTAATATTAAAAAAAAAAAAAAGGAAGGCACGGTAAGGGAAGGAGGAGAGAGAGGAGAGATGATGATTTGACATTAAGGTCATGTTTACTTGGAGAGAATGAGAATAAAGGAATGGAAATGAGATGATTTCATTCCTATTATTCTTGTTTACCTAAAACTTGGAATGAGAATGGGAGTGTGTGACCTACACAATTTGACAATCTCATTCCCAATTTTCAAATAATTTCATTCTCTCATACAACTTCATCAATCTCATTCTCATTCCTTATTTTGTGGGTCCCACCAACTTTTATATTTTATTAATTTTCTTTTCTCTCTACTTTTTGTGGGTCCCACACGAAATAATACTTCATTCCCATTCCAAAACTCTAGTAAACAACATCAATGGTAATTCTTTTTATTCCGATTCCGATTCCGATTCTAAATTTTTTTTAGTAAACATAATCAAAGAAATCTTATTCCCATTCCATAATTTTTCATTCCGATTATTTCTCATTCCCATTCCTACTGAGTAAACAAGGCCTAAGGGTATTTCTGTCTTTTATAATTAGATGTGACTAAAATAAAATAAAATAAAAAGTATGGCTACTAGAAAAAAGGTGCACTCAAATGTGGCCATTTTCATATTTTTTCTCTCTTAACTTATAGATGTCTTTTGTTAACTTATTTTTTGGTGAATTATTAGTTGATTTTTTATCACTTTATATGTAACATCCCGTTACTCAGTAAGAAATTAATTATTGGAAATTAATATTATTTGAGTAAATAATATTAGTAAAGTTAAGGATTTTAATTTTTGGAATCTAATTTAATTATTATTCTTGCTTTGGAAAAATTTTAATTTAATTATTAATATTATTATTATTAGGAAAATAATAATAATAAAAGAAAAGAGAGTTAGGGAAGGGAAGGTGTAGTCAGAATGCAGTCTTTCAACAGAGAAAGAAAAAGGTACGTTCTTTCTTCCTTCCTTCTTCCTCATGGCTGTCGTCTATGTGGTCATCTCAAGATCGGAGTTTCATTAATTCCTTCCGTTTTCTTTAATGTTTAGGCGTATTGTGTTGATTCTTAAAGCGGAATTGCGTTTGGAAAAGTTAGGGCAAAGTTTCTTATTCTTCCAAGAAAAGGTGAGATCGATTCTTGTTGAAGATTTATTCCGTTTTGTTTTTAGTTTGTCGATTCTTACTTAATTTAGTGTGAATTAGAGTTCTAGGAACTTTAATTCAAAAGCCCCAAATTTTTATTTCTTGATTCCCAATTCTTGAACCATAACGTTTAATTTTTGTTCTAAGCCAAACCAATCAACAACCTAATGTAGAATTGATAGATAACAAACGAATCGGAACCCCGAAATTCTTCCCCCGTCATAACCGTACTACGTCTGTCCTACGTCCGTCCTTCGTCTATCCTACACTCGTAGCCTCCATCTTAAACCCGTCCTAATTTCGTCCTAACCCGAAGCCAAACCCGTAGCCCTCTATCATAACCGTCCTAACCCAAAGTGGAACCCGTCACTCTCCGTTCTAATACTGTCCTAATTGTCCTACCCTCGTCCAACCCGTAATTTCCCCATCCTACGTTTAGTTTTATGTTAATTTTAGTTTAAAGTTAGGTTTAATTTTAATTTAGATTGTAACTTATTTTTCAGGTCGTGTTTATGTTGTGAAAAGAATAAAGAATTTAAAAAAAATTCTTGCTATCTACAAGGTGAGTAGATGAATGGTTTGGATTATTATGTTTTGGGGAAACCCGATTTATTAATTATCGTTTGGAGATAAGAACCTTATCTTTTTTTGGATGTTTATATGTTTACTTATAAGCTTTTGGGGCTGTTTTTAAGATTTATAATTTGGAGTTTAAGTATATGTGAAATTGGATTAAAGCATGCGAATTTTTTACTATCGATATCGATTTGCTGTAAAGCTGAAATTATGAGTTTTTCATGATGTCCTTGGATATATAAGCATATTTTGGGTGTTTAACATTACATTGATTGTTTAAAAGTAGATTAAACATTGTTAGATGAGAATTACTGCGTTTGTCTGATTAGTGCCCTTTAAGTCGATAATTTAAGCATAGGTGGTTAGATATTCATTATTGATATTATCTGAATCGTTGGTGGTTATTTCCAAATGTATAGGGGCTGTTTTGGGATTCATTTTATAGCCGTCATGCTGCTAGAAATTAGTTAGAAAATTATTAATTTTAGAATGTCCGAAAAAGGAGCGAAACTACACTAGTTTAGGCTAGTTTCGCTTCTAGATTTGACAGTCGTTGGGAGTTGTTGGAAGTGAACCCAAAATGGTATTATGAGTGATTTTAGAATATTTTAGATTGATTTAAAGGTGAATTTTTCAGAAATTAAGTTTAGGAAAGTTCGGCCTTAAAAGTGAGTTGTTTCCGAGAATTTTGAGTTTAGACTCAATTTGAGCATCATGGTAGTGATGAGTGAAATCATATTACTTAAATACCTCGGGTAATACGGTAGTAGGTTCGCTTTAAGTAAAGGCCTTGCTTAAAGAAGAATATTGCCGTTAAGGGAGATTATACGATTGTGCACAACTCTATAGTACTTAACGGGGCAGGTTCATTCCATCCGTACAATGGAAAAGAATATTTCTCATAAGGATTTAAATTGAGAAAATAGTGTTTAAATTCCATATTGAGCGTAGTCTCTGTTTGTTTGCGGACAAAGAGGAGATTAAAGGTATTAGTGGAAATTTTAAATCGAAAAGTTTTAAATTGAGAAAATTGTGTTTAAAATTGTTTCGAGTATGCTATCTTGTTAATTTGAGGATTAAGAGATATACATATGTATTGGAGTTCGGGTATTGAGAAGAATACCAAGTGTTTGATGAATGTGGGAAATTTATAATAATTATAACTTGAGGGTTATGAATTGTTTGAGTTGTAACTTAAAAGTCATGAATTATTTTAGATATAACTTATGAGTTCTATGTGAGTTGTTGATGTGGATGATTGTTTGAGAATATGGTTTGTGATTTAGAGTATGCTTGTGAGCAATTTTTGAGATGTTGAAATCGTTTGGAAGTTGTGAGATGGGATGAGTTGAAATTGGACTTAATAAATTCAGGCGCATTCAAAGCATAGTTTTCTTTTCTGTTCATTTACTCATTGGGCGTAGCCTCATGATGCTACATCTTTTTTTTCCAGGTATTAAGGGGGAAAGAGCTGGCACACGATGAGGGCTCGAAGAGGAGTTGATTTAGATTTGTGGAAACATGGCACCGAGTCTTCGTTATTTCTTTTCTTTGTTGATTTAGATGTCTTGTGGGATTTTTTTTTCATATATTATTTTCTTTAAAATTTAAGTGATTGGGCTTTTGTTGTTACTTTTCAAAGTTGAAATTTTGTTTTAAAACAAATGAGTTCTCGAACATGTGACAAATTGGATATTTCTTATTTTATTTGAATATTAGAAAAGAGGTATTATTTTATTGTGAGTCTTCCGCTGTTTTACTCGTGTTTTGGAAAGTCGGGTTGTTACATTATATCTTGTTTTGAGGACGGTATATTTAAATTCAGAAAATATTTAAATAGTAGCCCTTTTAAAAGTTTATTCAGGTACCATATTTTAAACCCAAAATATTTAGAAGCCCTTTGAAAGTCTATTGTGAAAGTTATTATTTAAATAAATTTCAGAATTCAATGACACTAGAGTAAATATACCTCTAAATAATTTTAATTTTTTTTAAGGAATTGTCACACCTAATTAAGTATTGTAAAGGGTAAAAATAGCCTTCTTTGGGCCATTAAAAGATCTATTAAGCCTAGTCCAGCACTAGCTCAGTCATGAGGTCCGCGATCAAGAGACTATAAAGGTTCATTTGACCTATCAAATCAAGTAAGTTCACACATTTCAAAACCCTAATAAATCAAGAGACTAGAAAGGTTCATTTGACCTACCACCACTTAACTTGATTATCGGAGGGTCCTTAGTCGGTACCACACTGGTGCCCTTCTGATCATTAGTTCATTTTGTCTCAGGTAGCTATGCCGTCGAGAACCTAGCACGTGACAGAACGTGCTCAACCGTGTGCGGAAGAATCCATTCAAGAAATATCCCACACAAGTATAAAGATAAATTAAATTTTTCAAAAGTTAAGATAGAATTTACACTCTCTTCAAAAGATTAGTCTTGATTACAATATCTTTGGTCAACATTTTCATTAAAACAATTAGTAAAAAGTTTACAACATTGACAAATTTGAACTTCGTTTTAATTAAAGATTTTAATGGTAACTTTGAAAATTTTAAAACCAAATAAAAACATTCCTCAAGATATTTGCTTAAACATAAACGAAGTTGATTCATATCCAACCAAAATGACAATATATATTGGAGGAAAAGAATGAAAAAAGTTTCATCCATTTTAATTCAAAATGACAACAATCAATCTATAAAAAGAATAATGAGAAAATTTGACTCACAAACAAAGAACACACAAAATGGAAACAGACACAAGCTTTTGTAATTGATTTGCTGTTTACTTCTTTAGCATATCAACAGCAACAACGAGCATCTTCATATGGTTGAGGAGATGGATCAATCTCTGGTGCTGCTTCATCTGTTGAATCAGAATCTCTATAATTAAAGCAAAATGCCACAACAATATACAAAACAAGATTTACTGCACTCATTCCAGCCAATGTCCAGTAGTACTTGTCCAAACGGCTCATGTTCAAGGTCTCCTGAAACCAGCTCGGTTTTCCTCCGCTTTTACTGACTCTTGCAGCAATGGAGACTGAAAGAACACTGCCTACAATTCCTAATCCTTTTACTCCATTGCTAAAATAAATGAGGTAGCTTTTCATGGAGGGTGGAGCCTGTTGTTCGAAAAGGGTGGAAATGCTTTTATCAGAAATTCCATCGAGGGCCCCGAGGAAGAAATATTGTGGTAGTAGCCAGAAAACACTCATCGGGATTGTATCGTCTGGCTTGTCGAGCAAATCGTGATTCGTAATCACATTTAATCTTCTTGTTTCCACCTTAGCAGCAATAATGCAACATATAACTGAGGAAGCCATTGCCACTGCTATTCCAACGGGTGGAACGTACTTCTTTGGTGCACAACTACCGAAGCAGCCTGCAAATTTGAAATAAATAGATGCAGACAGTGCCTTTGACATGTCATAGAACAACAGAAGGATTGGAAGAGGCACCTTTATGCGCCCCAGTTTGAGATCGAGCTTATTTGCCTGCTCTAGAAAATAAGTATTTCCAATGGATGAAACGACCCCACATATTACTAAAGTCGACCACAATGGTACCATGCGGACACTGATTTTGGTTTCTTCCACTGCAGTCACTCTGCAAAGTTTCCACTTTTGCAGCTCTTGCTGTTCGAGAGCTGGCGTGGGTAATATGATAGCAGCCTTGTCCAAACAACTGCCTCAAGAGAAGTTTCATTAAGTGAACCAACTATATAACTTTCAAAGATAATGGCACAATTCAAGCCTTTGAGGTGGCAGCAACTTCAATAAATTTCATTTTAAGCATGATGAAATGCATGAATGATCAAATAAAATTTAATGTAGGAATAGAAATAACCTCAAGCCATGGGTGTGAGGAACTAATTCAAGACCACTGTCGCGCTTTTCATAGAGTTTATCAGCATCATGGTTTGAAGTATGGAACATCTTCAAAACAGAAGCTACAAATACCCTTAAGACATGGGTAAGGGGACTTCCTTGAGGCTCACTACATCGATACGTACATGAACCGCTTAAGAACAGAACCGTGGCCACCGTTGTACATATTGCAGGAATGCCAAATCGGACAGACCAAGGGTTTATGTAAGGAAGGGCAATACCTCCAATTACTGGCACAAGGATTACACCACAAAGGCCTAGACATTGCAAAGGCCATTTCCATTCATCGGCCTCAACTTCTTCAACTCCTTCTCCTGGTTGTTGCTTCTTAAAAAATGACATCAGAGAGACTCCGTGACCAGACATGCCCACTGCTATAAAGGCTAAACCGATGTAGAAGAGATTCTTTTGCTGGTTACCAATGCATTCAGACTTGTATTCCTTACAACTTCCTGTAACTGGTGGGGTGGATAAAGACAGGAGTCCCAGACCCTGTAACTTACAGAAATAAGTCATTTGAAAGCTATTCAGCCCTTTAAAAATGGTTTAGCCAAATCAGAATTATATGTTTGACAATCATAGGTTTCTATAGTACATCACATTACGTTTTCAAACTCATGGATTCACTATCACTTACAAACCAACACACCAAATACAGACTACACAACCTCAACTTTCACAATCTCAGGTTTCTCAAATCTGTACATAACCTCGATTTTTTTAAACCCGTAGATAAACCAAGGCTTCTCAAACCCGCAAGCAAGGGTGTTGGGTTTGCAGGTTAAAGAAACCTTTGTTTAAGAAGAAAATTAGAAAATTTATTGCATTGTAGTAAACACCATGGGTTTGAAAAGCTAATGTGATGTACTATAGTAACTCAAGTACTAAAAACCCATGGAGCAAACCCTCAAGGCAAAACAAACAACCCGAAAAACAGTATTGAACCATTTTGTACGGTTATTGTTATTCAATCCATCCAAAATCACTACTTTACATGATTGCCACAATTTTGAGGGTAAAATAAAACCTGGGTCAAACTCCAATAAACCAAAGAGAAACAAAAATGGAGTCAAATTAACAAGCTAAAGTCCTAAATGACAAAAGGGGAAAAAAACTTACAATGGAATAAGAAATACTGGAAAGCAATAACATATAGTAATCACCCACAAAAGTATCAACCAAAAAGGCAGCACCAATGGGCATTATGCAGGCAATGCCGCCCCAAATGTTGAGAATTTTAGCAGAATCAGTCACATTTAAACCCCAAACATCACTAAAATATTTGGCCATTATCCACAACGCGTACGCAGCCAAAACATCGGCCCATACAAGAACTGCCATGGAAATTACAGAAAAAAAGTTGCAGAAAAATAGAGACGAAATTGAAATGGAATGCTTTGGTAAAGAAAAGATTTGGGGTTGATTAAAATTACCCAATACTCTTACGAAAGTCGCCATTGCCACGGATGAATTCAAGTTTCAGAGCTCAATCAAGGTCATTTGCGAAGAAGAAGAAGAAGATGATGATTGAGTTGCCATGGTTGATTCTTCTTTTTAAGTCAATGGTGACTTGAAGCTGCCATGGAATTTACAGGTTGGTTAAGGTTGTCTTATTATTCTACTTGGATTAAATTAAAAATAAAATTAATGAGAGTTGGTTGTTAGTTATTTAATTAATATTATTAGAATTACGACATTATTATTATTTTTTAAATTGCATTAACCACCCATAATACTGACGTGGCATTAATGCTTGACTCGTTAACTATGGAAAACATTTTATCTTGAAAGAAAATTGAAAATTTAAACACAAATCCTTCCTCACTTCGTCTTTGATTGCTTTGACCATAAAAAGAAAAGGGCTCGTGTTGAATTTCCATGTAATTTGACTAGTAATGATAAAAGAGATTTATGTAATTGCTCTTACCGCTACCACACGCATGAATTTTTTGGTGGGATATGATTCGATATAAATCAGTTTTTTTTTAATTAAAATTACTATTAGTCGATAACTTATTATACTTCATATGTTGATAGGTTCTAATTGTATCAAGTGTATCTTACTAATTGGTGGGTTGTTGCTATAGAAACTAATAAGTAGATAAAACACAGCTATTCCATAATTAATCATCTTCAATTCAATAACTTATTGAATTAAAATCAAAGTTCTAAAACTCATATTTTTAATTCAATAAATTATTGAATTAATAAAACTCATATTTTAATTCAATAAATTATTGAATTAAACGGAATAATTTGTTGAATAATAAAACTCATATTCTAATTCAATAAATTATTGAATAAGAGAAAAAGTTTAGTGAATTAATAAATGAGTGACGTTTTTATAAATTTGATGAAAATAATTTTGTTATATTAGAAAAAATGTCATTTGGGGAATTATGAAAATGGGGGTGTTATATGGGGAATTACCTTTATAAAATATGTTATTTGAGTCCATACCTCTTGATATGAGAAATGTATTACTAGTTTCTAAGATGATTTTTAGGGACTAATTTAACAATTTAAGGGGATAATTTAGGATTTAAATAAAATAAACCCTTATATAATTATAATTAAGGGTAGTTTATATAATTTTTCTTATTTATATTAATCAATAAAAATTGAGATCGTTACTATCTTTCATTAATCATTGATTAAAAAAAAACTTGTGAGAGGGTAAGTATTTTTAGGTGCTACCAATATAACAATTAAGTTTTTTTTTTTTTAAAATAAAAATTATTAAGCTTAAATCAATTTCATGTTTATCTTTTAAATTTTTATGTTTATTATATTTTGATTCGAAGACTTTAAAAAATTATGTTCTGATTCTTAAATTTGGCATAAAAAAACTATTTTTTAATCATCTTCATTTATTTTCTTTTTTGTAAATCATAAAATGGAAATTTTGTCATGATGCACCTCATGTTTTTTTACTGGACATTAAAAAAAAAAAAAAATTCAGTCTTAAATTGTAAAAATTCTGCTTTTATTTTTCTTACACTTGGCTGTATCTCATTGGTTTAGTGCAGTTAATATTTTTCACTTTTTTTTGTTGTTAATTACATATTCATAGATTAGTGAAGTATGACAAAATTTCTAAAGGGACAGTGGCGAGGCCAGAATTTTTTTTTTGGGGGGCAAAAATTTATATGAAGAGAGTGTTGTATAAAATGTCAATTCCACATCGATTTTGATATATTATATTACAAATTAATAAAAAAAAAGATTATAACAATTTTTTTTTACAGTTAGGTTTGGTTAGATTTTGACTTGTGCTTAATATAAAATTATAAAATGGATAAAAATTTTGTTTGCTAGAATTTATGTTAATTAAAAAAGTATACATGTCTTCAAAATAGAGGTAAATTTTAAAATAATTTCTCAGTATATTAAAAAAATATATTAATCTCTCAAATCATTGAGATTGATTTTTCATTACAAATGTTTTTTTTTAAATCTAATACTAATAATCATAATCAAAATTAACTTTATTGTGTATCATAGAGATGTTTAACTAATTTTATATAACAAAACAAGTTTGAAATATTGTACTAAAAATACAAGTCTAAAATAATAAAATTAAAACAATTGTGATGCTCATGAACATAAACTATATAGTTATTGATAAAATTTGGATTTCACTGAACAAACATTATTATTTATAATTTAGAAAAAATAAACTATTTATAAACAAAAAATTAGACTCACTTCTTACTTAATAAATATGATTTAAATTATTTATAAATGTTAAACATAAAATCATCACTACATAATTACAATATTAAAAAAAATATACAAGTAAAAAAATGTATTTAATTAAACTTAATAATAAATTATACAATGTATAACTCATATATTTTATTTTTTACAAAAGAATAACTCATATATGGATGCAACAAAATTCTCAAGAAATATCAACAATTGTCCTATTTATTTAAAAAAAATATATTTAAAACCATAAAAACTCACATTAATGAACAATAAATTGGATAGAGATTAAGATAGGAAATTTAATAGTAAGAAACCCAAATGTGGGATAATATATAGAGAAAGTTTATTTTTTAAAAGATTAAAATGTCCTAAATACTATATAAATAAGGGGCAAGCATCAAATTTTTTTTTTTTTTGGGGGGAAATTAAATTATATATATATATATATATATATATATATATATATATATATATATATATATATTTTTTTTTTTTTTTTGGGAGTGGAGGAGGAGGGGGCAGAATGATGAATCTCATTATTGTTTTTTATGTTGTTGGTGATATTTTAAATTAACCTTAAATAATCTTTTTAAAGTTTAGTTAGTTTTTATTATTTTTGTAAATTTATCATATAATGAATTCCTTTCATTATCTAACAAATATTAAAAATTATTTTTTAAAACCTTTTCTATTTTTTGAAATTTACAATTTAAACAGTGCAAAATACCCCTAACAAATTTAATCTTCTGAACTAATAAATCTATCTATTTATCCATAATCTATAACATATATAAAAGTGGAGAAGTGAGGAGAAATATTAAGTTTTCATTTTACCCTATAAAAAGATAATGGACATCATGTATGGTTGTGTGTAACGTCCCGTATTTCCGGTAAGTAAATAAATAAATATTATTTTTCCCTTTTAATATCTATTTGAAATTTTGGATAAGCTTTAGTAATTATAATTAAATATTCTTTTTCAGGAATAATTATAATTACTAAATGTCATTTATTGGAGATAAAGGAAAAAAAAAGAGGCCAAAACGTGGGAAGGGGAGGAGAAAAAGGAATTGGTCGTTCTTCCCTTTTCACTTGAAAACAAAGGCAGAGACAAAAGGTAGGAAATTTTTCTTCTTCTTCTTCTTCTCTTTTTCAATGTTGTTAATGGAGATCTCGAGGTTTGATTTCTAAACAACTATACATTTTCCTCCTAATTGGTAATAGGTGAAATTGTGGTGGGTGAAGAATTGGAAGGGAATTGAGGGTTTCCTATCAAGAACGATTTAAGGTATTGTGATTTCTTCTTTTGATTTCGGAAAATTCTCTTTGTTTATTAGAATTGAGACTCACCTAATATAAATCTCTTTCATCTATTCTTAAATTCTTCATCCTTTGTTCTTAAACTTGAAACCCTAGAAATCCTAAAAACCCTAATTTCTTCTTCTCATGAAAACCCATCACCCTTTCTTTATAAAACCAAATAGGGTATTGAAAAGAACCTGTCACGACAAGCTGCGCCGCCGCCACGACACGGGGTAGCAGCAGCCCCTAAAGGCTGTTGCTACCCAACGCTTCAAGGGGGAGGGGGGGCTGTTTTCGGCTCCTCCCCTCCGTGTCGGGTTGTCGTGCGTGTTCGTTGTTGTTTCCTCTTTTTTTTGTGGTATTTTTAGAGTAGATATTAAGCTGTTATAGGCTTGTTTCAGGTTCTCGAAGTTCTTGGAACAAAAGCTAAAGTTTAAAATTTTGGAAGTTAAAGGTGAGTAGAAATTTGTTAAACTTTAAATTTTGTATGTTTGTATTTTTCTTTTTCTTTAATAGTTAAACCTTCTTTGTTTAAGCATGCTTATTGGGTGATTTTATGCATGTTAAGAGAGATTTGGGGCTGTTTTACAATGGTATTAAAGTTGGGATTAATGAAAGTGAAAATTGGAATTAAAGCTTGCTTTAGGTGACTAATGATATCGGGTTTTGCATAAATTGTTTCCTTATGATCTTTGGCCTTGAAACTAAATATTTATGCATGTTTTGGATGTTTTAAGATGTTTCTGAATTGCTGTCCATGAATACCTTATTTGGAGATTAGTGCCCTTAAGTCGAAAGCTTAGCCTAGGAGGTTAATTACTTTCTTATATATTGTGTTCTGGAACTTTGGATCGATTTCTTTATGTTTAGGTGCTGTTTTGGGAGACATGTTATAGGCGTTATGCCGTTGAAATTTAGTTGGAATATTAGAAGTTTTAAATTGTCCGAAAAAGGAGCAAAACTACACTAGTTTAGGCTAGTTTCGCTTCTAGACTTGTAAACCGCTGGGAGTTGATGGAAGTGACCCAAGAGTGTTATGTTGGGTGATTTTGGGACGTTTTAGAGTGGTTTAAAGGGGAATTTTCCAGAATTTAATTTTAAGGAATTTTCGGCCTAGAGCGAGGGTACACTACAACAAAATGTAGTATTCTTGACCCTAGGTATTTATATATTCTTGACCCTTTAAATAAAAATAGTCAAGAAAATAAGAATTTACCTTAAAAGAGTCAAGACAAAATTCCAGAGTTAAAAGCGTTAAATTTTTATTTTTCCGTCTTGTTTTCTTGACTCTTTTAAAGAGTCAAAGTAATTGTATTTAGAAACATTAATAATCGACAGGTTTTAAGAGTCAAATATTAAAAAAAATATTTTAAATGTATTTGAAATCTAAATAGATGACACGTTTGAATAGTCAAGGATAATATATTAAAAAAAATAAAAAAAATCCCTCCGCGCGCGTACGAAATTTCCAACCCTTGATTTTTATTTTTTCATCACTTTCGTTTTGTTCTCTCCTTCGAAAAACCCATCTTCCTTTGTACGAATAACTTCTCAGAAAAAACCCTAAACTTTTGATTTCTTCACATTCATCGCTTCCCTTTCGCTTTAATCACTTCCGTTTTGCTTTCATCGCTTTCATTTTGCTCTCATTCTGATTTATTTTAGATTTTTCATGAACCCTCGTTCGAAAAAACTTTGCCAAGGCGATTGAGACTTGCGATTCGGAGAACCTTCAGGCTTGTGATTCGTAGAACATCAGCGAAGGAATAGGGGTTTTTCGAAGAACCTTCAAGCTTGAGACTTGCGATTCGAAGAACCTTCAAGCTTGAGACTTGCGATTCGGAGAACCAAATCGCTTAGTTTCCAATTGATTCGAAACGCTGCTCGTCATTTGTGTTTTTCATTCCAAGAAGTTTAGCTTAAGGGGATTTCATTCAAGCAATTTCTCTTTTATTCTATTCCTCTCCACCGCTCGTCAATCAACCAAAGGTATGTTTCTTTCTTTTCATTTTTTTTGAATTTAGGTTGTAGATTAGATTCTGGTTTTAGTGCGTTTTGTGTATTTGGAATACTCAATTACTGAGTTAATTGATCTATGAATGCTTATGTAAATACTCTGTTTTTTTGCTTTGGAACAATCAAAACGTTTAGATCAGGAAGCATTGGAAGAAGTTACAGAGGTGAATTTCAGCGCTGGCAACTATTCCCTAGAAATTGTGAAGATAAACCAATTTTAGCAAATCAATTTTCTATGAGTTCAATGAATCTAAATTAAATGCCTGTATTCTTTGCTGTCATAAGGTGCTATTTTAATATATATTGTATGCACTTTTACCGCATCTCACCCAATCTCTTCTCATTTTAGGCAAAAAAGTCAAGTTAATCTATATTGTCAATAGTGATTACAATTTATGACTACGTTAATATACTTTTGTTTCTCGCTCAAATGGGAATATGAATGCAGTTTTCGTTGATACTTTTTATAGATTAAACATATTATTATTGTTTTATATAGGGCTTTAAACTACAAGTATCCAGATAGCTCAAGCCAATATGTATTTGTAGATCCCAGCACTATATCCGTTAGATCAAATCCAAAGGAAGCACGAATAAGAAATATTTATGGTAGAATTTCAGTGGCTACCCCAGGTCAATTAATAATTGCTCCATATAGTTCAGGGTAAGTGAAATATTTTATTCTTTTGGATTATTGTAAATGTGTTCTAACATCATTTGTCTTTCAAATTATCGTAGATGTCATTGGATACTTGTTGTTATAAATCCTTTCGATGATGATATTTTCTTATTGAACTCAATGCAAACCAGTACAACTGAAGACCTACACCTCATTGTAAACTCGTAAATAGATTTCTTCTCACAAGTGGCGTTTTAAACTGTGCTACCAAACCGAAGTTTTCTTTCCTACACCTCATTAGGAACATGTGCAACATAGGGATACCCACCTCCTTCGAAGTAGCCACATTTATTTCCATTCTTAATTGCTAATTAGTCGGCCGCTAAGATATCTTTTTTCTTCCAATTATTAAGGATAAAAGTTAGAAAAGACAAATTGGGATTGATGTGTAGTATGGAAACTTGGGATTGATGTGAAGTTAAGAAACTTCTCGCAAATATTTGCGGTTTTATACACACAAAACAATAGGAAATTCATGTAATACCCCTTGACCTGAAATTGATAAATAGCCCTTATTCTTTTAATGTTTTATTCTTGAAGGTGAAGGGAAAATACAGGAGGAGAATGAGCTGCACTGTTATGTTTTGTTCTTTTTACGTTTTCACACACAAAACACTGATATAATGATAATGTAAACTCATATACCTTATTGTGTTCATTTTCTAAAAAGTGCTCTTTCTAATGTTGTATATGTAGGGCATTGACTATGTTCAAAGAACACAATCCATTAAAGACATTTCGAAAAAAAACTATATGGATGAATGTTAAGGTATACAAAGATTCTGAATTGTTGTTATCATTCTTTGAACAGCTCTTGTTCGTGTATTTTAATAAATTTTGCGGGTTTTGTTTTGGTATACAAGGGCTTATATTTGGTTGATGCTTAGTATTGGTCTGGAATTATATATTACCTTGATTATGCTAATGATTAGGTACATAAACATATTAGAATAATTCACAAGAGATTAGAGGAAAGAAATGAACTTTAGGATTGCCAAATTCCTCAAAAATGAAATCTTGAAGTATTCTGTTTTTGACCCAATAAAAGTTGTTGATTGCTGAGGTAATACAGGGATAATGAATACAGGAAACCAGTATTAGGTTTGAATATATTGGTTGATGCTTAGTATTGGTCTGTAAGGATGAATAGCCCAAAATAATCCATGTACTGATCATATAACTCTTGTTATGCATTATTGATCTGCAAATTGGTGAGGGATGTCTGATTGCTTCATTTTCCATAGCTCTTGAAAACTTTGTGGCCGGGTTGTTTGGTATGAACATCCCATATACATTGTACAGGGGGGAAGGGATATTCGAGTATTTTGTTGGAAGTATTACAGCGGGTTGTGTGTTGATTTTTGTGCTTATTTTAGGTTATGCAAGATGAAAGAAGCTACTTGGTTCATGATTTCTTATTCATTACATGTTGTTGTTGTCCCTTATAAAGTAAATTTAAGACCAATATAATTGTCCCTTCCATCATAGCAAAATACAATGCAAGCATATATACATATACATATGAGATTCATGCGATGTATAGTATCAAATAAATCTACTTTGAATTTCAGATGTGGTGGGTAATTTTATTATTATTCATCTTCACTTTTAAAAGTATAAAATTATACTAAGTAATTTTATTATATTTTGTAGATTGACACAAGGGTTGGATACTCTCGAGAAGAAATTGATGAAGTACGGGTAGAGTGGGCTGAATGTTTGGCTCAACTTATCTAGAATTTACATCTCTTATGGACACCAAGACATGGTTTATTCTTTTTTATGGGCAAAAGTTTTTTTTTTTGTTACTTGCTTTTAGAAACGTAAACTACGACATCGATTTTGTTGGTAGAACTTTTGCTTGTAGGCTTTATTATAGTTTTTTTTATAGTTTCAATCAATGAAATTTGAATATTTTGTTTGGATGAATGAAAATTTCTAGTTATATATTATAATGGTGTGACCAAGTTGGCTAGTTTCGAATATCGTATTTTTTTTAAGAAAATAAATATATTGCTTGACTCTTAAAACAGGTCGACTCATACTCTTACATTAGATCCAATCTTGCCAATTCTTGACTGATTAAAAAGGGTCAAGATATTACATAAAACTTGAACCTTAAAAAGAGTCAAAAATAATAAAACTTGACTCTTATTCAATGTCAAACAAAAGGATTATTCTTGACTCTCAAACTATTCTTGACGGTCGCTTATTTGACACTTGAAAAAGGGTCAAGTATGTGATTCTTGACCCTTTTTAATGGTCAAGTATCAACTATTTTGTTGTAGTGGTATTTCGAGAAGTTTGAGTTTAGACTTGTTTGAACATCATAGTAGTGATGTGTAAGATCATATTACTTAAATACCTCGAGTAATATGGTAGTAGGTTCGCTTTAAGAAAATGTCTTGCTTAAAGAAGAATATTTTCCGTTAAGGGAGATTATACGGTTGTGCACAACTCTATAGCACTTAACGGGGCAGGTTCATTCCATATGTACAATGGAAAAGAATATTTAACTCTTAAGGATTTAAAATGTGAAAACAATTTTAAATGCCTTGTTGAGCATAGTCTCTCTTTGTTTGCGGACAAAGAGGAGATTAGAGGTATTAGGAAAATTAAAGATTGAAAAGTTTTAAAATGAGAAAGAGAGTTTAAAACTGTTTCGAAAGTTCTTATTCTTTTAATTTTAGAATTTTGAGATAATGTGGAGGAATGTGTTAGCTAAGAGAGCTTTGGGTGAAAGAGTATTTTCGGAAGTCGGTAAGGTCGATTAAGGACTTAAAGTCTTAGAAAAATCTCTCATGACATGATTTTTATTTTAACATTTTTCTTCTCATTGGGCGTAGCCTCATGATACTACTTTTATTTTTTTTTCAGGTAAAGGAAAGAAGTAGCTTGGTGGCTGATGCGGTTCGAGGTGATGACCGGTTGGCACGGATTTGCACGCTAGCGAATCAGTTTTTCTTTATTATATCGGGGGATGAAAAACTTAAGTTGTTTCATGTTTTGTTTTGATTTAAATAAGAGCAACTGTTAAATTTTATCTTGAGAATTTTTTGGGCAATGGTTTGAGATTGCCTTTTTCTTTAAATGTTTATTTGTTTTATGTAAACCGATCGGCTGAGAACTATTTATGAATTTCATTTTTGATAAAAATGACTTGATGTTGTTATTTAAATGCTTCCGCTGATGAATATTTGTTATAGGTATTTTTGGGATTTTCGGGATGTTACATTGTGTCTTTTCCATCAAAAGACATAACAATATAAAGAGTCGTAACTTTTCGTTTTAAATCAATAAACACATTTTTACATATTTGAACCATGAATTCTAAGGTTAATGAGAATTATTGTTTCATGTTTAAATCCTTTTATTTATTTTTATTTCATCCTACATATTTTTTAATATTAATTTGACTAAATTATATACTAAATTAATTTATAAAAACTATGAGTTTTTGTCAAATCAAAAGAGCAATCGTATTTTTATATATCAGACAATCAAGAAAATGTTCAAAAACTTCATCATTAGTATTTTCAATTTATATGATAATTTTTTTTATGTTACAATATGAATTTTGAATTCACAAAACATATATTTGCTTTGCAATTATATTTATAAAAGCAAATGTTTTAATTTCAAATTTATTCATAAGAATATTTTAATTTTAATATCTTAAATTATACTGTTCAATGAATTTTTAATTGATAATTGATATTTCACGTGCAACACACGTGTCATATGAGTAGTAGTTAAAATGAATATATATATATATATATATATATATATATATATATATATATATAGGGTAAAGTATTTATTTGGTCCTGAGTTTTAGAGGTCGTGTCTATTTGGTCCCCGCGTTTTCAATTTGTGTCTAATTGGTCCCTGAGTTTTGGATATGATGTCTATTTAGTCCCTGCATTTTCAATTTGTGTTTATTTGGTCTCGAGTTTTCAATTTGTTTCTAAATGTTCCTGAATTATTATAAATAAATTTAATTGTTCCTTAATTTGTTAACTCATTAACATAATATCGACTTAACGCTGACATAAAATGTTTAATTGACCAGAATATTAATTATTATATCAAATTTTAAGCCTAGATTGATGAAATATTTGAAATAATATTCATTTCAAATAATATAAAAATGGAACTTTATCCAGTCTCTCGCTCATCTTCAAAAACCAATTAGCCTTAACACGTTACCTCCTTTTAGAAAAGGGATCATCACATTCCTCCATTTCAAAAAATGCTCAGCTCTATAGCCCTAAAAATGGCCCAACCCTAAATTTTATAGTCTCCCGTTTGCCTGAGTTCAAACTTGTGAGAGGGACTTTTGTTTTCTGAATCCATCTTTTTCTCCTTCAAAATATTCTTAGTTTTTCCCGATTTTCAATTCTAGGTGCATTAGATATACTTTTGTCTTCCTTTAGGCTTATTGGTTCCCATTTTTTTCCGTTTCTTTTCCTCAAATTGAACTGACGATTATATTAGAATAGGGACGATTTAGGGTCCGTCTGGTATAACTTCTCCTAAAAATGTTTTGTGTTGAATATTTTAAATGGTGTGTTTCATCTAAAAACAAATATTTTAAGTGAAATTATTGAACTGTTTTTTTTCCATTATTATTTTTAATGAATTTTTTGCTTTATTACTTTTTTTAGTTCAATAATTATTCAAATGTTTTGTATTTTTCAATGAGTTAATTCATTTTTTGTTTCCATTTGGGTACTACTAACATTTCAGTAATTAATAGGTAAAAAAAATATATTATTTAAGAAGGAGATAGATTAAGAACATAATACACGTGTTTAGATTATACCTTAGAATGTGAAAGTAGAGTTTCACAGACTCATTCACAAGATCCATTATAATGCACCAAAACCAGAAAATTTCAGAATACAAAATTCCGAAATTTGAATCATAGCTCATCTATATATATAAAATGTACAACAATCACATGAAGGCCAAAATTTAGCCACAAGTAGTAGAATAATCTTGACTATTGCCTAAAAAACCAAGTTGACATACATACAGCAAATGAAGCTGGTTTCAAACAACTCACAAACAAAATCATACAAACTTAATAAATATTGATTTGCTGTTTAATTCTAAGCACATCAACAACAACAACTGCGAGCATCTTCAAATGGACGAGGAGCTTGATCAAAGCCTGATGTGGCTTCAACTGTTGAATCAGAATCTCTATAATTAAAGCAAATTGCAACCACGATATACAAAAAAAGATTAACTGCACTCATTGCAGCCAATGTCCAGTAGTAATTGTCCAAATGGCTCATGTTCAAAGTCTCCTGAAACCAGCTCGGTTTCCCTCCGCTTTTACTGACTTTTGCAGCAATGGAGACTGAGAGAATACTGCCTGC
Source organism: Gynostemma pentaphyllum (assembly GCA_028015215.1). NCBI lineage: Eukaryota > Viridiplantae > Streptophyta > Magnoliopsida > Cucurbitales > Cucurbitaceae > Gynostemma > Gynostemma pentaphyllum. The sequence continues at coordinate 44,719,202 of CM051347.1, read as the reverse complement.
AATTCCTAATCCTTTTACTCCATTGCTAAAATACATGAGGTAGCTTCTCATCGAGGGTGGAGCCTGTTGTTCGAAAAGAGTAGAAATGCTTTTATCCGAAATTCCATCGAGGGACCCGAGGAATAAATATTGTGGTACTAGCCAGAAAATACTCATCGGAATGTTCTCCTTGGGCTTGTCAAGCAAATCGTGACTTGTAATCACATTTAATCTTCTTGTTTCCACCTTAGCAGCAATAATGCAACATAGAACAGAGGAAGCCATTGCCACTGCAATTCCAATTGCTGGAACATACTTTTTTGGTCCACAACTACCAAAGCCTGCAAATTTGATATAAATAGATGCAGACACTGACTTTGACAGGTCATAGAACAATAGAAGAATTGTAAGAGGCACCTTAATGCGCCCAAGCTTACGATCAAGCTTATTTGCCTGCTCTAGAAAATAAGTATTTCCGATGGATGAAACGACCCCACATATTACTAAAGTCGACCACAACGGTACCATGCGGACACTAATTTTGGTTTCTTCCACTGCAGTCACTCTGCAAAGTTTCCACTTTTGCATCTCTTGCTGTTCGAGAGCTGGTGTGGGTAATATGATAGCAGCCTTGTCCAAACAACTGCCTCAAAAGAAGTTTTATTAAGTGCACCAACAATATAACTTTCAAAGATAATGACACAGTTCAAGCCTTCGGGGTGGTAGTAACTTCAATAAATTTCATTTTAAGCATGATGAAATGTAGGAATGATAAAAGATGATTTATTGAAGAAATAGAAATAACCTCAAGCCACGGGTGTGAGGAAGAAATTCAAGATCACTCTGGTGCTTCTCATAGAGTTTATCGGCATCATGGGGTGAAGTATGGAACATCTTGGATACAGAAGCTACAAATACCCTTAAGACATTGGTAAGGGGACTTCCTTGAGGCTCAGTACATTGATACCTACGTGAACCGCTTAAGAACAGAACCGTGGCTACCGTTGTGCATATTGCAGGAATGCCGAATCGGACAGACCAAGGGTTTATGTAAGGAAGGGCAATACCTCCAATTACTGGCACAAGGATGACACCACAAAGGCCTAGACATTGCAATGGCCGTTTCCATTCGTCGGACTCCGCATCTGCAACCCCTTCTCCTGGTTGTTGGCTTTTAGAAAATGACATCAGAGAGACTACGTGACCAGACATCCCCACTGCTATAAAGGCTAAACCGACGTAGAAGAGATTCTTTTGCTGGTTACCAATGCATTTAGGTTTGTATTCCTTACAACTTCCTGTAACTGGTGGGGTGGATAAAGACAGGAGGCCCAGACCCTGTAACTTACAGAAATAAGTGATTTGAAAGCTATGCAACCCTTTAAAAATGGTTAGCCAATTCAGAGTTATATGTTGGACAATCATAGGTTTCTATAGTACATCACATAACATTTTCAAATTCATGGATTCACTATCACTTACAAACCCATACACCAAATACAGACTACACAAACTCAACTTTCACAATCCCAGGTTTCTCAAATTCGTACATAAACACGATATTTCAAACCCGTAGATAAACTAAGGCTTCTCAAACATGAGAGAGCATTTGGTCTGCAGGTTTGAGAAATCTAAGTTTGTGTAATCTGCAGTTGTAAAACATGAATTTTTGTAGCTTATGTTTGGTGTATGAGTTTATAGACAGCAGAAACCTTTGTTGATGAAGAAAATTTGAAAATTTATTGCATTGTAGTAAACATCATGGATTTGAAAAGCAAATGTGATGATGTATTATAGTAACTCAATTACTAAAAACCGATAAAGCAAACACTCAAGGCAAAACGAACAACCCGAAAAACAGCGTTGGACCATTTTGTATGGTAATTGTCATTCAATCCATCCAAGATCACTACTTTACATGAATGCCACAATTTTGAGGGGAAAATAAAACATGGGTCAAACTCCAATAAACCAAAGACAAACAAAAATGGAGTCAAATTAACAACAAAGAAAGAGGCGAAAAAAAAAACTTACAATGGAATAAGAAATACTGGAAAGCAATAGCATATAGTAATCACCCACAAAAGTATCAACAAGAAAGGCAGCAGCTATGGGCATTATAGAGGCAATACTGCCCCAAATGTTGAGAATTTTAGCAGAATCAGTCACATTTAAACCCCAAACATCGCTTAAATATTTGGCCATTATCCACAACGCGTACGCAGCCAAAACATCGGCCCATACAAGAACTGCCATGAAAATTACAGAAAAAAAGTTGCAGAAAAAATACAGACGAAATTGAAATGAAATTCTTTGGTAAAGAAAAGATTGAAGGTTAATTAAAATTACCCAAGATTCTGACGAAAGTCGCCATTGCCACGGATGGATTCAAGTTTCAAAGCTCAATCGAGGTAATTTGCGAAGAAGAAGATGATAGAAGTTGCCATTATAACTTACAGACTGATAACTTTTTCTTTTTTTGTTTTTCTATTCAAAAGCGCTATTCTTTGTGGATAACTTTTTTTTTTTCTATTCAAAAGCTATGCTCGCTATCTTTAGATGTCTGACAATCTAGATTTCTGTTTTTTTTTTTTTTCGATAATTTATTTATTGGAATTTTTTTTATGAGAATGTTTGAAAATATTTCGCGTTTATTTGACATAATTTATTATATAATTATACTATATTTATAGAATTTTTTTAATAATACCCTTCAATTAAAAATATTCAATTTAATATAATATATGACACATACTTAAACTACTTTAGACTATTTCATATTAATTCAACTATCAATTTTCTCTAGGTTAATTTTATTTATAAAATATTAATATAGTAATGTGTTGTAGTTTGTGGTTAGTATATTATTCATCATATTTATTTTAAATGTTAATAAAGATATTTTAATTTTAATGTGAATTTAAATCAAATTTATTTGATGTATATTATTAATTTACATAAAATTTTGTATACTCATGTATTTTGTAAAATATTAATGTATGATCATTTAAATTGATATATTATTTTGTATTATTTAATTGAATATTAATTGAGATTTTTGAATTTTACGTTCTAACCTAAATCTAATTCAATGTTATTTATATATAACTTTAATTTAAATGGTCATATTATACGTATTCATATAAAAAATATAATTTACAAAATATAATAACAACAAAATAAGAGATATTTGACAGTGATTTAATAAATTAAATGGGAAAACTATTTTTTTTCTTCAAATCCTGCAAGTACGTTTATTTTGGGATTTGAAATAAATTAATTTTGGCTTGTATGGGCGTCTAGAGATGCTTGAGTTTAATTTTAAACGGACATATTTGAATTACCAATAACTAAACATGGTAATCCAGATGCCTATTCCCAAGATTCAAATGATTCTAGTTAAGTGAACGCCCCCTTATAGTTCTACTCAAAAGATCTCATAACAATAGAAATGTTGTCATCTCCTTATAAATCCATGATCATCCCCTAATATAACCGAAGTGAACTTTATTCACATCTCACAATCCTCCCCTCAAACAAATGGTCGTTGAACTCCCTACATTCGTCCACTTTATCCAAGTTATCTCCCTAGAGCATATCGTCTGTTTTAGACTCACTTGTCACCAAGGATTCAACCAAATATTGATTTAAGGGGATGACTTTGATATTACTTTTAAGGGATAACGGGTCTCTAGCATCTCTACATTCATATGAATATTGTCTACTTTAAACTTAAACCCAAATGACTTTACTTTTAGTTATAAGAATTCTTTCTTTTTAAGTCAATGGTTGACTTAAAGCTGATAATGGGACTTATAGGTTGGTAAAGGTTATGTTTATTTGTATTATATTTATTATTTTTTATACTATAATCTTTAGTATTTTACTCTGGGAAAAAGACACTTTTGGTCCCTGAGTTTTGAGTTTGTTTACCATTTGGTCCTTGAGTTTTCAAAAACGACATTTTTACCCCTGAGTTTTCATTTTGTTTACCATTTAGTCCTTGTCGTTAAAAATCTGTTAAATACTTAATGGAATGCTGACATGGAATTAAAAAATTAATTTTATTATTGACATGACGTATATATTAAATGATGTGGCAAATTTGATGAGTTTTATGATATCTATATAAAGTGAATCTCTCTCCTCCATCTTCTTCCATGTTCATCTCCACCATTAATAAGCTTGGAGTTTTCTGGGTTTTGGTCACCGGATTTGAAGATCACTACTCACTGAAATAAAAAAGCAACATGAAAGATTTCTTCGTGCAGATTTGCAACGCCACCACCGAAATTCATTAAAGATGAATATTTATTCGCAAAAAGAACTATTTCGTGGAAATGGGTAATCGAAGGCAAAAACTTTGAGATGCTATTCCCCCTCCACGCGTCTTCTCCGACCAAACCAAACAAAAAGTTTGACGAAGAAGAACAGACCATGAGGATCGAACTAAAGACGAAGATCTACTACAAAATCCCTCTAAATCTTCTCTCAATTTCACAGATTTCCTCTCTAATAGTCCTTGAATTTGTTTGAGTTTCTAAAAACTAAAAATATTTGCTTTCAATCTCAGAGATCTTTCAATTTAGTTTACACAGGGACAAATGAAGCTTGAATCAAGCATATTCCATTCCTTAATTTTTTGTCAAAACCATTTATATGGTCTTTTTCACCACACAGTAGCCACAAAAGAAAATTCTGCCATTTTTTTTTCCAGACAAACACATGTATAATGAATAGTATATACCCAGTATAACTTTTTGACAAAAACTCACATCATCCCCCCATCGTAAACGCTATTTTCTTCAAATTTCAGCCATCGATAATACCATCAAGCTCATATCCATCGGCCAAGCAAGCTATAGTGACGTATTTTTGAATTTGAATCCGGCGAATGACGCTTCGTGGGTTTAGATCTAGGTTCGTATTTTGGTGAGGGTGAGATTGAGCATGAAAGATATAGATTGAAGTTTCTTCTTAAAATCTGAGTTCCATATGCTTTTTTTTTTGTTAGATCTGAGTTTCATATGCGAATTTGTAATCCTTTGGTTTCCACAGAACTCTAGTTTTTTCGAACAAATCTGGGAAAAAGCATATGGATTTTCTTAGTTATGGATTTAAACCAGACCAATAATTATGTAGATTTAAGAAGAATATTACAAGAAATATAAAAAAGAAAGAATAAAAAAATATTTGGGATTTTTTTATGAAGAAGATGAACCTTGAGAAGAGCATCTATGGTGGTTGAGAAAGAAGATGAACCTTGAGAAGAGCATCCATGGAACAGAGAGAGGAAGTGGGTGAGGAGAGAGAGGAAATGCCACCTAAGTAAAACTAATAATACATAAATGAATAAAATATTAATATATAACTCATATTATGCCAACTCATTTAAAATATGTCATGTCAGCAATATAATATATAAAAACAATTGATAAAATAATGACACGTCAGCATTCTGTTATATAATTAACTGAGGTTTGACGGCAGGGATGAGATTGACAATAAAATGAAAACTCATGGGTAAAAAATGTTGGTTTTGAAAACTCAAGGACCAAATGGTAAACAAACTCAAAACTCAGGGACCAAAAATGTCTTTTTCCATTTTACTTTTGTCTAAGATTTTTTTTATCTCTATTTGACAGGTCTTCGAGGGCTCATATCCCAAACCAACCTCGTTCTTGACCCCACTACATCTTCTAATTTATTATTCTTTCTTTCATTATTTAATGAATATTAAATAAAAGTTATATTTGAAAATTTTAAAATCTTTTGCCATTTTTTGAATTTTACAATTTAAATAGTAAGGGTGTAAACTGACCGTATCACCCTGCCCCGATCTACTAAACCCGATTGTTAAACAGGGCTGGGTAGGATTTTTAACCCGGTTTAATAAACGTGGCGGGGATGGGGTGTTAGGCCTTGGCCTAGATGGGGCCCAAACCTCGATTAAGTTTTTGGGTGATTTTAGCATATAGCCACTAAATTTGCTATTTTTCAGTTTTTAGCTAGTTAAATTTCTTGCAAGTAAATAGCCATTATGAGAGAGAAGTATGTAGTAAAAATACTGAAAAGACCATGAATATTACATCTAATAAAACACAAAAAAAAAAAAAAAAACTGAATAAATTTATGCAAAATCACCCAAAAAATGACAAAATATACTATTTCTTCTCTAACCCGGTTCAAGCTTCTATCATATTTTTAGACGAATCAACAATGTACTTTACAAATGAATATATTGTACAAACTAGATATACAGAAATCTCTTCATCGTATCGTACTGTACACATCTGTAAAAACTTCTCTTTTGTTCTCTAGTCTGGTGGGGGGGGCCCGACCCATAGCAGATACATTTTTTTTTCACACGCCCATAATAAGCGCACCATAGCATTTCAAATCCAAAAAGAATCATACCTATATCTATACTATATTAAAAAGCTAATAAGTTGGGGAAACATTTTTAGACTAAAATACCCTCTATATAATTAAAAAATTACAAAATTAAATCAGTATTTGAATTAAATAAGATAATAGATGTATCTATCTCAAATATCCTTAATATATAAAAGTGGGGAAGTTTGAAAAACATTTTTGGACTACTATACCCCTTTTAAAATCTTAAACTTACTAACATGTCATTATATATACCCTTTAAAACTTTCAAATTACTAAAAATGCCATTTATATTTATATTCCACTCACTTTCTATTAAATGACTTTTTTTTTATAATATTTAAAATAAATTTTAAATTCTTTAATTAAAAATATTTAAAAGTTAAAAATCAAAGAGAAAAAATATATAATTTCTTAAATTTTAATTAAAAATAGAAATAAATAATCTATAAATGAAAAAAATTAACTAATATTTGTATATAGAACAAACAAATTATTTTTTAGTTGGTAGTATAAATTTTAAAAACAAATATGTTAAAAAAATCGTCTTATATAAAAAGAAAATCAACTATATATAATTCTTTGAATTAGTAAACTATACGATAATTTAAATATTAAATAGAACATATTAATATGCTAATAATTTTAAAATTAATAAAATAAAAATCATTTCGATTTTTTTTATAAATTATAGAAAAATGAAACAAAAAATATGTCAATCTTTTAAATATTTATATGTTAGAAAAAATATAACGTGCAACGCACGTGGTAAAATACTAGTAAAGTATAAATAAAAATTAAAAAACATATTTAGTAAAATGAATAGTTTGTCAAAATAATGATATCAAATTTATGAAAAATGTAACAATAATTTGTCAAAATAATGATATCAAATTTTTTAAAAACGTAACAATTTTTTTTAAAACTATCAATATATTAAAAACATAACAAAATAATGATATCAAATTTTTTTAAAACTATTAATAATTTTAATTAAATTAAATCAATATTTAAAGTAAATAAAATAATAGATGTATGTAACAAAAATATGATATCAAAATTTTTAAAACTATCAATAATTTTAATTAAATTAAATCAATATTTGAATTAAGTAAGATAATAAATTTTGATTGTAATCTAATTTTAAAAAAACAAAATCAAGATTTTATTTGAATTCAAATGTTGCTTCTAATCTAAAAACTAAAATCAAGAATTTGCATTATGTATATATGTTTGTATTCTTATATAAAATCTAATTTTCAAAAAGAAAAATCAAACCGACTAGAATTTCTAATTGTAATCTAATTATATAAAAATCAATATTTTATTTGAATTCAAATCTTGCTTCCAATTTAATCATAAAAAAAATCAATATCGATTTAGATTTAGTAAATAAATATGAATTTAAATACTTAAATTAAAATTAGATTTTCATTCCAGTAAATTGAGTCCCATTATCTGCAATGATAACTTTGGGAATTCCGAAGTGCGTTAAGATATTCTTCCACAAGAGAGTTTCAACCTTTCGTTCGGTAATCGTGGCCAATGGCTCAGCTTTTATCCACTTGGAGAAGTAGTCGGTTGCCACAAGGAGGTTACATTTCTACTCCGGAGCCATCGATAATTTTCCCACTAAATCCATCCCCCATTGTATGAAGGGCCAAAGGGCCGAAATCGTTGTCAAGGCTGTGGGCGGAGCATGGATGATTTTAGGGAACCTTTGGCATTTATTGTACCTTGTGACGAAGTCCTTTGCGTCTCTCAGTATGGTGGTCCAGTAATAGCCTTGCGTCATCGCTCTGTGACTCAAAGATCTTGATCCCATGTGATATCTGCAATGTCCAAGATGTAACTCTTTCAGTACGTAAGAGCTTTCTGATTTTCCAAGGCATTTGAGGTATGGTCCGCTAAAAGATCTCTTGTAAAGCTCTTTTTGAATGATTGAGTATCTGACTGCCGTTGAGCAGATTTTCCGAGCCTCAAGTTTTCCTTCAGGAAGTTGGCCGGTCTGAAGAAATTCGAGAATTTCACTTCTCTAATCAGTCCCGATCTTTTGATTTTGCTCAACCAGCATTATTTTCTCGATCCCATCGTCCTCACTCCCCTTGTCCGAGCTAAGGTTTATGCTTGGTTCAGACAAGTAATCGACCGAGATAATTCTTCTCGTTTCAGAGTTTACTGTTGAGTCGAGACTAACCAACGCCTCAGCGTGTCCGTTTTCTGCCCTCGAGACCTGGCTGATGTCATACTCAGTGAATTGGGATAGGATGGATGCGACATTTTCTAAGTATTTCGCCATTCTTGCGTCTTTTGCTTCAAATAGAACTTTTACTTGATTCACCACCAACTGGGAATCGCTTTTAATATTCAGCTTCCCGACTCCCAATTCCAAGGCTTCTTGTAGCCCAGCTATCAATGCTTCGTATTCGGCTTCGTTGTTGGAAGCGGCAAATCCGAAACGGATTGACTGTTTTAAGAGATACCCTTCAGGGGTCGACAGAACCAGTTCTGCGGCGGATCCTTTTGAGTTGGAGGATCCATCGACACATAGGGTCCAGATCTCCTTATCGGGGCCCATGGGTGGTAATGAACTTGCTTCAGCTTTTTTAGTGTTGACTGGAGTCATCTCAACCACAAAGTCCGCTAGAACCTTGCCTTTGATGGCGGTTCATGGTTTGTAAATGATGTTGTATCCTCCCAGCTCTACTGCCCATTTCATTAGCCGTCCCAAAACATCGGGTTTGTGAAGTACAACTTTCAATGGAAATCTTGTTCTTACGACGATCTGGTGGCCTTAAAAGTAATTGCTAAAGTTTGTGCGACGCAACTATCAAAACCAGTGCCAACTTTTTCATTGTGGAGTATCACGTTTCGGCGTCTACCATAGTCTTGCTTACATAGTAGATTGGGTGTTGGGTTTGCCCATCTTCGCGCACCAATGCCGAACTGACCGCCACATCAGATACCGCTAAGTACAAAATTAGTTTTTCGTTATCTGAGGGCTTGGCCAATAGTGGGGGCGAAGACAGGTAAACTTTGAGTTCCTCGAATGCTTTCTGGCACTCATCTCCCCAACCAAACTCTTTGCTTTTTTTCATGCTTTGAAGAATGGCAGACATTTATCCAACGATCCTGATATGAACCTGTTCAGAGCTGCTAGACATCCAGTTAATTTCTGTACCCCCCTTCAGGTTTACATGCACTTGCATGTCTGTTATTGCCCTAATCTGATCGGGGTTTGCCTTGATCCCTCGACTCATCACCAGATGTCTTAATAATTTTTCTGTTGGGACCCCAAAAGTACATTTATCAGGATTCAACTTTATTCTGTACTTGTTTAGCACCTCAAATGCTTGTTCGATGTGCAACTGGTGGTCCTCGGCTTGCTTGGACTTTACCAGCATGTCGTCGATATACACCTCTACTGTTTTTCCCAATTGATCCTCGAACATTTTGTTCATTAATCGTTGGTAGGTTGCCTCCACGTTCTTCAGCTCAAATGACATTAATTCTAACATAACTTCAATCCAACAATGGAGAAAAAGAAGAAGGAGAAAGAATAATTAGAAGGAAGAATAATCCATAGAGGAAGAGTTGCAAACAAAATTCCCCTTAGGAAAAACTTCCTTCCAAGTCACGTTCAGCAGCTTGCTCCCTCTTTCTTTCACGTTGAAGTCTCTGTTTCACGTTCTTCAGTCTCTCTTTAAGTCTGCCTCTTTGCCTCATTTAGATCTAGGTTAATTCTCCCTCTTTTCTTTTGTTTTGGGCTTGGGCTTCCTTTTAATCTCCTCCAAATTTGCTTCTAAGTTGGACCCCAATGATGGACTTATTTTATCTGAAGAGAATCTGCTGAAACGGGCCTAAAAAATAGACTTTTGGGGCTTAAAATCATAACCCTATGCTGCTGTCCAATTTTGCTTTAGTGTGCTGCAGCTGCAGCACTGCTACTGTACTGTTCCAAAATCTGCAGTTTTTCCCTTTGTTCCTGCATGAAATTTGCAACTTTTTAAGGCTTTCTTTCATTCAAAATGACAAGATTAAAATACCGAAAGCCTAAAACACTTCCAACATATTATTTAAAGTGCTAAAACTCGAGTTTTCTCAAAGTAAGATGAATTAAAGAATGATGTAAAATGAGTTCAAAGTGTGCACGATATGAGCAAATTTCAATCAAATAAGTATCAAATAGGCATTAAAATAGGACCAAATAACTCTATTTTATAGAGTTATCAATATGCCTATGTTGGTTATGAATGAAATCTTTTCCTGATCCTTCAGATTCATTTTGATCTGGTTGTATCTGGAGAAGGCATCCTTGAAGTTGAGCAATTCATATCCGGCCGTGGTGTCTACCAACTGATCTATTTTCAGTAATGAGAATGAATCCTTGGAACAAGCTTTGTTGAGGTCAGTAAAGTTGATGCATGCTCTCCATTTCCGTTTTCTTCTTTACTACGACAACGTTTGCCAGCCACTCTGGATATTTGACATCTCGGATAAAACCCGCCTCTAGAAGTTTCCGAACCTCCTCGTTGATGATTTTGTTCCGCTCAGGCGCGAACTTGCGCATTCTTTGTTTAACGAGAGTTTGGTTAGGATCAACCTCGAGGTTATGGCTTATCATTCCTGGGTCTATCTCGGGCATGTCTGTATGGTCCCACTCAAACGTTGTCCAATTCTTTTTCAGAAAGTTTGTCAATCCATACTTCAGGTTTTCCTGCAGCGCTTACCCAATGCTTGTCGTTTTTTCCCAGTCTTCTGGATGAATCTGGACTTTTTCAAACTCGTCCTCAGGTGCTTCTATTCTTGACTGAGCAAAGGACGGGTCTCTTTCGAGACCCCGCTCCTGTAGTTGCTACGATTAGCACTGAGATTTTAGTTTAACAATCTCAACTAGGTAAGATCTCAATACTTGTTGATCTCTTTTTATCACTCTGACTCATTTCTCTGTCAGGTATTTCAGCTTTTGATGTAGGGTCGATGGGTGTGCTCTCATGTCGTGAATCCACGGTCTTTCGAGCAAGGCATTGTACCCTGAACGGGTATCTATGACGTGGAAGAGGGTCATATTGCACCTTCCACCCGGATCGACAACTTGATTGTTCCGGAAGATCTTGTTATCGTTCTGTTAAATCCCACTAAATCATGGGAGTTCGCAGTGAGGTCTGACTCTCTCAGCTTCATGCTTCATGCTTCATATGCTGACATATATAGTATGTTTATAGAGGAGCCCGGATCTATCAGGACCTTGTTGACTGTGTGGGACCCGATATATATCGCTATTACCAATGCATCGTTATGGGGCAAATACACATCCTCCAAGTCATTCCTGAAGTACTTGACTAGGTCTTCAGGTGTGTGCTCGATCCGATAGACTGGGAGCCCGACTTCACGCCGAGACCATTTGTGGGCGTTCACGGACTCTCCAATATAGTGGATTGAACCAACTTGGCCATCCTCAGGAATTTCCACCGACGCGACCAGTCATTCGTCTTTGCCTTTGGTGTTTTTCCTATCATTTCTTTGGATCGTACCTTGCTCGCAGACGCGGTCCATCTCTTGTGCGAGGATTTTATAGTTTTCTGTGTTGTGTCCGTTGGTTTTGTGGAACCTACAGTAGGGTTCCTTTCTCTCTGAACTTTTTCGCGTGTAGCTCGACCTCTTTTCTTTCAGAGTTTCCTCCTTTCAGAACCAGCTCCTTGCCACTTCTACTTGCCAGACCCGCTCTGGGCTTCACTTTCTCAGATCCTTAACTCTGCCCTAGACGGATCTTCTCTCCGTCTCCCCTTTTCTTTCTTCTTTTTTTTTTTTCAAGCGTCCCCGCTCTCTTCTTTTCCCTTCTTCGAAATCTTTCTCCATTTTCTTCCAGACCCCTTCTGATTTTGATCCCATTTTCCGCATCTCGGGCTACCCTTTGGGATTCATCCTGCGGTATTTTCTCCATCGCCATGTCCAACGCCTCATTCATGGTTTTCGACCTTCTCTTGTTGAAAGACCTCTAGAGGGGGTGGTTTGGATGTGTTGCCCGCAAGAATGCGATCGTTGCTTCGAGGTTGTTATAGACCTTTACTTCCAACTTCACTTTTCGGCACCTGACAATGAAGTCTCTCAGAGTCTCATTTTCTCCCATTAGCACATCATAGAGGTTCGTTTTGACGAACTTGCGACTCACGGTATATTCGCTAAGGAACGCTGATGATAAGTCTGAAAAAGCTTTGATGGACCTCTTGGGAAGGCTATTGAACCATATCAGGGGAGAACCTTTCAAACTTGTGGGGAAAAATATGTAGGTTATCGCATCTAGGTCTGGGTCGATCACGCACGATGACTCCATCATATTGACAAAGTGAGCCACGTGCTCCATCGGGTCTCCGATTCCGTCATACATCTCAAACTTCGGGAGGATGAAGTGTCTCGGCTGTGCGACTGACATGATTCTTCTTGTAAAAAGAGAATCCTCCAGCTCTCGGGCGTCAGAACTGCTCTTTTCTCGGATGCCCTCTTCGACGCTTTTTCTTCGAGAAGCTGCCTCATGTCGACGTGCTTTTGTTGCTTCTTCCGACATTTGGCTTTCCCGGTGGAAGCCGAACTCTCTTCATTACTCCCAGTGTAGCTCAAGTCCTCCTTCTTCTTGCTATTCTTCTGAGACGACACTTTGCGTTGGTGCCACACGTCATTTCTCACGGAGTCTCGCTTGCTGGAGTTCTCCTTTTCTAAGAAGGAGATTTCTAGGTTGACGTCATCTCATTGTCGTCGGGATGACAACTTGGTTCGTATGTCGTTGTCCGCCTTATAATTTCCCTTTTTGGATGCGGTTGCCCTCTGACGCCGTCGTCTAGCTTGTGACTTGCTAGTCTTAAGCTTGGAAAGGCCTCCTTCATCCAAATTCAAGGCATTCTGGCCGTTCAAATGGACCATCGCCAGTCTTTCCCCAAGCAAGTTTCTCATCTTCCTTATTTCCCCAATAACATTTTATTTGTTTATATTATTTCTCGGTGTTCTGCCAGAGCGACGGTGATCGTCTCTGGTGCAACATTACAGCTTGAAGCGCCGTCGTTTACTTCTTCATTTTGGTTAATGGTCTCATTAAGAGCTCGTTGTTTAGCTTACCGAGTGGTCATCGTTTGTACTTGTGGGTACCTCGTGAGTATTGAGATTTAGCCAGAAATCGTTTGATGAACGAGCCCCACGAAGGGCGCCAAATTGTGTGGGATATTTCTTCTCTCATAGTTGAGCACGCTTGGTCACATGCTAGATTCTCACTGGCGCAGCTACCTGAAACAAAGTAACGAATTATCAGAGGGGCACCGGTGTGGTATCGGCCAAGGACCCTCCGACGATCAAGTTAGGTGGTGGTAGGTGAGTAAGTTGCGTGCAAGAATGTATTAGGGTTTAGGGTTATGTGCACTTACTTGATTTGATAGGTCAAGTAACTTTTATAGTCTCTTGATTGTGGGCCTCTTGACTAGGCTAGTGCTGGACTAGGCTTAGTGGATCTTCTAATGGTCCGATGAGGAGTAGCTCCCCAAGCGATGATCCTGGTTGGCCTGAACCCGTATGGACCGGTTTGATTTACCCGGCCCGTATGAGGACTATTTTTGCCCTTTATAGTTTTAATAAAAATTGATTAAATGTTAATAGTTAAATTAAAATTAAAACATGTGATAATTTTTTAGACAAAATTAGTTTACGATTTGATATTTAATAAAACCTTTTTAAACTTTATATTGGAGATAAACATATATAAAGTTTACAATTTTATGAGCATCGCACATGTTTTAAATCTAGTTATATTAAAAAGCTAACAAGTTGAGAAAGCATTTTTAGACTAAAATAACCTCTAATATAATTAACAAATTACAAAATTAAATCAATATTTGAATTAAATAAGATAACAGATGTATCTATCTCAAATATAAAATATAAGGGTAAAATACCATTTTCGTCTCTGAACTTTACATCTGGTTTCGTTTTCGTCCCTGAACTTTTAAAAAAGATCAAAATCGTCCCTGAACTTTCCAAATAGTTTCGTTTTTGTCCTTCCGTCCATTTTTCCGTCTGGTCATTAACAGAAGCTGATGTGGCATGCTGACATGGTTTTTTTTAACAATATTTTAATATTTTTTTTTATTTTATTATAATTCTAAATGCCTAAGTGTCAATCTCTCCCCTCCCCCTTTCTCTCTCTTCCATGGTCATCTTCTTCCCCTCTTGAGCAAAACCAATTTCATAAAATGATATTGGGTGTAGTACTTCAAATGAACAGATGGAAAACGAGAAAAACGAACCAAGATCTACCATCATTGTAGGCCGTTTTTGAGATTGGTGTGAGGAAGATCGAAGCTTTCTGGGCAGATTTCATGTAGGCCGTTTTTGAGATTTTTAGATATGGCCGAGGGAGGGGATATCTTCAAGTTTCGTTCATTAATGATGGAAGAGGAAGCCAAGTCGATGGTTTCTGGTGAGGAACGAAGGGAAAGTGACGTGGAAACAGGTCAGACCCGTAGATCTGAGATTAACGCTTCAATGGCGATTTTTTAGGGTAATTCGTGTTTGTCTGAGTATGGGCTGCAACAACGTGTTCTATCCTCTTCGTTTGATGGTTTTGAGCCTCTTTCATTAAGGCCTCGTGGCCTAAAACCCCCTGATTCGCAAGTTACCATTTTATCTCATTCGAAGGTTGTTCATGGAGGCAACAAATGGCGTTTTCGATTCTGTTGGTTCTCAGCGTGTTTCGTCTGTTCAGGAAGGTTCGCATGATGGTTCTAGAGCTACCCATAAAGGTAGTTTGGTCCAACAACCTATTGGTTCGTCTATGGAGAACTCGAAGGCCAAAACGATAATGGATGCCCCTGCTTTCGCCTTGGAGATGATGAAGATGATCAGCCTGAAAATGGAGAAGTGGAAGAAAGTAAAAAGGTTCCTAATGAAGACAATGCTCATGGGGAGGAAGGAGATGCTGATAGTGAGAACGAGGAAGATGATGGTGGAGATGAAGACGGTGATGATGGTAGTGACGATAATAATAAAGAAAATGAATACAATGAAGAGAGAAATGAGGAGGAGAGAGGGGGGAATTAATGGAGGAGAGAGAAAAGGAAGAGAGGAGAGATTGACACTTAGGCATTTAAAATTATAATAAAATAAAAAATATATTAAAATATTGTTAAAAAAAGCCACGTCAGCATGCCACATCAGCCTCCGTTAATGACCAGACGGAAAAATGGACGGAAGGACGAAAACGAAACGATTTGGAAAGTTCAGGGACGATTTTGATCTTTTTTGAAAGTTTAGGGACGAAAACGAAACCAAATGTAAAGTTCAGGGACGAAAATGATATTTTACCCAAAATATAAATAACAATTAAAAAACACATTTAGAAAAATCAATAGTTTGTCAAAATAATGATTTCAAATTTATTAAAAACGTAACAATAGTTTGTCAAAATAATGATACGAAATTTATTAAAATGTAACAATAATTTTTCAAAATAATGATATCAAATTTATTAAAAACATATTTTTTTTAAAAAACTATCAATATATTAAAAACATAACAAAATAATGGTATCAATTTTTTTAAAACTATTAATAATTTTAATTAAATCAATATATTAAAAACGCAATAAAATAATGATAACTATTATAAAATATATATAACAATTAAAAAAAACATATTTAGTAAAATCAATAATTTTTCAAAATAATAATATCAAATTTATTTAAAATGTAACAATAATTTGTCAAAATAATGATATCAAATCTATTAAAAACGTAACAATTTTTTTAAAACTATCAATATATTAAAAACATAACAAAATAATGATATCAATTTTTTTTTTAAAACTATTAATAATTTTAATTAAATCAATATATTAAAAACGTTACAAAATAATGATAACTATTAATAATTTTAATTAAATTAAATCAATATTTGAATTAAATAAGATAATAGAGGTATCTAACAAAATAATGATATCGAAATTTTTAAAACAATTAATAATTTTAATTAAATTAAATCAATATTTGAATTAAATAAGATAATAAATTTTGATTGTAACCTAATTTTAAAAAATAAAATAAAGATTTTATTTGAATTCAAATGTTGCTCTTAATCTAAAAACTAAAATCAAGAATTTGTTATTATGTATATACGTCCAAATAGAATTTCTAATTGTAATCTAATTAAAAAAATCAATATTTTATTTGATAAAAAAATCAATATCGATTTAGATTTAGTAAATAAATATGAATTTAAATAACTAAATTAAAATTAGATTTTCATTCTTTTATAAATAACTCTACTTCTGACTATGTTCATTTTTGTGTTGTGTTCATTTAACTTTTAAAGTTTGGCCTTAATTTTTTCATTTTTCATTTTGTTTGGTTACAAAAATGTTGTAAACTTTATTCGTTTCAATAGCTTAGTTAAATTCATATCAATGAAAAAATTCTCCAACTCCAAATGTGCAATGAAGGCGAGGGCGAAAAAGAAAAATAACATAAATAGTATTACGTCATCATGACGAATCTTGGGAGAAAATTACACCACTCTCAAGTGTCAAGATTTTTTTTTTACAATTAGTTGTTCGTGAGGTTGAATTCAAATGGGAAGATTATTGGATGATGGTTGTTCTTACCGATTCGCTTGGCTAAAGTTTTGTCCCATTACTTTAGTTGTTACAATGAGTGATTTCCTAATTTGATTTTTAGTTGTAAAAGAAAGGAATGACGATGATTGTTGGTTTAATTTTAGATCATGATATAATTTAAATTTTGTCTATTTTTTACAGCATTTTTTTGTTTGTTTTGATTGTGATCTTTCAAATTTTTTTTCCTAATAATTTAATTCTTTTATTTTTTATATTAATCATCCCATTTACATTTTTATATCGAGCTAAAATTTTAGTAGATGAAAACTCATGACCATTACTTTAACGAAATATTAAATGATAATCAAATTTTATTGATTAGAAAAATTCTAAAACGTAAAATAAAATATATTGATTAGTAAATATGAATACTAAAATTAAAACATGTGATATTTTTTAGACAAAATTAATTGAGAATTTGATGTTTAGTAAAACCCGTAAACATATATAAAGTTTACAATGTCATGCGTTTTAAATCTAGTACTACAAAAAGAAAAATAAGGAATTTTACTTGTTTTTCATCCAATTAACGAAACTCATAATAAAAAAAGCAAAAGATAAAATTGGGAGATAAATCAAAATCTTGTTTGCAAGTAATCTCAAATTTGGAAAAAGAGCAACTTGTCAGAAGAAAGAAAATTTGGGAGTTAGGCTATGGCTTTTTTTTAGAGCTACAATTACGGAGGAGAAAAACTAAAGAGAGTGGGAGATTGTCTATGATTCAATAATTCAAAATTTTCACCTTTGATGGAAACTGTTGATGCCGAATAAGAGATTGTCTAATTGGGTGGTGCTGGTCAGAAGCCGGCTACTATGGGACAAAAAAGATTAAACTTAAGAGTTTCGGTTTGTAAAAAGTGAAAAGTATTAAAATCAAGTGTTAAATGTACCGATGATTCTTATATATTTTTTTTTAAATTTACACTTTGACACTGTCAATTTGGATATTTTCACTCTTAAACTTTCTTAAGGCCAAGGTCCGTTAAAAAAACTTTGAAAATGCAAGGATTATTGATGCATTTAACCTTAAAATTATAAGTCTGATTTTTTTTAAGTGTGATCAATTGGCTCTCGGCTACTGCAAATCAAACACTATTTAAAAAAAAAAGAGTGAGAGGAAATCTGGAATTAAAAAAAATATACATAAATGAAATATTAAAAAAATCAAAGGTGTAGTTGGTTATTAGAAAATAGAGATTCTTAAAATGATTAAAAAATAAAATTATAGTTAAAGTTACTAAATAATTAAACCGCTTTTTTTTTTTTTTTTTTTGAGATTACATCAAATTGGGGGAGGGGGGACTCGAACCTTCGACCTCAAGGGGGAGGGAGTATATATCAAACCAATTGAGTCATGCTCATGTTGGCTAATTAAACCGCTCTTAAATGTTACTGTTTACTCAATTAATTCTTATAAAGTTTCTTCCCCTCTTTCTTACTCCCACAGCCACAGTCACTAGTCAGGCAATTTTTTCTTTTCTTTTCTTTCTCTCTCTTTTTTTTCTTCTTCATTTACTTTCACTTTCACTTTCACTTTTACTCTTTCGTTTTCTTTTTCCCTCTCTCTTTTTCTTTTCTATTTTGATTCAACAACCCCAATTGAAAAAGATGAATATATAAATATAAATATATATATATATATATATATATAACCATGTACAAATTAATTAGAAATATAATATTTTTCAACAAAACATAAACCCCCCCTTCACTGACCCACCCGCCCCATTTAACTCTGACCCTGACCCTGACCTTGACCCGTCAGTTAAACAGGGTAGGGTTGGGTGACTAATTTTCATCTAATCTGGGCGGGGTGTAAACGAGGTACCCCAATTCTGCCCTATTTACACCCAATTAAATAATGTTGTTTTTTAATTTGTATTTAATTAAACTTGATTAAAAAATAAACGAAAGAAATATTCCACCTTAGAAAACCTGAACTTTGATTGAAAACCCTCCATTGCATTTTGATTCTCCTAAGTCAGTGAACGGAGAAGGCATTCCCGTCCCGCTCCATTGTCATTCCTAGATAAGTGTTTGAAGTTGTTTCTAATAACATGATTATCAGGTTTTAAAATAGATTTTATTTTTTGCTAAATTATTTATAACGAAAATAATGGTGAGTGTTTGGTATAGTTCAAATATTAAAATAAAACATTTTCTGGGGCATTGAGTGTGTGAGAATGTGAATGTGTAGTTTAAGATTGTGATGTTTTGAAATGAGTTGATTTAAAAATGAGATAAATTAAGAATGTTATATATATATATATAGATTATCTAGTTATAAGATTCAATACCTTAAAGATGTAAAAGTAATAAAGGTGTTCTAAAGATTTTTTTTTAATAAGAATTATTGGTGTTGAAGGATGATGTACTAATATAATATAATATATATATATATATATCACCTGTATTATTATACGTTTATATTATTTTTATCACCATATTATATTATACATTGTTCTTTCATCTATTTCCTATATATACACTATATATATTTATATATATATATATATATTATATTTTTGAAATATTACATCAAATTGAGAGAGTGAGAGAGTGGAGACTCGAACCATCAATTTGAGGGAGTGAGGGAGTGGAGACTCAAACCATCAATTTGAGGGAGTGAGAGAGTGGAGACTCAAACCATCAATCTCATGGGAAGGAAACAAATGAGTTATGTTCATATTGTCGAGATAAACAAAGGAAAGAAAACGTCATTACTAATGATAAGGAATATCTTGACCAAAAATAACATGAATGCCAAAATTAAAGTTGCAGATTGGTATTATCATCTTCAAATGGACGAGGAGTTTGTTCAAAGCCTGGTGTGGCTTCAACTGTTGAATCAGAATCTCTATAATTAAAGCAAATTGCAACCACGATATACAAAACAAGATTAACTGCACTCATTGCAGCCAATGTCCAGTAGTAATTGTCCAAACGGCTCATGTTCAAAGTCTCCCGAAACCAGCTCGGTTTCCCTCCGCTTTTACTGACTTTTGCAGCAATGGAAACTGAGAGAACACTGCCTGCAATTCCTAATCCTTTTACTCCATTGCTAAAATAAATGAGGTAGCTTTTCATCGAGGGTGGAGCCTGTTGTTTGAAAAGAGTAGAAATGCTTTTATCCGAAATTCCATCGAGGGACCCGAGGAAGATATATTGTGGTACTAGCCAGAAAATACTCATCGGGATTTTCTCATGGGGCTTGTCGAGCAAATCGTGACTCGTAATCACGTTTAATCTTCTTGTTTCCACCTTAGCAGCAATAATGCAACATAGAACAGAGGAAGCCATTGCCACTGCAATTCCAATTGGTGGAACATACTTCTTTGGTCCACAACTACCAAAGCAGCCTGCAAATTTGAAATAAATAGATGCAGACACTGACTTTGACAGGTCATAGAACAATAGAAGAATTGTAAGAGGCACCTTAATGCGCCCAAGCTTACGATCAAGCTTATTTGCCTGCTCTAGAAAATAAGTATTTCCGATGGATGAAACGACCCCACATATTACTAAAGTCGACAACAACGGTACCATGCGGACACTAATTTTGGTTTCTTCCACTGCAGTCACTCTGCAGAGTTTCCACTTTTGCATCCCTTGCTGTTCAAGACCACTGTCGTGCTTCTCAATCTTGGAAACAGAAGCTACAAATACCCTTAAGACATTGGTAAGGGGACTTCCTTGAGGCTCAGTACAATGATACGTACGTGAACCGGTTAAGAACAGAACGGTGGCCACTACTGTACATATTGCAGGAATACCGAATCGGATTGACCAAGGTTTTATGTAAGGAAGGGCAATACCTCCAATTACATACCCAAGGATCACACAACAAAGGCCTAGAATTTGCAATGGTGATTTCAATTTGTTGGACTTTTCATTTGGAACCCCTTCTCCCGTTATCTGTTTCGTAAAAAATGAATTCAAAGAGACTCCATGACCTGATATTCCCACTGCTATAAAGGCTAAAGCAGCATAGAAGAGTTTCTTTTGCTGGTTATCAATGCATTCGGGTTTGTATTCCTTACAACTTCCTGTAACTGGCGGGGTGGATAATGACAGGAGTCCCAGACCCTGTAACATTTCAAAGTTATGCAGCTCTTTAAAAATGGTTAGCCAATTCAGAGTTGTGTATTCGATGGGAGTTTTATTCAAAAGTTTCTATAGTACATCACATCACATTACATTTTCAATCTCTTTGGTTTATTTCAGTTAATTATTTTTATATATATTTTTCTTAAAAGGGACAAGCTTTTTATTAAGATATGAAAAGAAACCTACAAAACAAAATGCCACCCCAAGGACGTTACAAAAAGGCTCCCCGATTAGAGTTAATAATATTTGAGGAAAAATTACAAAAGGTCTTAGTATTAGCACTCCAAATCGGGCATTGGAATTTTGCGAAATCCATTACTTCCTCTTCCTAACTTAAAAACAGTGAACCCATCAATGGAAGAATTGAATTTAGAAATGTTCTTCCAAGGACTCCTCAATGTACCCAAATTCCGACGTTTGGTCCGCCCAGATACCGAATACACAACCTCAACCTTTACAACCCTATAAACTCACGCTTCTTAAACCCATACATAAACCGGGCGTTTGGTTTGCAGGTTTGAAAAATATAAACCATATAAAGCCTTTATTTGGAGAGAGAAATCGGAAACCTATTGCATTGTATAAATCTCATGAAGCAAAGCCCTAAACAAACAATCACTAATTAAAGGAAACAGGGACGGATCTACAGTAGGACCAGGGGGGGCACGTGCCCCCCCTCGATTTGTAGATAAATTAAAAATATGTATATGAATATAAATGACTAGTTCTTAATTAAATATAATAATACGTTACTTAATTCCTAATTTGTTATTCTTGCTCGTTGGCCAATGTCCTACCATCCACGCTTTCCCATCCAAGTTCGATCCCTAGCAAGCTCGAATCAATTGTTTTTAAATATTTAAGTTATGCATTCTTTTATCCATTTAATATAATATATATATATATATAATTTATTATAAATATTATTTCCAATAAAAAAATTCTTTTTTTTATCCATCTATCTTATTTATATATAATTATTAATGTGAAGTTATTTTTTAACATAAAAAAACTAAATATTTTAGAATTTATTTTACTTGATTTTCACCAAATTAAATACAAATGATGAATACATAGATTTTATTTTTGTAGTTATTAATATTATAATAAATTATTATATATTTGCATGTATTGTGTGTTAGAGGGTGTTTTTACTTCGGTTTATGATAGTTTTAAAAAAAATCGACACTAAACTAATTAAAAAGGAAAAAAAACAAATTGCAATTAAAAAAGAACTGCCTATGCCTCAAATCGGTTTTGAACACATAGGCGGTTTAAATGTATTGATTTTTATAAGTTTTAATTTATTTCAATTTAGTTTCTATCGATTTGACGATTTTTATAAGTTGCAACTCTACTATGTGCCCCCTCTGAAATTAAATCCTAGATCTGTCACTGAAAGGAAACAATCACCAAAAATCACTACTTTACAATGGAATAAGAAATACTTGAAAGAGAGGGAAAAAACTTACAATGGAATAAGAAATACTGGAAAGCAATAACATATAGTAATCACCCACAAAAATATCAACAAGAAAGGCAGCACCAATGGGCATTATGCAGGCAATGGCGCCCCAAATGTTGAGAATTTTAGCAGAATCAGTCACATTTAAACCCCAAACATCACTTAAATATTTGGCCATTATCCACAACGCGTACCCGGCCACAACATCAGCCCATGAAAGAACTGCCATGGAAATTATAGAAAAAAAAGTTGAAGATAAAATACAGACGAAATTGAAATGAAATTCTTTGGTAAAGAAAAGATTGAAGGTTAATTAAAATTACCTGATACTCTCACAAAAGTCGCCATTGCCACGGATGGATTCAAGTTTCAAAGCTCAATCGAAGATAAATGTTAAGAGTTTAGTGTGATTGATTGAGCTGAAAGTTGCCAATTACCATTTCTTCTTCCAGTCAACAATGACTTTGCAGCTGTGTAAAAGTAAATAATGGTGGTTGTTGTTGTTGCAGCACATTTATTATGTTTCTATTTATTTTTCGTACGCTTTTAATTAGTCACCATTTGGAATAATTTTGGCATCTTTGAGATTGTTTTCGGAATTGTTTAAAAGTGTTTTTCAATTATTACAAAAAACACTTTTTTCATTCCAAAACATTTTAAACACTTCTAAAGACATGCACTTAGGGTCCGTTTGGTATAATTTCTCCTAAAAATATTTTGTGTTGAACATTTTAAATGAAGTGTTTCATTTAAAAACACTTGAGTATATTAAAATGCTTTTTTGGAGAAAATAGTTGATTTGTGATTCTTCTAAAGTGTTTATAAACAAGTATTTCACTCACTCAAGTGTTTTTAGATGAAACACTTCATTAATATTTCTTTTAAAATGTTCAACACAATACATTTTTAGGAGAGACTATACCAAACGGACCCTTAGAAGGGAGGCTTAAAATCTTTTATCCAAAAATATTTTTGGACCCTCTACAAATTATTCCAATTGGATATATAGGGCAATTTAGTAACTTTCTTCATTTTTTTCTTTGTTTATATATTTCTTGAACAGAAACATAGTTATTTGAAAACTCTTTTAATATATCGTTTTTCATATTTTAGAAAATTTCTAAAATTGTGTGTAAATTTTTTTTACCAATGTATTTTACCTTGTTGTTTCTCAGTCTTATTTCTACTTTTTCCAATAGAATAATATATTGTTACTTGTCAATTTTTGATTTTAAAATACAATATAAATATTTTAAATAATTAATTTAAAAATTATTTTTCACATAAAATTGTTTTTTTTAAAAAAAAAAACAGAGAAACAGTGTTACCAAAGTAATTTCTTTACTGGTTGTTAATTAATTTAAATTATCTATTCTTTCCTATACAAATTTTCCTTTTTTTTAATCTTTTTTTATTTTACATTACAAAAAAAAAGTCAAAATGCGACCAACCATTTGCGACCAAAAAAAAGGGGTAGTTTTTTGGTGACCATTTAGTCACTTTTTTTTGAAGGTTGACTCAAAGTGACCATCTGGTCACTTTTTTTGCGACCAGATTGCGACCAAAATCAGAAGGAGTCATAAAAAATGGTGCGAAATTATGGCACGAAAGAAGCGACCAGTTGGTCACCTTAAAAAACGACCAAGTGGTCGCATTTTTGTGACTTAAAAAATGACTTGGTAGCAAAAAATGGCGCGAAATTATGGCACGAAAGAAGCGACCATTTGGTCACCTGAAAAAACGACCATCTGGTCGCATTTTTGTGACTTAAAATATAGTTTGGTAGCAAAAAAAGGAGCGTAATTTGGTGGGAAGAAAGCTACCAGTTGGTCGCCTTTGGAAGGGACCATCTGGTCGCATTTTGGAGACTAGAAATATACTTTGGTAGTAAAAAAAGGCACGTTAATTTGGCGGGAATAAAGTTACCAAGTAGTCGCCTTTTGAAGTGACCATCTGGTCGCATTTGGAAGTGACCACTTGGTAGTAAAAAAAAGGTGGGAAATTTTGGCGAGGCAAATACGACCAGATGGTAGTAATTTTGCGACCATAAGGTCGGAATTAAGCAGAGGAATGCATTATAAAATCTCCTCCTCCCATTGTTTGTAAAGATAAGAAAAAAGAAAAATGAGAGAGTGGATGTATATTCGTTTGATAGACGGGTATTTGAGCGATGAGTTCGTGGCCGGGGTTGAACAGTTTGTTGAGTTTTGCAAGACAACTGTTCATTACGCGAATTATGGTGAAAAGCTACAATGTTCGTGTAGAAAATGCGACAATAGAAGAATCATACCGGTTCCAGATTTGAAGATTCATCTTTATAGTCGGGGATTTGTGGAGAATTATTATCACTGGGTGTATCATGGGGGTGTATCATGGGGAGATGAGGGAAATGTTCGACGCTGCAGTACAGGAAGCGAGACAGTACGAGGGTAGCAGCTCGTACTATAAAGATAGTCAGATGCAGCAGATGATACTTGATGGTGTGGGATATGGGGGCGGAAATGAAAGTTATCGTGAAAGTTTGAATGTAAACGACGAAAGAGAAGGGGCTGTTGAAGAAGAAATGAATCCAGAAGCACGTAAGATGCACGATCTGCCGAAGACAGCGAGCTGACCATTGTACGAAGGTTGTCAGGTTAGTCAACTTGCTGCTGCTACAGAACTTTTAAATATAAAAGCGCAATATAACTTACCTGCTAGAGGATTTGATTCGGTCGCATCGTGGTTTCGTCGATGCGCTCCACAAGAAAACCTGTTGCCGCAAAGTTTGTACGACACGAAAAAGTTAGTGGAAGGACTCGGGTTACCCGTAGAGAAGATAGATTTGTATCGAAACGGATGCATGATCTACTGGGATGTGGATGCGGATCTGCATCACTGCAAATTCTGTTTCCTTCCAAGATATAAACAGGGGAAACGGGATGATTTAAGACGCCCGCATGTTCTATTTACGTGACCCCACGCCTGCGAACCGGTTGTATGTATCGGATGTCACGACTTCACACATGAGATGGCATCACGAGCACGCACAGGATGAAGGTGTTATGCGACATCCCTCAGGCATTGCGGCTTGGAAGCATTTAAATAATTGTCATCCCGATTTTGCACAAGATCCAGAAACGTGAGATTGGGCTTATGCCTGGATGGCTTTAACCTGTTCGGGGCATCCTGGGCGCAATATTGATTTGGCCGGTGATGGTAACCCCGTATAACTTGCCACCCTCGATGTCTATGAGAGACCCGATGATTTTTCTCACAGTGATCGTACCTGGCTCGAAAAGTCCAAAACAGAAGCTGAATGTGTATTTGCAACCACTTATCGCAGAGTTGAAGAGGTTGTGGACAGACGGTGTCATGACGTACGACATCTCGAAGAAACAAAATTTCTTGTTGCGTGTGGCGTTAATCTGGACGATCAGTGACTTCCCTGCGTATTTAATGTTGTCAGGTATGTTGCGTTCACGTTCATTATTTCTCGAGTATGAGTTTTGTTATTGTTTTTCTTAGCGTTCATTAGTTTAATAATTGTAAATATCGATCCCTATCTTCTATTCAAGGATGGAGTACGGTCGGGAAATACGCATGTCCATATTGCATGCTAGACACAGATGCGTTTTACCTCAGAAACGGTCGGAAAACCTGTTGGTTTGATTGCCACCATTGATTTCTGCCGTTGAATCACGCGTTCCGTTCAAACGGTACTGACTGGAAGAAGGGTCGGCGAGTAAGAAAGGAAACCCCCTCGATAATGTACAGTGGAAGGCAGATTCTGCACGGTATAGATGCTATAGGGATGCAGAAGATTACAGTGGAAGGTACAGAGCTTGCAAACAATGCGGCAGGAAAAAACACTGGTTGGAAGAAACAGAGTATTTTTTGGGATCTACCGTATTGGGAAGATCTACTTATCAGACATAACCTGGATGCAATGCATATCAAGAAGAACTTCTTCGACAACATTTTCAATACGGTTTTGAACGTTCCTGGTAAAACAAAGGACAATCTGAAGGCACGTTACGATGTACGGGAGATATGTAACCGTCCTGTGTTAGAACCTGACGACAATGATAATTACGCAAAAGCAAAGTACATGTTGACGACAGATGAAAAGAAAACACTATTTGAGTGGATCAAATCCATCAAATTCCCTGACGGATACGTTTCGAATCTGAGTTGGTGTATAGACAGTAAAAAACATGTCATGTTCGGTATGAAAAGCCACGACTGTCATGTATTCATGCAACGATTGATGCCCGTCGCGTTTAGACCGTTCCTAGAGAACAGACATTGAGAGCCGCTTGCCCAGTTGAGTGTTTTTTTTAGGGACTTGACGTGTACAGAGCTGACTGAAGCTACTGTCGCTTCAATGAGTTCGGAGATCGCTGTTATTATCTGTAAGTTGGAGCGAATGTTCCCACCTGGCTTTTTTGACTCAATGGAGCATCTTCCATACGAGGCATTCTTAGGGGGTCCGGTCCATTATCGCTGGATGTACCCATTTGAAAGGTTAGCAAACTTACTTTGTATATAATTCAAGTTTTTTAATGTTAAGCATATCAGAGGTATACTTAATTGTTTGTAACCCACAGGTACTTACGTCGGTTGAAAAAGACGGTTGGAAATAAAGCAAGAGTCAAAGGATCTATCTGTAGTGCGTACCTAACGCAAGATACTACCACGTTTTGTTCATAATACTTTGATTAACACATTGCTGAGAAGTTTCGTCCAGCGACACGAAACGTTGTTGAAAATTTACTTGAAGGTGTTGACGTAAACGACCTGCCCATATTTACTGAACCTGGCATTACAGTTGGAAGAAGGGGATACGTAAGTAGACAAGTAATTTTTTTAATTAAATATTCATGTTATTTATAACCTAAAAATATTTTTTACTTTTTTTTTTTTGCAGAATACAGCCGCATCAATCCGCTTCAAAGCGGTTTCGACAGGTCCTCCAGAGCATGCCTCTACCCAGCGAGCTTCGCTGTACGAAGATTCCGACGACGAAGCGTCGGATGTACGACAACTGGAAGGTAAATAACTTCACTTATTTTTATAATTAATTAATTTATAAATTTGTAACAATCAATTTATTACTTTAACGTTTTATTATTTCAAAATTTTTCAGGGCAAGTTTCCTATGATCGATCCCGATGTCACGGACGGTCGGATGTTCCCCCTATGGGACAGGCACGTGCAGGATCGATTCAAGGACCTCATGTACCGAGCGCGGCAGAAGCAAGCTGAACACCGACATGTGTGGATGAGCGAGGAGGAGCATGCCCGACTCCTTGCGAGCTTGCAGTCTCAAGAGGGCAAAAAAGTGTCTACAAAGAATAAGGCCAACCGAGCCAAGAACCAGAGGAAACACACCGGTGGCGCGAAGCCTCACGACGAGCACCATCGTATATTGGTACGTAATTGTCATTTTTCTTTCACGTCATTTTTTTGTTTTTTGTTTCAATTATTTATTAATTTAATTTCTATCTCTTTTTATAATATGTTTAGGAAGAAAAGTACGGTCGTCCTGTTTCGCCTGATGAGCTGCACCTGGTCCTTCACACGAAGAAGGACGGGACGATCGTTGACGACAATGTGCAACAAACTCAGGTATTTAATATGTTTTTTCAATTATTACTTAGAATTTGTTCATCATTTTCTAACTTTTACATACTTTCTGAATTTTAAATATTTAGGACCGTTTCAAGGAGTCTTTGAGTCAGAGGTTGCCCATACCCGACTCGCAACCGACTCAGGAAGGCCGTCGACAGGTGTTCTTGGAGGCTGTTGGAGGCGTTCGTCCAGTGGATCCGTTGCTGGTCTCGGCACGTACGAGAGGCATCTTTACGTGGATGTGCCTCGGCCTCAGCGGAGCGAAGCGAGCACTAGCTCCGACCCTTCTCCGGTTGAGCAGCAACTGCGCGAGGAGGTTCAGCAGCTTCACACTGACATGGACGCTATACGCGACGACTTCATTTCTCGAGTTGCTGCGATTGAGGCGGCTATGCTGGCACGAGTCGAGGCCCAGGTCGCAGCATCTTTGGCCACGTACTTCAGATCCCGAGACGGCGGACCTTCATCATCGACGCCGCCTCCGCCACCCCCACCCCTCCGCAGTAGATAGATGATTTCTTTTGTATACAACATTTTTTGAATATTTGATTGATATATATTTTATTTTAATTCCAATTTTTTATTATTAAATTTTAATATTCATTAAATAAATAAATAATAATTAATTAATATTAATTAAATAAATAAATAATACTTTTAATATTAATTAAATAAATAAACAATAATTAAATAAAAAAAATTATTAAATACGACCAGATGGTCGCATTTACCCTAGAAGATAAACGACCACATGGTCACTGTTTCATGTGACCAACTGGTCAGTTGTCTTCAACTTAAATTACGACCAGATGGTCACTTTTAAGCGACCATCTGGTCGTTTTTTCAAAATGTTGACTTTTTTGCGACCAAACTGTCTTGGTCGTATTTTTGTGACTATCCAGTCGCACAAAATTCTAGAACGACCAGCTTTTTTGCCACCACTGTCTTGGTCACTTTTTTGGTCGCATTCTACAATGAAAGCGACCTGTTGGTCGCAAATGTCTGGTTGCAACTAGACTTTTTTTTGTAGTGTTACTTTGAGCTAAACACTCGAACAATCACTTCCAGGTTTTCTGTATATGTATTATTTTTTATTATTATAAAATTAGAGTTTTTACTATGAATGTTAATACAAATTCCATAAATACTTCAGCTAAAGGCATTTTTCTGATGTGGTATATTCTCAATGATTAACCAAAAGGAAAGATGACTATATATTTCTTCTAGAAGCTGAGCTGGCCAAATGCATTTTAACAAGATTA
Organism: Gynostemma pentaphyllum; assembly: GCA_028015215.1. Classification (NCBI taxonomy): domain Eukaryota; kingdom Viridiplantae; phylum Streptophyta; class Magnoliopsida; order Cucurbitales; family Cucurbitaceae; genus Gynostemma; species Gynostemma pentaphyllum. The sequence continues at coordinate 44,689,729 of CM051347.1, read as the reverse complement.
TTCCACCCCAATTCGTGTGAGCTGATCGCTTAACTTGCTATCATCATTCTGATGAGAGAGAGTTGTCTTCTTCATTAAGATTACAGTGAGAGAAAGCAGAGAAATAGAGAGAGAGGGAGAGAGATTGCGAATTCATCAACCATTGATGAAGCTTATTGTTAGTGTGAGATTGCAGATTTCATTGCATTGAGTGATGTATTGAATGTTCTTGATTCATGAACAATGGATGATGAATAATATGGACTGAGAGCTCTTGATTCTTCTATGGATGTAGACAATTTTTTCGAACCACGTTACTCTGTTTTCTTCTCTTAAATTCAGTTTGTTCTTGCTTTGTTTATTATGTTCTTGTTAGTTCAAGTATTGTAGAGGTCAGAGATGAATTGATTAGAGGTCAAATAAGTTGCTAGTTATAACAATTGGTATCAGAGTTTGAAAGTTCAATCATCAAGATTTCTCCTCTTAAACCTCCATTGTTACTCTGTAAATACATTCTTCAAGCTTTTCCAGAAATCATGTCTGCTAAAGTTGATGTTGAGAAGTTTGATAGCCACAGAGATTTTAGCAACTGGAAGAGAAAGATGAAGGCATTGTTGATTGATCAGAAGGTTGCCAAGGCTATTGAGGATCCAAGGAACATCACTGGAACTCATTCAGAAAAGCAGAAGAGCGACTGGGATGAGATTGCACATAGTCTCATCACACTGCATTGATCAGATAGTGTTCTTAGATTGGTTAGTGTGGAGCAGACTGCAATTGACTTATGGGAAAAGCTTGAGAAGTTGTACTGATTAAGTCACTGCCAAATAAGATACTACTAAAGGAGAGATAGTTTGGTTTCAAGATAGATTCAAAAAAATCAATGGAAGAAAACTTACATGATTTCGTTAGAATAACCTTAGATCTGTTAAACATTGGTGAGAAAGTAGACTCTGAAAATCTAGTTATCATCCTCCTGAATGCTCTCCTTGATTCCTACAATGATGTTAAAGGTGTTATTAAATATGACAAAGATAGCTTGGATTTAGAGTAAGTAGTTGATGCTCTAAAGTCTAAGGAATTGGAACTCAAGACTGACAAGAAGAGTGATGATGCTCTTTACATCAGAGGTAGAGATGCAAAACAACAATGGAAGGGAAACAAAAGCAAGTCTAAATCTAAATCAAGATCTATGAAGGAAACCAGGAAGTGTTTCCATTGTAATAAGGAAGGACACATAAGAAGAAACAGTTATGAATGAAAGAGGCTTAAAGGCAAGGGTGAACAAAAGAAAGAGCTGGATGAAACAACTAATTTGTCAAGAGGATACACTGATGGTGATGTGTTGATGGTGTCTGATGTAGAAGGAGAATACTGCTTATCACAGTCTAGTGACAGTCATGAGTGAATGATCGATTCAGCTTGCACATACCACATGACACCACACAGAGAGTATCTATTTAATTTTAAATCAATAGAAGGCAGAAGAGTGCTGATGGGAGACAATTCAACTTGCATAGTTGAAGGGATGAGATCAGTGAAGTTAAATCTTCATGACAAAATGGATAAGGTCTTGACAGATGTAAGGTATGTTCCTCACTTGAAGAAGAATCTGATCTCCCTGAGTTTACTTGATAAAATGGGTTATGAGTATCATTCAAAGAATGGATTACTGAAAGTTAGCAAGGGAACTATATTCAAGATGAAAGGCAGACTTGAGAGATGGATTATACTATCTTCAAGGCAGAACCATCACAGGGAGTGCTCTTGTTCCAAAGAGTGGAAAAATCAATGAAATACAAATTTGACATAACAGGCTAGGGTATATTTCGGAAAGAGGTCTTCAAGAACTTCACAAACAAGGGTTGCTTGGAAAGAGTATGTTTATTCATATTGACACTTGTGAACATTGAATTTATGGGAAGACAACTAGAGTCTGTTTTGGAAGAGCCACTCACTGCACAAAAGAAAAGCTAGATTACATACATTGTGATCTATGAGGTCCAGCCACAGTCCCTTCACATGGTGGATCAAGGTACTTTCTTACAATAATAGATGATTATTCTAGAAAAGTTTGGGTTCATCTACTCAAACATAAGTTTGATGTTGTGAATAAGTTCAAAAAATGGCTGGCTTTAATTCAAAATCAGACAAAAAGGAAGGTGAAAGTCTCGAGGACTGATAATGGCCTAGGATTTGTTAATACAAAATTCAAGAAACTGTGTAATGAACCAGGAATTAAAAGGCATCTCATTGTCACTTACACACCTCAACAAAAGGGCCTTGTTGAGAGAATGAACAGGACACTATTGGAAAAGGTAAGGTGTATGCTCATAAGTGCAGTTTTGTCAAAAGTTTTTTGGAGTGAGGCGGTTATGACAGCAAGCTATTTTATAAACAGGTCCCCATCAACAACAATTAATCTCAAGACACCTGAAGAGATGTGGACAGGTGTTCTTCCCAACTTAGACAATCCCAGAACATTTGGTTGTACTGCTTATGCACATGTGAGCCAAGGGAAGTTAGAAGCAAGAGCTCTAAAATGTCTATTCTTGGGATATCCCTCAGGTGTCAAAGGTTACATATTATGGTGTTTAGAAAAGAATCACTCCAAGTGAATTATAAGTAGAAGTGTGAGTTTTGTTGAGTCTAAGATGCCTTATAAAGAAGAAGACTCAAATGAGAAACAACACACATCAGTTGAGGTGGAGCCTGCAAATGAGCAATTTGCCAGTGATTCAGAATTTGTCTAGTCTCAGCAGATCAGTGAGCATGATGAGCCAATCTCAGCTTCAGGAGAAACACATGGACCTAGTAATACTGAAGTAGGAGAGAGTAGTATGAGTGGAACTCAGAACTTAGAAGACTATTAGCTAACAAGAGACAGATCTAGAAGATAGATTCAACCTCCAAGTAGATTTGATGATTATGATCTTGCCTCATATGCTTATAGTGTTGCCTCTGAAATCATAGCAAATGAACCATCCAGTTAAGAAGAAGCCATTCAATCTACTGAAAAGGTCCAGTGGATCAAGGCTATGAAAGAGGAATTGTCTTTACTGTATACACTATAAGAAACCGCCAGAATAGTGATGAAAATATAGCGACGGAACGTAATACATTTCTAAGTAATGACGCAATGCATCGCCCAATCAAGAGTTGACTTTCAGCAATGTAATCCGTCGTCCTTCTGGGCGAAGATTTTTGGCGGGTGGAAGTGTTGAAACAAGAACGATGGAATTCGTCACTATAATTGGCACCATAAGTTCCCGCGAAAAATATGAACAATGCAATGCGTCGTTTAATTTGGCGCGAAACTTCCCGCAATATTGAACGAAAGAATGCGTCGCCCCAAAATATGGAGGGAAAGCTTCCCACCATATGGACCACAAAATCCATCATCCATATATATGGAGGGAAAACTTCCCGCCTCATTAACGACGCATTTCGTTGCTACGTTTACAATTTATAAAAAGATGTGCTGAGCATTCAGATATATTCATCATAAAAAACATTTTTTTACTTATTTTTGCGATTTTTTTGTTCTATTGTCTAAAAAATACGTGAATGGATGTATATTCGTTTATTAGACGGCTATCTGAATGATCAATTCGTAGCAGGGGTTGAAGAATTTGTGGAGTTTTGTGAAAGTACTGATGATTTTGATCGTAAAAGAAAAATGATATGATGTCTGTGCAGAAAATGTAAAAATAAGAAATTATTTCCTTCATTTGATGTGAAGAAACACCTATATAGTCGTGGGTTTGTGGAGAATTATTACAAGTGGGTTTACCAAGGGGAATCTGACAATCAATATAATGCGGCGTTGGAGTAAGCTGTGTTCTACCAAGGCAGCAAGCTCGAATGCAGTTGCTATTGTGGAAGAATGTCGTGATGACAGACAACAAGAGTATGTTCAGATGCAACATATGTATTTGAAGGTACATTTAATCATACTAAAGATGATAGTCGTACTATTTTAGAGGAGGAGGAAATGAATCCAGAAGCACAACGAATGTACCATATGCTCGAATCAACAAGTACGCCATTGTACCCGGGTTGTGCGTTAGTAAACTGGCTGCACCTATGGAGCTTCTTAATATAAAAATGTCATATCATATCCCAGAGAGAGGTTTTAATTCGATTGCACAATGTTTTCATCATTGCGCTTCTGCGAATAACACGTTGCCAGAAAGTTTATACGACATGAAAAAATTAGTGGAGGATGGATGTCGAAACCACCAAATATAAAATAAACTTGCTTTGATAATTAACTCGTAGTAAATGGAAGCAAGGTCGAACCCACAGAGACCGGAAAACTAATTAAATGTTATCAAAAAGGGGGGTTTTGAGTATTTGAAATAATAAAAGACAGAAAATAATTAAAAGATGTAAATCGATTTAAGAAGGTTTCCAACTAAAGATGTAATCTCTGTTATAGTTTACTTAATTCGATCATTGATAAAAATATAAATTCTAATTCAACTCTAAATTGGTTAGAATTTGCCGGAACAACAAGTGTCTTTCCTTAGATTTTCTATAGCCAAGATACGATCTAATGACTACTTCCCTAATCAACGAATAACCCTAGAATACGATAATAGAATTTAATCCATTGACAGCATTAAGAAGAGAACGACCCAATTACTAACTAATAAATACGGTACAACCGATTCATTTAAGTTAGATCACAATTTCTCATAACATAAACTAAAAAGATTCATAATCAATTCATGCTATTTGTCACAAGGATTAAAACAATAAAACAATTATGGATTTAAATGTTCTAATTGACTAATTATCAAACTAACATGTGAACAAAGGATCCTATTTGAACAAACATCAATTTGATAATAGACATGCAAAGAGAAATCATAGAAAATCAATTAAGAACGAATCTCACGAATTAAAATAAACCAAACTTCGATTTAATCTCTAGTTAGAACGAAGAGTTTAAATAGACATAACTGAAAAGAAAAATAACTAAGAGAAGTTATAAAAGTTGTAAAAAGATAGGAGATCTAACAACTAATGAAAACTAAAATATATAGGCAGATTTCGCTCTCCGTTGCCGCAGCAGTGAGGAGCTCATCGCCGCAGCAATGGAGAAGATATGAAATCTTTGATCCGTAGATATTTCTTCCATCGCCGCGGCGGTGGAGTGCTCGTTGCCGCGGCGACATGCCAAATTATGTTAAAATCATCCTTTATCTAGGCTTTTTGACTTAGTTGAATCCTATTAACTTGAATTAACCTGTTAACAAGAAAACCAAATAAATCAATTAAAAAACTCTCGGAACTAAGCATTTAAGGGAATAAAACATTTAAATTAAGAACATAAAAATCAAGTTATCAAATACCCCCAAACTTAAACTCTTGCTAGTCCCTTAGCAAATCTAGAATTAAGCCAAAACATAAACTTCGGCTTCATGTAAATGAGATATGAAAAACTTAAAAGTCATAAAACAATCAAACTTGTTCACAAATAAGACTCGAGAATTCAAAGTTTCAAACGAAATCCCCTGTGCGTGTGTGAATCAACCTTGCACCACTCAAAACATTTAGAAGGGTTAAACTCGAGATCAAATATATCACCAACCATAGCAAGAGTAAAAATTTAGACAAACCATCAAAATCAAAGTAAAAAGGAAGAGAATCCTCACGAAATAATCACTTTAAGCTCTCAAAGTGTTTAAGGGAATTAATTGTAATCACTCAAGTCATGCATGGAAAACTTTTTTGCCATAGGCTTGCAAATATATCAAATCAAAACTAGTTAATGCAAGAAATTAAAAAACTTGAATCTAAGGGTCTTTGTAGGCTGTAATGGGGCTTAGGTGAAAAGGTAGATGGAGGTCATTTAGGCTAGAGGAATTGAGAGATTACTATGAGAATTCCCAAATAATACAAACTCAATTCTCCATCAATATTGAAGTAAAGATTCTCTAAATACCTTTTGACAAAATTTTAACACTTTTTTTTTCTTTTCTCAACTTTCTTACTTCTTTTGAATTTTCAACTTTGAACTTTTCCTTTCAATTTTTTTTTTTTTTTTTTTTTTTTTTTTTTTTTTTTTTTTTTTTTTTTTTTTTTTTTTTTTTTTTTTTTTTTTTTTTTTTTTTTTTTTTTTTTTTTTTTTTTTTTTTTTTTTTTTTTTTTTTTTTTTTTTTTTTTTTTTTTTTTTAAATCACGAATAAACCATAACACAATTTCATCTCTTTTGCCAACTTTTTCAATGAGACATATATCTTTCTACATCATGGTAACCTCTCAATTTGGGTGAAAAGGAAGACAAAATGAGTTGGAAAGTGTTATTTATTATGTAGCTAATAATTAAAGAAAAGGCTAAGGCTCAAATTTGGTATCTAATAAATTAAGTTCGGGTAGGTCTTTAGAAAGTCAAAATTGGTTCCTCTACTTTCCCCTTATGGATTTCAAGCATTCAAAATCAAACAAGACTAGTCTCGACATGCATAACAGTGCAAGTTCTAGAAATCATTAACCATGCATGACACTCGGTTAAGAAAATTAGAGCATGAAATAAGTAATGTGCTCAAAGGCTCTAAAACTCACGAAATAGCTAAATGAAACTCAACCTTTTTACTTCTCAATCAGTCAGAATTCATAGAAATTACTCAAGGTATAGAGAGTGAAAGTTAAAGAGCAAATTTTTCAAAAGTCATTGAATCTCAAAATTGGGAGTAAAAGGAAGGTTGATGGTGCATGGAATATGAGGAATTAAGTATGAAACGAAGAAAAACAAGAGTATTAAGAGTGAGCAAGTCTAAAACTTAAACATCTTCCAATCTTTTGCATATTCAAGTAGAAAAATCATCATTAGCCATCATTTTTTTTTAGAAAGAGCTAAAGAAAACATCTAAAAATGCAAGAATAAAATGAAAACAAAGTAAAAAAATAAGCGAAAAGTAAAACTATCCCTAAACTTAAATTGTGCATTGTCCTCAAGGAGAAAAGAAAAATAAAAAGGAGGGGTAGAAAAACTTTCCTTGTCGATCAGTCATCATCGTCTTTTTCATGCGAAACTTCATCAGTCCACGAAGAAGATGCGCCATGCAAGTTGTAATTAGATGGATCGGGGAAAAAAACCCGTTACAATCAGCAAGTATTCTATGTTGTTGAGCATTGGCTTGATCATATTGGTAACAGTAGTCTCTATCCATGTTGTACTCAATGCGGAAACTTGTGAAAGCATCAGAAATCGATTGTAAATGGTCGGGAAGGGATGACCTAGAAGTGGTGGGGCGTGGTGGTCTAGGTGGTGGTGCTTGTGCATTCCCATCAACCTCTTTAAAGTTAAAGATACCATGAATGTCTAAGAGTGATGCCGAGTGTTGAATTTCTTCAATTGGGAGCCACCTAACTCCGACATTCCTACATAGGGCAGTAATGAGGGATGGGAAGCCAAGGCCACACTTTAGCGTTTTGGCAATATCAATAATGCGGGATTGAATAACCTTACCCACACAATCGATTTCCCAGACATGATAGTAAAAAGAAGGGTGGCTTTATCGGTGTTGATTGAGCTATAATGGTTAACAGGGATGAGCTTATAGCCAATGACTTTGTAAAAGACTTTGGCTTCCTTAGACATGCCACTAGTTTCGAAAGATGTGGGGTGGTCGGTAGCGGTTTTACACCAAGAAGTGTTGGGAGGAGCAAGAAATCAGATGCCTTCCTTATATTCTCCATCGGGGACATATTGAGAATACTCATCATTATCAATGTTAGGTAATTGGTAAAAACGATTGATAGTATTTCTATGGAAGGGCACCATTTTTCCCCTAATAAAAGCTCGGTACCTGTTATGTTCAAGAGCATTGACATAAAATTCCCTTACAATAGGAACAACACAAGGCTCGGGTGGGGCTAGAAAATCGGACCAACCCCGACTGACAACTTTGTGGTGGTAAGATGGAAAATGGGTAGCATCAAATTCAAATCCTCTTTCTTTGGCTGAGTTTCTCTTAATCAAGCTATTTTGATGACGTCTAAACGCCTCTAAGCTCACAAATTTTTGGTTATCAAATGGAGGTTGGGAGGTTGGGGAACTAGCCCTAGATCGCTTTGGAGGTGCCATGGATAGAAGCAATCTAAATACTAATAATGTATCCTAGGCAAAGTTGAAGCAAAAAGGAAACTTCCAAACTTGGATTGTAGATCACAATAATTCCTTACCCACAGTAAACCGAGTAAGAGATTGAAAGAAATTACCGACTTCGTGATCTTGAAACTTGAGTGAATGGGTGGCGGTGGGTTCCCGCGAGATTGGCGGTTTTAGACGATAGTTGGCTCCAAAGCTTGATTTCCTATACCAAAGAGAAAAATTAAAGTTAGATATGAGAAATATTGAAGAATAATGATGAGGAAATGAAAAACCTTGATATATTTGAGAGATTGGGGGGTTAAGGTTTGATGTTAGTAGAGAGAAAAGATAGAAGAGAAAAGGAAGAAGAAGAAAGAAGGAAGAGGAGATCTGATTTTTTTTTTTAATATTTCGGGGGCCATCGCCACCGCGATGGGCCAATGGGGGCAACAACAACGAAACGGAACGCACGAGGCGTTCCGCTTCACTTACCTTTTTTTTTTCTTCTAAAACTCTTTGCTGCGGCGATGACTCCTATCGCCCCAACATCCACTCTCGGGTTTTTGGCTCGAGAGTGGAATGGTCCCAGTGGTGGCGATGGCAAGTCGTCATCGCGGCCAGGCGACCCCACCTTTTTTTTAAAAAAACTAAAAAACAAAGTATGCAAAACTAAACTAAAAGTAAACTAAACTAGATTAAAATAAAGGAAAAAAAAGTAAATAAATAAAGTGTAGAAATTTAGAAGGTCGGGTTGTCTCCCAACGAGCGCTTTTCTTTAACGTCTTTGAGCTAGACGGTGCACTCCCGAAACGATTAAGGCTGGAGATCCAAAATCAAGCTTTCAACAACACGGGCATTGAATCCTTCATAAAAAGGTTTTAAACGATGACCAATGACTTTAAATGATGTTCCAGATTCTAAGCCCTGAATGTCTACTGCGCCATGAGCAAAAACATTAGTAACGACAAAAAGGTCTATCCATCGAGACCGTAATTTTCTGGGAAATAATTTCAATTTAGAATGAAAAACTAAAACTTTCTGGCCAACAGTAAATACTTTCCTGAAAATCATGTTATCATTGAAGAGTTTTGTCTTTTCTTTGTAAATCTTTGAACTTTCGTAGGCATCATTACGAATCTCTTCCAGCTCTTGCAATTGCAACTTCCTGCTCTCCCCAGCTTCATCCATCTTCATGTTGTATTGCTTGATGGCCCAGTATACCCTATGTTCTAGCTCAACAGGAAGATGACAAGGTTTACCATAAATCAAACGAAAAGGAGACATACCAATTGCAGTACGGTAGGCCCAAAGTGCATAATCAAGTCGTAGACTCCAATCTTTTCGATTGGGATTCACCGTTTTCTCGAGTATGGACTTGATTTCCCTATTTGATATCTCAGCTTGACCATTTGTTTGAGGGTGTTACGCGGTGGAAACCTTGTGTGTGACATTGAATTTTTTCAGCAAAGACTCTCTCACTTTATTGCAAAAGTGAGATCCACGATCACTAATGATAGCTTTCGGTATGCCGAACCTAGAAAAAATATGTGATTTTATAAAATTCACAAGAGTTTTAGCCTCATCAAGTCGGTTTGCCTTGGCCTCCACCCATTTAGAGACAAAATCAACTGCGAGAATGATATAAACATTGTTATTCGAAGAAGGGAAATGAACCATAAAATTGACGCCCCAAACATAAAAAATTTCACAAACAAGGATAGGCGTTAGGTGCATTTGATTACGTTGTCCTAAGTTTCCGGTCCTTTGGCACTTTCACATGCTTTACAAACATATAAGAATCATGAAAAATATTAGGCCAAAACAATCCACATTCTAGTACCTTTTGAGCCGTTCTCCTTGGACTGAAGTGTCCTCCACAAGCAAATGAGTGACAAAAAGTAAGAATAGAAGAGATTTCACCTGAAGGGACACATCTTCGAATAATCTGATCTGAATAGTATTTCTATAAGTATGGATCATCCCAAACAAAGTATTTAGCATCACTTTTAATCTTGTCTTTATGGGCTTTAGATAACTGTGGAGAAAATTGCTTAGAAACAAGAAACTTAACGATATCAACATACCATGGATGTTCTTCTTGAATGGAGAAGAGGTGCTCATTCGGGAATTTATCTTGCAATGGTGCCGGTTCTTTGCATGTGATCAATCAACTGAGATGATCGGCAACCAAGTTCTCTAATCCCTTTTTGTCTCGAATTTCCAAGTCAAACTCTTGTAGTAAGAGAATCCAACATAAAAGTCTAGGCTTGACATCCTTCTTTGATAACAAATACTTCAAAGCTACATGATCAGAATAAACGATAACTTTAGTGCATATTAAATAGTAAATAGGAACAAAATTTTTCTAAGGCAAAAACAACAGCTAGAAGTTCTTTTTTAGTAGTAGAATAGTTGCATTGAGCACTATCTAGTGTTCTTGAGGCATAAGAGATGACGTGAGGAGCCCTTCCAACTCGTTGTCCAAGAACAACACAAACGACATAATTTCTTGCATCACACATAATTTTGAATGGAAGATCGTAGTTAGAAGGTTAGATGATTGGAGCAGTGGTCAATGCTTGTTTCAAATTATTGAATGAATCCTTGCATGCTTGATCAAATTGGAAGTCTACCTCTTTTTGAAGCAGTTTGCAAAGTGGTTGGGCGGTCTTTGAGAAATCTTTGATGAATCGCCTATAAAAACCTGCATGACCAAGAAAAGAACGAATTTCCCGCACACTTGCGGGATAAGGCAAGGTTTTAATGACATCAATCTTAGCTTTGTCGACTTCGATTCTTTTAGATGAAATAATATGACCTAGGGTAATGCCTTGATCAACCATAAAGTGACACTTTTTGTAATTCAGAACAAGATTTGTTTGAACACATCTCTCTAGAACTTTGGATAGGTTAGTTAGACATTCAGTAAAAGAATTCCCATAAACTGTAAAATCATCCATAAATATCTCAATGATGTCTTCAACGTAATCGGAGAAAATACTCACCATACATATTTAGAATGTAGCGGGAGCATTACAAAGTCCAAACGACATCCGTGAATAAGCAAATGTACTAAATGGGCACGTAAAGGTGGTCTTCTCTTGATCTTCTTGAGCAACTGGGATTTGATGAAAACCTGAATAATCATCAAGACAAGAATAATGAGTTTTACCAGCTACACGTTCAAGCATTTGATCAATAAAAGGAAGGGGAAAATGATCTTTTTGAGTTGAAGAATTCAACTTCCTATAATCAATACAAACTCTCCAATCATTTTGAACTCGAGTGGGTACTTTTTCACCATCTTGATTTTCAATAACGGTTATACCTGTTTTATTAGGTACGACTTGAATTGGACTCACCCACTTACTGTCAGAAATAGGAAAGATCATACCGACATCAAGAAGTTTGAGGATCTCTTTTTTCACAACCTCCATCATTGGCGGATTTAACCAGCGTTGTGCTTGCTTAGAAGGTTTGGAATCATCTTCCATCAATATTTTATGCATGCAAGTAGATGGACTTATTCCTTTGATATCAGCCACGGTCCAACCAATTGCTTCTTTGTAATGTCGAAGTATCAGAATTAATCTTTGTTCTTCCAAACGAGATAATTTATTGGAAATTATCACAGGAAGAGTTTCTCCATCTCCCAAGTATGCATACTTGAGATGATTTGGCAATGGTTTGAGCTCCAAAGTGGGTGCCTGCACAACGGAAGGGAGAAGTAATGTGTGAGAAATAGGTAGTGTAATATATGAGAATTATACCTGCGAGGTTCCAAAGATTCGAGTTCAAGGATGGATTCTTGCAATTTAGGCCCGATTTCTTCTTCAGTAGCTTCGTTTTCCAAATCAGTAAGAGTGAAGTTCTCACTCAATGCTAATTTCAGTTTATCATCATCAATTAAATCAAAGAATTGTTGTGCTAAAGGGTCAATAACATTTATAGAGCAAACAGAAGATAAATCTTAGGATATTTCATGGCATCATAAATATTGAATTTAATAATATCACCATCAAATTCCATTGTAAGTGTACCATCGTGCACGTCAATCTTTGTTCTAGATGTTTTTAAGAATGGACGTCCTAGCAACATTAATGACAAATTTGGTTGATATTCATCTCCCATATCAAGTACATAAAAATCAGCTAGAAAAAGTAAACCATTAACTTGAACAAAAAAATCCTTTAAAACCCCATCAGGATATACATTAGACCTATCACCTAATTGAAGTATCACACCAGTTTTTTTTAATTCACCCATGTTAAGTAACTTATAAATAGAAAGAGGCATAATATTAATTGAAGCTCCTAGATCTAACATAGCTTTTTCGATCTTTGAATTTCCTATTGTACAAGGAATAGAAAACATACCTGGATCTTTGCATTTTAGAGGTAATTTCTTTTGGAGAACAGCATAAATGTTCTCGCCCATATTCATCTTTTCATTACCTTTCAACTTCTTCTTATTTGTGCAAAAATCCTTAAGAAACTTAGCATATCGAGGTATTTGCTTAATTGCATCAAGTAAAGGAATGTTTACCTCGACTTTTATAAATGTTTCAAGGATCTTTTTTTCTTTTTCTAGTTTTTTGGAGTTGATCAATCTAGATGGGAAAGGAGGAGGAGTGATCAATACCTTTGGTTGAAGTTCTTTAGGTTCTTCAGTTTGATAAGTTGGAGGAAGGATTAGAGTTTCCTTTCTGACAACATGTTCTTTTGTCCTTGAATTTTCTTCCAACTCTTTCCCACTCCTCAATGTAATTGCATTTGCATGTTCTCTTGGGTTGACAACAGTTTGCGAAGGTAGTTTACCTTGAGACTCAATCCTACTGAGAGAAGATGAGAGGTTTTTCATATCAACTTCCAAGCTTTTGATGCTTGTGTCTATCTTCTTAAAAGTTGCTTGAGTTTTCTGTTGAAACTGTTGGGTGTTAAGCTGAAACTGTTGAGTAGTCTGCTGAAATTGTTGAGTGGTCTGCTCAAATTGTTGAGCTTTATTAGCCATGGTTTGAATAAGATCTTCTAAAGGAATACCCGATTTGGTAGTGGGAACCATGGGTTGTTGTTGGGGAAGAGGTGGTCTTTATTGTGCCTGTTGATATTGCGGGGCTCGTGTTCTGTAGTTAAGATTAGGATGATCCTTCCATCCTGCATTGTAAGTGTTAGAAAAAGGATCATATCATCTTTGTTGTCCTCCTTGGTACCCTCCTTGAAATCCTCCCACAACATTAGCTGATTCTTGTGTGTCATCTTGAAGTGTAGGACACATATAAGTTGGATGTGGAGCAGTGTAAATTCCACATGTTTTCACTTGTTGGAGGTTACCTGCTATGTATTGATGAAAAAGAGAAGTGAGATTTTGCACTTATTTTCTATAGATGAATCACGTACCTCATAGATTTTTTTAGAATTGGTATCGTCTTGAAGTGCTCCATTCTGTTGACTAGTTGCCGCCATGATAGCGATCAATCTCCTAGCTTCCCTTGGAGCCTTATTAACTATGGCACCACCACTAGTGGCATCCATCAATCTCCTCTCTATCGATGTCAGTCCTTCATAGAAGTATTGGATGAGGAGTTGTTCAGAAAACCCATGTTGTGGGCAACTAGCACAAAGCTTTTTAAACCGAGTCCAATACATATGTAGATTCTCATTATTTTTCTATGAAAGCCCAGAAATCTCTCTACTAATATTTGAAGCACGGGATGAAGGAAAGAATTCATCCAAGAATAACCTAGCAAGTTCAGTCCATGAGTTTACCGAATTAGAGGGTAAATCGAATAACCAGTCTTTGGCCTTGTCGATCAAAGAGAAAGAGAAGGCACGCAGTTTGATTTGATCTTCAGTTACCCCTTCTAGCTTCATCCTTTGACAAACGACATGAAAAGCCTTCAAATGTTTATTGGGGTCTTCATTATCTAGACCCTTTAAAAATAGGAAGAAGATGAATTAGTCAAGATTTCAGCTTTAAGTTTGCCTGAATGGGGTATCGAATGCATAATGGCTCCTGGTTAGTTTGAGGAGCAGTCAACTCTTTCAAGGTTTGTTCTTCTTCTTCAGCCATTGTTTCTTCTATCTCATAATCACTAGAATAATTACTTGATGTATTGAGTAGGCCAAGCGGTAAATCGTCTTCAATGAGAGAGGATGCAAAAACTTGAATATTTTTCAGTTTAGTCTCTTTTCAAATCCTCTTAGCCGTCTTCTCAATTTCTGGATCGTATTGTAATTCACCTGTACGAGAAGAAGGATGCATCAAAAAGTAACAAAAAAATTAATTAACACCAGTCCCCGGTAACGGCGCCAAAATTTGATGGATGTCGAAACCACCAAAAATAAAATAAACTTGCTTTGATAATTAACTCGTAGTAAATGGAAGCAAGGTCGAACCCACAGAGACCGGTAAACTAATTAAATGTTATAAAAAAGGGAGGTTTTAAGTATTTGAAATAATAAAAGACAGAAAATAATTAAAAGATGTAAATCGATTTGAGAAGGTTTCCAACTAAAGATGTAATCTCCATTATAGTTTACTTAATTCGATCATTGATAAAAACATATATTCTAATTCAACTCTAAATTGGTTGGAAGTTGCCGGAACAACAAGTGTCTTTCCTTAGATTCTCGATAGCCAAGATACGATCTAATGACTACTTCCCTAAATAACGAATAACCCTAGAATACGATAATAGAATTTAACCCATTGACAACATTAAGAAGAGAACAACCCAATTACTAACTAATAAATACTGTACGACCGATTCATTTAAGTTAGATCTTAACTTCTCATAACATAAACTAAAAAGCTTCCTAATCAATTCATGCTATTTGTCACGAGGATTAGAATAGTAAAACAATTACGGATTTAAATGTTCTAATTAACTAATTATCAAATTAACATGTGAACAAAGGATCCTATTTGAACAAACATCAATTTGATAATAAATATGCAAAGAGAAATCACAAATAGAGAGAATTCAGAAAATCAATTAAAGAACGAATCTCACGAATTAAAATAAACCAAACTTTGATTTAATCTCTAGTTGTAACGAAGAGTTTAGCTAGACATAATTGAAAAGAAAAATAACTAAGAGAATTTTGAAAAGTTGTAAAAAGAGTAGAGACCTAACAACTAATGAAAACTAAAATATATAGGCAGATTTAGCTCTCCGTTGCCACAGCCGTGAGGAGTTCATCGCCGCAGCAATGGAGAAGATATGAAATCTTTGATCCGTAGATATTTCTTCTATTGCCGCGGCGGTGGAGTGCTCGTTGCCGCGGCGACAGGTCAAATTATGTGAAAATCATCCTTTATCTAGGCTTTTTGACTTGGTTGAATCCTATTAACTTGAATTAACCTGTTAACAAGAAAACCAAATAAATCAATTCAAAAACTCTCGGAACAAAGCATTTAAGGGGATAAAATATTTAAATTAAGAACATAAAAATAAAGTTATCAGGAGGGTCTTGGGTTGCTTATTGAGAAGATCGATTGTTGCCCGAACGGATGCATGATATTCTGGGGGATGGAGATTCGAGTATTCATAATTGTAAATTTTATTTCCATCCGAGATATAAAGAAGGTAAACACACTTTCATTCCATATACTCGTATGTTTTATTTACCGATCACTCCACGTCTTCAACATTTGTATACATCGAAAGTCATGGCTTCTCACATGAGATGAAATTACGAGCATGCTCAAGAGGATGGTTATATGAAACATCCATTTGATGCTGACGTGTGGAAGCATTTGGATCGTTGTCAACAAGAATTTACAAGGGAGATTAGAAATATGAGATTACGGTTTTAACCCGTTTGGCGCTTCTGGTGCACAATACTCTTTGTGGCCTATTATGTTGACACCGTATAACCTGCCTCCATCGATGTGTATGAAAGATCCTGTTATATTCTTAACGGTTATCGTACCAGGTCTAAAGAGTCCGAAACAAAGGTTAGATATCTACCTTCAACCTCTTATTGCTGAATTGATTAATTTGTGGAATAATGGAGCATTGACTTATCATGGATCGAGAAAACAAAATTTTTGTATGAGAGCCGCAGTAATTTAGACGATCAGTGTAACAACCCGAAATTTCTAAAAAATCCCAAAACACGTGGAATTCATAATATAAAGACAGTGGAAGCATTTAAAAACAAAAGTCAAGTTCTTCTCATTTGAAATCAAACCAAATAACATTCACAACCGATCAGTTTTATTTTTAAAACAATAAATCATTAAAATCAAGACAATCTCAACCATTGTCTATAAAATTCTCAATCAGAAATTTAACAACTTCACATAATTAAAATAAAACCAAAAACATGAAATTTAATAATTCCCAAAAGAAAACAAAATAAGAAGAAAATAAATCGCCTGGCGTGCAAATCCATGCCAACCGATCACCACCTCGAATCTCATCGCCCACCTGGAGCTTCTTCTTTCCTTTACCTGAAAAAAATAAGTGTAGCATCATGAGGCTACGCCCAATGAGTAGAAAAATGTTAAATTAAAAATCACGCCATGAGAGATTTTTCTAAGACTTTAAGTCCTTTATCGGTATCAAGACTTCCGAAAACACACTTTCACCCAAAGCTCTCTTAATTAATACATCCCTCCACAATATCTTTTAATCCTCAAATTAAAAGAATATAAACTTTCGAAACAGTTCTAAACTCTCGTTCTCAATTTAAAACTTTTCGATCATTAACTTTCCTAATACCTCTAATCTCCTTTTTGTCCGCAAACAAAAAGAGACTATACTCAACAAGGCATTTAAAACTGTTTTCACATATTTAAATCCTTAAGAGTTTTAAAATATTCTTTTCTATTGTACATATGGAATGAACCTACCCCGTTAAGTGCTATAAAGTCGTGCACAACCGTATAATCTCCGTTAACGGCAAATATTCTTCTTTAAGCAAGGCCTTTTCTTAAAGCGAACCTGCTACCATATTACTCGAGATATTTAAGTAATATGATCCTACACATCACTACTATGATGTTCAAACGAGTCTAAACTCACACTTTTCAAAAATCACTCATTCTAGGCCATAAATTCCTTAATCTTAAATTCTGGAAAATCCTCCTTTTAAACACTCCAAAATGACCCAAAATCACCCAACATAACAATCTTGGGTCACTTTCAGCAACTCCCAAAGGTTTACAAGTCTAGAAGCGAAACTAGCCTAAACTAGTGTAGTTTCGCTCCTTTTTCGGACAATTTAAAAGTTCTAATAATCTAATTAAATTTCGGCGGCATAACGCCTATAATATGCCTCCCAAAATAATACCTAAACATAGAGGATAAAGACCCAAAGTCCAGAACACAATAATTAAAAAGGTAATTAACCACCTAGGCTAAATTTTCGACTTAAGGGCACTAATCTCCAAATAAGGCATTAACATGCCAGCAATATTAGATCATCTTTAAACACCCAAGTCATGCATGAAAATCCAAATTCAAGGGCAAGAAGCAAAGAAAACAGCAATAGACAAAATCCGATGCTAATAGTCACTTTAATCATACAAATTCTCTAATTCTTGCTTCCTAAGGTCCATGTTTTATTTCCAATGTAAAACAGCCCCAAAATGATCTTAATATGCATATAAACAATCAATTTCACACTTAGAAATTCAAGGTTAAACTTTTAAAGAAAAAGGAAAATTCAATCATTCATAATTTAAAACTTAACATAATTCTACTCACCTTGAATTGCATTTTCAAAAAGCTTACTTCTCTTTCAAAGTATGAAGTAAATAATCCCCACCTTTTGAAACTAATCTAATTTCAAGAACATCGATACAAAAACAACCTACAACGATGAATTAGAAAATACAGATCGATCAGAGTCCAAAAATCATATCAAACCCGAAGGGTTTTTAAGTCATAACTTTTTATACAGAACTGATCTTGCTATGAAATTAGCGTTAATGGAAAGATAACGGAAAAACGGTCAGAATGGACTACTTACTTGCGTAAATCGGAGTCCGGATGATGAAGTTATGGAGAATTCAATCCAGGACATGTCATTTAGGCGAAAATGAGAGAAAAAGTGATAAAATGGGGGCTGCTTTTCGGATTAGGGAGGAGGAAGAAGAAGAATTTAGGGTTTAATCCCGACTTTGGTTAATTACGAAAATGCCACTATGTAAAAACGGTCATAACTCATTCATCGGGACTCAGAACGACGAGCCGTCAGTTGCATTGGAATCGTAATGACGAGACGATCCATGTCATCTAAAAATATTAAATTAAACTTATGGTTTTAATTTGAAGGTTTGAGAAATTACTAAAATACCCTTACTTGGTAACGGGTCGTTACAATCAGTGACTTCCCGACATATTCAATGTTATCTGGTAAGAACGGTACCTTATTATAAAAATTTCATTTTTAGGTAATGGCATAGAATAATATATATAATTAATTTAAACTTACCGTAGGTTGGAGCACATCTGGAAAGTTTACTTGTTTTCATTCCATGATTGACACTGGAGCTTTCTCATTGAAACATGGACGAAAAAGTTGTTGGTTCGATTGTCATAGAAGATTTTTACTAAGCGACCATTCGTTTCAAACAAACAAAATAGATTGGTATAAGTGTCGAAATGTATGCAACCAAGGGCCTCCCCGAGTTTTCACCAGAATTGAAATATTGCATGGGTTGGATTCTATTGTCATGAAAAAAATTACTGAGATTGGGGCTGATGTTGCAAACAATGGAGCTGGTAAAAACACTGGTTAGAAGAAACGAAGTATTTTTTGGGACTTACCGTATTGGGGGAGATTTACTGATCTGGCCCAACTTCAATGTCATGCATATTGAAAAGAATATGTTTGAAAATGTCTTCAATATAGTCATAAATGTGCCAAATAAGATGAAAGACAACCTGAAGGCACAATATGACATCCAGAAAATATGCCGTTGCCCTGAGTTAGAGCTGGATGAAAGTGGACACTACGACAACGCCGAATACATGTTAAATACAGAAGAGAAGAAATTACTGTTTGAATGGATGTGATCGATTAAATTCCCTGATGGTTATGTTTCTAATCTCTCTAGATGCATTGACATGCAGAGTCATACTGTGTTCAGAATGAAAAGTCATGATTGTCACGTTTTCATGCAACGATTGATGCTTGTTGGATTCAGACCATTCTTCGAACAGAAATATTGGGAACCGTTGACACAGTTAAGTGTGTTCTTCAAAGATTTGACATTCACAAATTTAACACGAGAAACAATCGAATCATTAAACCGAGATATTCCAGTGATAATATGCAAACTGGAGCGAATGTTTCCACCTGGTTTTTCTATTCGATAAAAATGAGACTTGAAATTTAGTCCCAAAACCTGCTAAGCAAAAGGTAATGGGATGTAAATGAATTTTTAAAATTAAACCAAGGATTTTTTATTCAGATGATATCAGGTATAAAGCTAGACTGATAGTAAGGGGATTCACTCAGCAAAATGGAATTGATTACACTGAAGTATGCTATCTAGTTCTAAGCCGTACTTCAATAAGGATTCTTCTGTCTTTAACTGCAAAAGATGACTTAGAACTTGAGCAAATGGATGTCAAGACAACTTTCTTACATGGAGAATTGGAAGAGGATATTTTCATGATGCAACCACCGGGTTTTGAAGCTAGGGATCTAGTGGATCATGTCTGTTATTTGAAGAGATCTCTATATGGACTCAAGCAGTCACTTAGGCAATGGTATAAGAGATTTGACACATTTGTCACTTCAAATGGATTCCAAAGAAGTACATGGATAGTTGTGTCTATTTTCAATATCAGGGAAATCAAAATACCATCTACTTTGTGACGACCCGACACTTTTAAATCAGAACTGACAGCGGAAGTCTTTTATTTTAAGAAAAATTGGCGTGGTTATGTTTGAAAATTTGTTAGCCAAGACCTGTTTACATCCTAATTTCAAAATCTAATAAAACATAAGGAACATCAAGTCCCATTTCAGGAGTTCAATACTCATAATCATCAAGTAAAGACATTATGCTCTTATGAGCCAAATACAAATAAAATCACAAAAGTCTTTAAAGTTCACAAAAATAAATACATAGACTTTACAACCCATAGTCCATCTCGAGGTCAGCATTTCTCGATCACGCAACACCATCTCCCCTTCCACGACCTCTAGCCAGGGCATTACCTGAAATTTTTGTAATATCATGAGCTAACAAACTAAGCCCAGTGAGAATAATAAGAATAAAAAGTAAAGATAGACCTCAAACTCGCATTTTCGATTTGTGTCCAAACAATCTGACACAATCAATCCTAAAGTTCTCCAAACTCTAGGTAATTGCATTCTAAACTTTCCAAAGGATGATATTACTAACACTCGTAGTCAATCCTCATCCATTAACTTTTTATGACATAAATAAGAAAAGTAAATAAACTTTGTATAAAATAAAACATCTCAATTCTCTAATTCATCGATCATAAGCATGAATGCATGAGGACTTCCCGTAGGATTTTGCATTCGCCCTTTATGCATGAATGAAGATAATAGGTACATCCCGTAGGATACCCATTCAACCTTATGCATGAGAAGTAACGAGTACATCCCGTAGGATACCCATTCAACCTTCTTTCCTTGTTTTACTTTCTTTTCTTTTTCTGAAGGTGATGCGGACACTACCCGTAGGCTCCAACATTCTTCCCTTCCATTCTTTTTCAATGAATGATTCGAACATGTTATGGTGCAATATGATGCCTGCATATCCTTGTAAAAGTAAATAAGTAAAGTGCAGAATTGAAGTAGTTGATGCAAGCATAAAGTAGAGTGACATAAAGTAAAAGACATAAAGTAAAATAGATAGGAATCTCGGACGAACGATATGTAAATCGAACTCCGCTAAATTAATACAAGTAAATCCTATCTTAAACGATTAACCTATACCTTCTAGGATTCTAAACTTCCAATATAATCCGAGGTTCTATTAACCGTTCTAAAAACAAGTTGGATATTTTAACTTCCAATGATCCAACCTAAGCTTCGAAACGAATCTATCTTAGTAATTTCTAAGATTCAATGCTTTCCTCGATAACTCCTAAGTTCTCACTTAAAGGATTAACTCTTAATCCTAAGGGCACTAACTTACTTCCCTCTATTCTTAGATTTGAATTCTAATATTAGTTTCCAATTCTACAAACCATCATACTTATTCGCTTTCTAAAATTACTTTAAATCATAACTATTCTCACCTTAGCCAATTAACACTTGCTCCAAGTTTCCAATTCCCACGAAACAACAACCGAGCAATCGCACCTACAATTCACCAATTGCACAACATATTACAACTCATAACTAAGATGAGAATAAGTGTGCATTTTCGGGTGAATAGTGATTTCGGATGAATAGTAATTTCGGATGAATAGTTTTTTCGGGTGAATAGTATTTTTCGAAAATCCGGGCTCAAAATCGTCAAATTCCATGATAGAAATTCATGATTTCAACTTCAAAACTCATTTATAATAAAAAACGAACAAAACCATATAAAAAGTTTTGAAAACTTACTTTTTGGGACTTCCCTTAGAGGACGGAAAACTCCGAATAGGTAGGTTGGATAGGTAGCCCTCGTCCCTACCAATCCAACGCAACCGAAATCAAGCCGATCCATCGAGAAACGAATGAGAAACGAAGAAAAGAAAATCACATCCATGGTGGAAGTGAAAGCTACGGCCAAGGAAGAATGGAGGAGAAGAAAGATGTCAACTTTGTCAAATGGGTGATATTTAAAGAATAAATGAATAGTAATTTTAGATATTTTAAGAAATTGGAAATGACGGTTGCGTCCTTTTATGACTTTTGACTTATAAAACGAAACCCGATGCTCTTAAATAAATCTAAAGGTGATTAATAATTATTAATTGGCCTATTAATAATTATTAATGTCACCGAAGCGAATTTAAAATATTAAAAAGATTAAAAAGGATTTCGGGTGAAATTAACTACTAAAATCGAAATTACAAAAATAATAATTAATCTAAATACTTAAATTGAAATAAATAAATAACATTAAATAATAATTAAAAAAAATAATAATAAAAAAAATTTCACTTAAAAAATAACGGGACGTTACATACTTGATGTTATGTGTAGATGATATGTTAATTGAAAGTAAGGATATTGATCTAGTCATAAGAATTAAGAAACTTCTTGGTCATGAGTTTGATATGAAGGACTTGGGTGTAGCAAGGAACATTCTTGGAAAGGAAATTGAAAGATACAACGTAGAGAAACTTATATATCTATCTCAGATTGCCTATTCCAATAAACTCATGAAGAAATTCAATATAGCAGAATCAAAACTAGTGTCTTTACCTTTTGCTCCACATTTAAAATGTTATTAGAACACTATCTAAAGAATGATCATGAAGAAGAAGAAATGACCATTATTCCATATTCAAATGTTGTGGGTAGTCTAATGTATAGCATGGTGTGCACAAGACCTGATTTGGCACATCCTCTAAGTGTGGTTAGCAAGTTCATATCTAATCCTGAGAAGTTACATTAGGAAGAAGTTAAATGGATCCTAAGATATATTAAAGGATCAATTAACAGCAGGCTTGTTTATGATGGAGATCATTCTGTAGATCAAGAACAGATTGAGGGATATGTGGATGCTGATTATGCTGCTGATATAGATAAGAGAAGATCATTGACAGGCTTTGTGTTCAAAGTGTATGGTAATACAGTAAGTTGGAGATCTTTCTTACAACATATTGTTGCATTGTCCACTAATGAATCTAAGTATGTTGCGTTGGCTGAAGCAGTGAATGAGAGTATATGGTTACAGGGCTTAGTCTCAGAATTGATTCAAGATCAGTGCAAGGTCTCAATTCTATATGATAGCCAAAGTGCAATCCATTTGTTAAAACATCAAGCCTACCATGAAAAGACCAAACACATTGATGTTAGGTTATATTTTATTAGAGATCTTAGCCAAGGACTTTTTTCAATTGAAGAAGGTATCAACCTTGGAGAATCCTGTTGATATGCTGACTAAATGAGTTCATACAGCTAAACATGAAGTCTGTAAGGGACTGATTAGTCTTGAAAATGGTTAAGCTAGGAGATGTTATGTGGGAGAAAAAGAGAGAGCTACTCAATAAGTTATTGATTCAGCTGGAAGTTTGAATTAAGTGGATATTTTTTAATGTTAATACAAATTCCAGAAATAGTTAAGCTAAAGGCAATTTGTCTAATGTGGCATTTTCTCAATGATTAACAATTCATTAGTCAAAAGGAAAGCTGACTACATTTCTTCTAGAAGCTGAGCTGGCCATGTGCATTCTAACAAGATTATTCCATCCCAATCTGTGTGAGCTGATTGCTTAACTTGCTATCATCATTTTGATGAGAGAGAGTTGTCTTCTTCATTCAGATTATAGTGAGAGAAAGCGAGAGAGAGAGAGGGAGAGAGATTGTGAATTCATCAGCCATTGATGAAGCTTATTGTTAGTGTGAGATTGCAGATTTCATTGCATTGAGTGATGTATTGAATGTTCTTGATTCATAAACAATGGATACTGAATAATCTAGACTGAGAGCTCTTGATTCTCCTGTGGATGTAGATGATTTTGTCGAACCACGTTACTTTGTTTTCTTCTCTTAGATTCAATTTGTTCTTACTTTGTTTATTGTGTTCTTGTTAGTTCAAATATTGTAGAGGTTAGAGATGAATTGATTAGAGGTCAAATAAATTGCTAGTTAATAACATTTACTTTCCAAAAAATTTTGGTTGGCTATTTAACTTAATAATGTTAAGATTTAAATTTATTTGTTCAATATTTTTTATTTCCTTAACTTTTATGTTTATTAATCTTAAAAAAAACCTATTATGTTTAACTAATTTTGATTCTTGACTTAGAAATATTCTTAGATAAGTGACTAAAGTCATATATAATAATTCAGCTTATCAAATTTATATATCCTATATTTTCTCTTAAGGAAATTTTCATTGGATATAAGATTTTGATATAATATTTATAAAAATAACAGATTTTAAAAACTATTTGCAAATATAGCAATTTTTTTACTATATTAATCAGTGATTAATGTGTGTATCAGTGATAAACTTAGTATAAAAATATGTAATTTAATGTTTATCACGAATTCAACCGATCAACATTTACTATATTTACAAAAAAAAAAAATAGTTAAGAGTTACTATTTTTTACAAATATTACTAAATAATTTGCTAGATTTGCAACTGCCCATTTCTATTAAGTGATTTATAAAAAAATTAAAGGCGAAGGTTTTTGTTAAATGGAAACTACTATTTTTAATTTTAATATAGATAACTATATTTTAAAATTACTATTTTCATTTTTATTTCATATATTTTAAAAATAAATACCCTGAATGACCTGAACAAACCAAACCTAAATTTATTGGGATTCATTACTTCATAACCATTGTTGATTCATTTGGATTTCCACTAAAATATTATATAAATACTTGAGTTGGGTTAAAAAAAATACAACGACCCGACCCGACCCAACTCAAAAAACACACCTACTGTAAATCATAACTTATATATATATATATATCAAATGTACAACAATCACATGAAAGGCCAGAACTAAAGTTGTACAAGAAAAATCCTGAGTATGCATGGCCTTTAAAAACCTAGTTGACCTTCAGCACTCTCAAACAAAATCATAAAAAAATACATATATACCCTAAATGTTGAAAAGTCAAACCAAATTTATTTTAATATTTAATTCCGAAAGTAGGTAAAATAACAACAACAACATCTAATATCAATATCAACAGGCACCTCTTCATCTTCATCACCTTGTTCCTCCGCCGGATTTAATGGCTTCCCAAAACAACGACAAAGCGCCGCCGCAGATATATAAACAACGAGGAAACCGGCACTCAACGCCGCCATCGTCCAATAATACTTATCCAATCTACTCTCATTCAACGTTTCCTTAAACCATCTCTCTTTCCCTTTCCTCCCAGTTACTATATCCACAACATGAATCGACACAATACTTCCGAGAAACCCGATACCGATAACGCCGCCAGAGAATAGAACTAAATACCTATTCAAAACGACAGGGATATTATTTCTATCAAACAAGAATGAAACACAGCTCCAGAAAGTCCCCTCCATGCAACCCATGAGAATAAACTGTGGTAACAACCAAAACATTGTCATTGGAACGGTTTCATCCGGTTTATCGACCAAACCGTGTCGAACGACGACACGGAGTCTTCGTGTCTCGACATCGGCTGCCACAACGCAACATAGGACGGCGAAGACAATCGAGACTGCGATTCCGATATCGGAAGCGTATCGGTTCGATCGACGAGTGCCGATCCATTTGACGAATTGTAAGTAGTTTCTCATGAATTGGTATTTGAAAGTATGGTAGAACCAATAGAGGATGGGGATGGGGACTCGTAATTTACCGACTTTTTTGTTCATATGATTTGCTTGAGAAACAAAGAAGGTGGAGTTAAGGGAAGAAATGAGGCCTAAGATAATGAAGAAGAAGCAAATTGGTATTATTTGTAGGATGCTTTTGGTTTCTTCTATTTCTGTAACTCTGCAAAGTCTCCACCTTTTCTTTATTTGTTCCTCTAATGGCGGCCTTGCTTCAACAATGGCGGCCTTGTCTAAGCATCTGTGACAATGGCATTGTTTGAGAGTTGTGGGAAAGAAAAAGATAAATTATTGGGAAATTATGAAGAAAAAAAAAAAAACTACTCAAATAGCACAACATTAAAAAATTTACTAATATAATATGTATTTCTTCTAATTCAATAAAGTATTGAATTGTTAACTTTTAATATTTGTTATTTTAGCTTTTATTTTCGGCTAAATAATTATTATAGTCACTTAAAACTATTGGTAAATATAACAATCTTTATTACGTTAATCATTTCTAATTAATGTGTGTATCAATGACAAACTTAAAGTAAAAATATGTAATTTAATGTTTATCATTAATTTAGCGGCGATTAAAATTTGCTATATTTATAAATATTTTAAAGAGTTGTTATTTTTTATAAATACTACTAAATTTTTTTAACTAGATTTACAATTACTCCCTGAAACAAAGAATTTTAAACCAAAATTGAAAGCTTAAACTACCATAATATACTAGAGAAAAAAAATCAAAAGGAGATAATTGTATTATTGTAGCGGTTGAAATAATTATTGTTAAATACCTGAGACGTCGGGAATGCGGAACCCGGTAGAGGCCTTCAGCCTCAAAGAGTTCAGATTCGTATTCCGGCAAACGGTGAAGCATCTTTCCGGTAGCGGCGACAAGAACCGTAAACACGGCGGTGAGGGGGCTGCCTTGAGGTTTAACACGTCGGTACGAACAAACGGCGGTCAAAAAAACAACAGTTGCCGCCAATGTAACAATTGCTTGAACACCAAATCGGATTGACCAAGGATTTATATAAAGAAGAACAATGGCGACGAGGAAGACCAGCGAATAGGTTGTTGGAATCTCAGCTTGAGATTCGACAATTTGGTCAGATTGTTCCGTTACGAATGGTAAAAATGAGACAAGTATGCCGGAAAATCCGACTGCTATTAAAGCTAAGGCAACGTAGAAGATGATTTTTTGTTCTTCTCCGATGCATTCCGGTTGATATTCTTTGCATGTGTCGGTAATCCGGTGAAGCGCCGGTGGGGTTGATAATGCTAATAGTCCCAAACCCTATGATCAAAAATTGAAATAAAATTTACAGAAATGATCTCGAATAGCAGATTTTAGATATAAAATTTTCATTTTCATGTTTTCTTTTTTACTCGAAGAGTAGATTTATTTTAAAAATTTATTGAAATTAAAATAATAAATTATTAAAACTCAGAGTATATTATTAAAATTAAATTAATGTTAAAGTTTTAGTTCCTAAAAAAGATTTAGATAACAAGTATTTCACCAAAAATAAAATTAAAATAACAAATATTAAAAGGCAACTATATATTTCCTTTCAAAAAAAAATTATTATAATAGAAACAATATGCTATTTTAATAAAATTTTAAAAATTTGTGCTATATAAGTATATTACATAATTTTTTTTAGTCCCTAAAAAATTATTATTTCTTAAGACAAGTATTTTTTTTAGCCCAAGTCAGCTTTTAATTTCATTAAATGAGACATAAAACATCCCACTCGAAGTAAAACTATAAAATTACCTACAAAATAGTTCATAAATCATAAAAAAAAAATTAACTAGCAAATAAAAAAAAACATTTACGAATAATCACAATCACAAAATCTAACCAAAAAAAAAAAAAAAACTCAATTCAAAAGGTAAAAAAGACACTAATCATAAAAAATGTCCAAAATCTGAGATAAAAATCAAATCTATCTCTAACAAATGATTATATCCCTATAAGTCAACAAATTATTGTCACCTCCATTCATTACCTGGTCAGCTGTATATATGTCGATGTGAATAAAACTCAATGGTCAGACACTCACTTATTTTCTATGAGATTGTATATTCGAGTCTTCTCTTTTCTAATTTGATGTAATATTTCAAAAATATATATGGTAAGTATCGACTATATATCGACATTCTAAGAAATTAGTAATAAAAAAAAAAAAAACCAAACCCCAATTTTTTTAGTACTCAACTTGAATTAAACAACACCTAAATTAATAAACCAAGATCTCTAATTCTTTCAAAGAAAAAAAAATCAATATTGAAGAAGAATGGTGAAGTTCTTACACAAGAAGAAGAAAGAGAAGAAAGCAGAAGCATCCAGAAGTTTCCAGTAATGGTATCAACAATATAAAGGAAAGGAAAAAGCGTCAGGTAAAATAAGCTCCAAAAGACATTGATAATGGCTGCTGCGTGACTCAAATTGAGCTTCCAAACGTCTGTTAAATAGGGCATCGTCATCCAGATTGTGTAGAGAGCTAGAATATCAGCCCATACCAGCACTGAAATTCGAATAAAGCAAATAATGCATTATTATTATTATCATTGTAAAGCGCTAGAAAATTGTATCATATTTAATCATATATCTCAACGTTTTTCCTCACGTGTGAGTTCTAATATTTGCACGAGACTCAATCGCGTAAAATATAAATAATAATGAAGGAAATAAGATTAATTGATATGAACTGAGGATCTCCGACCTAAAAGCTTAAATTGATAGGTTAAGAAAAATTGAATCATATATTTCAACGGATCTAAAAAATAAATGAAAAAGACAAAAACGAATTAATCGATATCAGGATCCAATAACTTTAAAGGAGTATCTAGTTTAAAAATAAGATCTCACCCAAGAATATAGTGAGCCAATAAGACATTGAAAATTGAAATGATCAAAAGAGAATTATATGAATGAATTTACCTTTCAATCTATAAAAGGAGAATGCCATTTTTTTTCAGGTTGGTGTTGCAGAAGCTTTTTTTCTAATCCAAATCGACAAAGAGAGAGAGAAAGAAATGAGTTAATTGACTTTTAGAAAAATATAAGTAGAAATAAAGGAAGAATATTTATGCCGCTTTAGTAATTGAAGATTCCTCACACTTTCATGCTACGATACGTGTTGACTTTAAAAAAATAAAATAAAACTATAACTTTAAAATTGAATTGAAAATTAATGTAGTCGGTAAGCTTATTTGATTCTTTTTTTTTTTTTGAGAAAAAATATATGATAGTTTCAATGGTATGAAAAGATTAAGAAACCATCTTTTTTGGAAAGAGAAATTTAAAATGAGAAACTTCACTATAAGTACTAGATTTTGATAAAATATTTATAAATATATCATCACTTAAAATTATTGATTAACAATTTTAACTACATTAATTAGTAATTAGTATTAATTAATATTTGAATCATTAATTGTACTTATCGTAAAAATATGTAGTTTAATGCTAATTGATTGTCCAGCTCAAAATTTTCTATATTTACAAATATTTTTTAACCTTGATTTTTTTTATATAAATATTACATAAAAATTTACTAGATTTACAATCAATCTTTTTAAAATCAAATAATTATAATGGGAGATAGAAAAATAAAATTATTTAAGCGTCTTTTGAAGTGAATATCTATAATATAGTTTAATCAAACATATTTTCAAAATATAATTTTTGACATGTGACAAAACAATAACATGTACATTTTTCAAAATTTTGACTTTGGAAAATATGTGTATACTCGGTTTGACATAAAATTATATAAGATAATATTGATATTTTTTAGTGGATATTAAAAAAGTATTCCTCAAATTATTTTCACCTATCAAGGTGTTATTAAAATTTATAAAAATATATATATATTTTTTAACAATACAAGAGCCGATAAAAAATTAGAACATAAAACTATGATTATATATTTACATAAAAAATTAGCCATATAAAATATAATGACATAGTTCATTTAAAAAAAAATCTTTAACCATATATTTAATAAAAGATTATCAAAATTAAATCTTTCGAGTGGATCATGCGTTGTCTATTGAGAGTAGAATATGTGTTTGAATGAGTCCAATTTGGTTTGGATAAGCAATAAGATAGCTACTATTTGCGACTCCTACAATCCATTGGTTTTAAACTTAGAAAAAACTTAGGCTACACAACATCAAGTAAATTAGGTGCAGTCAAGTATTTTTTTCTTTAAAAAAAGTAAAAAAAGAATTTTTGTATTTTTTTTTCATTTGACTATGGAAACCAAGTATTATTCTTTAATTACTGATGATTTAGAAATTTGTTGTGACTATAACGTAGATTTTGAAATGAAGATTCCATAACATCTTAAATTATTCAAATCGAAGTTCAAACGAGAAAGTTATGACTAAAAGAAAATCAACGGCGTAGAGGGGATGAGTCATTTTGCACAATTTTATAAATATAGGGATATAAATATTCATTTTCAAACTACAAAGGGTGTATTTGTCTTTGGCCAAAACCACATAGGTGTCTTTTGCATTTTACCCTTCTTTAAACTTGCCTCATTGGTTGACCAGGCAATTTGCCAAATCTCTCTCTAACCATTTTTTTATTTGACTTTTATTAATCAACAAAATAATTGTAATAGTTGAAATTTGGGGTATTATATGTATTATAGTAAATACCTTGGATCCATGTAAGTACTATCAATGATATAAAATAAAAATAAGTCACTGATTTATTGTAACAACCCGTTACCAAGTAAGAGTATAAAAAAATTGATTTTTTTTTTATAATTCTCTCAAAATGATACTAATGAAGTTGGATTGATTAATTTGGTGAAAAATAATTCATTATCTCGTAAGGGTATTTTGATAATTTCCCAAACCTCAAAATTAAAACTACAAATATAATTTAATATTTTAGGATGATGTTGATCACCAACGTTATTACAATTCCAACGCAACTGATGGATCATCGTTCTGAGTCCTTGTGAGTGAGTTATGATCATTTTTGTACAGTGGCATTTTCGTAAATAATAGAACTCCGGGATTCAGCCCTAAAACCTTCTTCTTCTTCTTCCGAAAATCAATCCTCCATTATCATCAATTCTCCCATATTCGCCCAAAGGTAACCTCAAGAAGTATTTTCACCATAACTGCCTCATCCTGGACTCTGATTTGTGCAAGTAAGTAGTTCATTCTAATCATTTTTCTGTTATCTTTCCATTAACATTGGTTTTATAGCAATATCATTCATGTTTAAAGAGTTATAACTCAAAAACCATTTGGGTTGGTTATAGTTTCTTCGACTTTTGATCGATTTTTCTTCGTTAATTCATCGTTGTAGGTTTTATTCATCTTGGTTCTTGAATTGGTTAAATTTTTGAAAAAATGGTGATTATTTACCTTGCATTTTGAAAGGTTGTGGAAGTTTTTAGAATAAGGAAAATTCAAGATCTTGAAATTCTTCTTGAAGGTGAGTAGAACTTTCTTAAAAATTAAATAGTTTCATGTTTTGTTTTTTTTTGTTTTTTCCAAAAAGTTATCAATCTCTGATTTTTGGCATTTGAATAGATGATTGAATGCATGAAATAAGGATTTTGGAGCTGAATATAAAATTAAGAGAAATTGGATTAAAGTATGCAGAAAATTGGGACTAAACATGCATATTTTGGATATCGATACCGTATGATGGGAAATTGAAATTGTGGAATTATATGGTTTTCATTGGATGTTTAAGCTTGTTTTTGGATGTTTAAAGTTGATTGAATGTTTCTGATTATGATGAACACGGTTGTCTGATTAGTGCCCATTAAGTCGAAAATACTAGCCTACGTGGTTAGATAAATTAGAAATCGAACCCCGAATTGTACGTGAGGTATTATGGATGTTTAAGAGTGACTTTGGGAGTGAATTTAGGTCTGTTACGCTGCTGATTTATTAGTAGGAAAATATTTATCTTTAAGTGCTCGGAAAAGGAGTGAAACTACATTAGTTTAGGCTAGTGTTGTTTCTAGTGTTGGGTAATGTTTGGGTAACCATTAGAAATGATCTAAAAGTGATTTTTGGTGATTTTTTATCGTTCTAAGTTTTTTATTGAGTTAAATTTCCAGAATTTTTAATTATGGAGATTAGGCCTAGAAAAGAGCGTTTATGTGGATAAACGAAAATTTTCTAGGTGGAGAATTAACTCATGACTTGTAAAACATCTTGAGTAATGATGTTTTTATTTATCGTTGTTGGAAATTTTATATTTGTAAAAATATAAAATATATTATTTGAAAGTTAGTGTGTGTATTTATTCGGCATGTATTTGGAATGGTAATTTATTAGTTTTGAAAGCTTCAAATTCAAATATGAATTTGTCATTAAGATTTTCTATTTACAGAATATATATATAGGACATATAATGACTAAAAGTCATTTTGTCCATACGGTGGTGGCCAAACCTGCAGTTAATAAGAAAATTGAATTTGGATAATTTTTTATTCAGAAACGGTGGAATTTAATTGGATTGATAAATGTCAATTACTGTTTGCTTTTCCTACAAACGTTTTTATATCGTTTTCCTTCAGTTTCAATTTGTATTGAATCATACAAATTCAATTTTTTGTTCATCAGTTATCAAATGAGTTTCCTATAAATAGGAAGTATATCATTAAACTTGAATACACAAAAAATGTACCAAATCACAATTTGGTTTCTATTTTCTCTTCTTTTCTTATTCTTTCTTTTCACCTCATTCGATATTTTCGAGTTCTTGTTGGAGAGTTAACGTTCTTATACGAGTTCTGCTAGATTCCGGTGTATGTTGTTTCTGTTCATTGGAATACCATCGTAGTATCCTGCTGATACGATCGCCATTGACTGCAAGCAACCCGATGCAAGCGACTATTGTCTTCAGGACAATGCAATTTGCACGCTCAACGTTCATCGTGTTGTAAATTAGAAAGTTCTCTTTATTTGTAATTTTCATTTCAGTTTATTGTCATTATTAATCGAAGTTGAATTTTGTAAGACAGTTCTTAGTTCTATTATTGTTGTTATTTGTACTCCGTTCCAACAATATGAAGACAATAGTTTGCTATGGAGTTCATTAGCAATTATGGCGCTGAAGAATCTGCTGCTTCAGTTGCATTCAATGGTAACATTGTTACGCTAGGATCCACTGCCGTTGCCGCTACTGTCGCTAACGCTACTCCTACTGCCAACAATTCTATAGTATACTAGAATATTGCAGCAAATTTCAACAATGCTGAAGAAAACCAAAATGATGCCCATAATTCTACAGCATTTCATGCAAGTAAGCTTCCTCTTGTTTTTCATCAAACTACTCAAATGATGAAACCGGTCCATGCTAAGGAACCACCGCAATTCAACGATCAAGACTATAAAAGATGGCAACAAAGAATGTTGTTTTTCCTCACAACTCTAAACTTGGCCCACAATCTGAAAGAGACGGAACCTGAGATTCAAGAAGACTCCATCACCTTCGACAAGATCATGAAACGAGATCAATGGCTTCAATATGATTATTTACATAAAAATTATATTTTGAATGGTCTTGTAGATTCATTGTATAAGGTGTATGAAAAATGTAATAGTGCGAAAGAATTGTGGGATGCACTTGAACCAAGTATAGATCAGTTGGTGCAGGGGCTAAGAGATTTATAGTGGGAAAGTTCTTAGACTATAAAATGGCTGATAACCGATCGTTAATCAATCAAACTGAGGAGCTACAAGTCATAATCAGTGACTTGCATAACTTAGGAATGGGGATCAGTGAACCCTTCCAAGTGGCAGCAGTTATTGAGAAACTGCCTCCGCCCTGGAGTGAGTTCAAGCATTATCTTAAAACATAAGAACAAAGAGTGCACCATGGAACATCTTATACTCAAACTCCGAATTGAGGAAGATAATAAAAAAAGGATGGGTAATGGAAGAGCCCCAAACCTTAAAAATGTGGAAGCCAAAACGAACAAGAATAAGCAAACCAAGTAAAAGTATGATCTTGGCCCTAAGCATGCTAGTAACA
Source organism: Gynostemma pentaphyllum (assembly GCA_028015215.1). Lineage (NCBI taxonomy): Eukaryota > Viridiplantae > Streptophyta > Magnoliopsida > Cucurbitales > Cucurbitaceae > Gynostemma > Gynostemma pentaphyllum. The sequence goes on along the minus strand of CM051347.1, from coordinate 44,656,187 downwards.
AACACATCACTGGGAACTGCTACACTTGTGGTAAAGCGGGATATAGAGTTGCAGACTGCAGGCATCACAAGAATCCTGAACATAATAGGCCCAATAATAGGTCTAACAATCAAGTCAATTTGACTGTGGATAATGGTGATGACATTCCGCTTGTTGCAATGGTCTATGAAGTATGCATGACCACTAATGTTAATGGATGGTGGATTGGTTTTGGTGCTACTAGGCATGTTAGTGGAGATAAATCTCTATTCTCTAACTATGAACAAGCTGACGACAATATGAAACTGTATGTGGGAAATTCTACCACTTCTGGTGTGATAGGCAAAGGGACGATTCATCTTAAATGGACGTCTGGGAAGATGCTCACTCTAAATGATGTCTACTTTGTTTCCTATATTAGGAGAAATCTTGTATCTGGGCCACTTCTGAATAAGAATGGCTTCAAACAAGTATTTGAGTCGAACAAGTTTGTTTTGTCTAAGGTGGAATGTATGTGGGTCAAGGGTACTTCACAGATAACATGTTCAAGTTGAATGTACGGGTTTTAAAGCCAAAGACTATCAATAAAGAGAATTCTTCTACTTATATTGTTGAGTTGTGCAATGTTTGGCATTCAAGATTAGGGCATGTTAATTATCACTCTATACAAAGAATGATAAATTTAGGATTAATACCTAAATTCGAGATTGATAATAGACATAAATGTTGTGTTGAGTCAAAGTTCACAAGAAAGTCTTTTCCTTCTGTTGAACGAAATAGTGAATTACTTAGTTTAATTCATAGTGATATTTGCAAGTTCATAAATAATCTTTCACGAGGAGAGAAGAAATATTTCATCACATTCATTGATGACTATATTAAATACTGTCAAGTATTTTTACTGAATAGTAAAGGTGAGACTTTAGAAATCTTTAAGGTTTATAAAGCAGAAGTTGAAAATCAACTTGAAAAGAAAATAAAGGTGCTTAGATCAGATAGAGGTGGTGAATATGAGTCCACTTATTTATCATATTTTTGTGCAGAAGCTGGTATTATATAGCAGACAACAACGCCTTATACACCACAACAAAATAGTGCAGCTGAGAGAAAAAACCGAACTCTTAAAGACATGATTAATTGCATGTTAAATAGTTCAGGTTTACCACAATACTTGTGGGGGGAAGCTTTTCTTTCAGCAAATTTAATACTAAACCGAATTCCATATAAGAAGACTCAAAAGTCACCTTATGAGGTGTGGAATGGAAAAGTCCCTTCTTATAAAATGTTGAAAGTATGGGGGTGTTTAGCAAAGGTACAAGTTCTTTTACCTAAAAGGACTAAACTTGGACCAAAAGTGGTCGACTGTGTGTTTATAGGATATGCCTTACACCGTGCAGCTTATAGATTTCTAGTGGTTAATTCTCAACACTACAACAAATATTGCTTTCTATAGCGTCCAAAAAATGCTATTGTTGATATTTCATAGCGTTTTTAGTAACGCCATGGTTGCCCACGTAATTAAAAGTCTGAGACATTTCATAGCGTTTGATTCACGCTATTATAAACACTATAAAAGTTCCAAGTAATTACATACTTTGAATGTTATGAAAATATAACATAGCATCTCTGAAACGCTATGATAATATTTACTATAGCTATTTTAAAACACTATTGTATATTTGTAATAACCTTTTAATAACGTCATAGTTTCTCCTATAATTCAAGGTCATTTATAATTTATATCATTGTAACTAGCTATCTCGTCTGCTATGGTAAACCTGTATTTAGTAATATAACTTCTTTAACCTCTTCATCTCTACAAAATAAATGTAAACATATTCTTATTCAAAGACATTAGTAATCAAACTTGTGTTTCTAATAATATTGTAATGATCCGAAATTTACATCATTTAAGTCATTAGAGACAACATATAAAGTTCAATAATAGAAAAGTACTAAATTGATCAATCCACTATCTATTACATTTTCAAAAGTATTAAATTTGAAAACAAAAGTCATTGAAGTCAGCTGCTTGTAGACCCCTTTACTCCGTCTCTTGTTCATGTACCTATAAAAAGTAGCATGAAAATTAATATTCAACTAAACAAGGTGAATTCTTCAATTTAGCACATTGGAAAAAACTTGTAATTCAAAGAGAACAACTAAGAGTAGGAGAAGGCATTTGGTAAATGATAAGGAAAAATGGTTAAAAAAAACTCATGAAATATACGATTTTCTTAAAAACAAATTTCTACAAGTAGTATAAGAAAAAAAGAAGTGTTAATGTTAAGTACAAATAAAATTCCATGATAACTTGACTAAATCTTAAACTATATATATTACTATGTACAATTATTAAATTAGAGGTTCAACTTGATAAACAATAAATTTTAATAATTTAGTACATATCAAACTATTATAAAACATGGCAATTTTTAATAAAAAGACTTGAAGGTGAATAACAATCTCATTTCCCCTTCAGAAATCACATAATTTAGGTAAGTATTTTTAAAAGTGAAAAAAAGGAAACAAAAAATAAAACAACAGAATATAATATAGCTAGAATTGGAAGTTCATTCCACCAAGCTTTATAAACAAAACAAGACCATAAGAGATCATGTCAATTCTCAGAGAGATTATTTTAATCTTTTAGATAAGTGCATTCAAGATGGCTGAATTAGCAAAGAGATCATGGAAAGCTTAACATGATAATAAATAAATGGCATACCTCGAAAGACTATCCACATACTCAATGCCATCTTGTAATTCTTCTTCCTCAATTTCCTCCTCCTCCTCCACCCCCTCCTCTTTCTCCAAATTCCCCAATTCTTGGTCTTATCAACAGGCTCCTCCTACATATCCAAGACATCAGGCGATCAAATACCAGACATATACAACGACCCAATAGGTTGTGGGCGAGAGATGCACACTTTTTTTATGAGATTTTTTTTTCAAAAGGAAAATAGTGTAAAAGTGTAACATAAGATTTCCATGGTCCACACAAAAGATAAAATATGGCATAAAGGAGAATCCACAGTGAAGTCAAGAGGGATAATTCCATATTGTGTTCAAGAAAGCGACAAAGCATAAAACTAAAATTTAGATAGTGATGTATTCCTTCCATTACTTGATTAATTAGATTGTAGCGGGGCGATCATTTCATAACTCTAGTATCGAAAGATAGACTATATCAAAAATATAAAATACAAGACATAAGATAACTTCGATACTACTTTTCAAGAGTAAGTGTAATAGCTGTTTAGCTAGATTACCCCCACGGTAATCCACATCATCATAGTGAAAGCAACGGAATAATGAAGTTATAGGGTAGCACATACTAATAGGTTGTTTAAAAAATCTGATTGTCAACCTCAGGAAAAGGTCAGCTTTACATTAAATCATAGCTGCCGTGGCTGTGGCAGCTGGTAGCAGTTCAATCACAACATACATATGCCCTATAACTTAAAATCTTTCTTCTTAGATTTTCCTTCCTTCTCGTGCATCTTCCGCTTATTTTTCTTCTCATTCTGTAAAAAAAAAATAATATAATTATCAATCTAATCAAGAACTAAAAATGAATTGACACATAATGACCAAGGATAGAAGAAATGACTTTTAATAATAAAAAAAGTAACGTTTCACTATCTAGAATTTATAATTTTCATAGGAAGAAGTCCACTCTATTATAAGATAATTGAGGCTTCTTTTGAACAGAAAAGGAGAAGCCTCAGACCCATGTCACCAACTATTTACCACCCCAAATAAAAATACCATCCCTTTAATCAGAAACATCCCAGCACTTGAAATGAATCAATATATTCAAGTATTTATAAAAATATTTACATCAATTGAGATGTTTCAATCATAAATATCTTGATCTTCAGGATACTCATCATCAGCTAGATCAGTCTTATACAAAGTGGGATTTTCAGTATTAACAATCCCTCCTACCATATGAAATTGATTGAGAAAAAACCAAACAAATAATTAGAGAAGGAAAGCAAAAGAAAAATATATCCAACCACATTAGACTATGACGGGAAACAAGCACTGGGAATAGTTAAAATCTAAATAATTTGAATGATCCACCATCATTAAAAGAAAAATTACTAGAAGATATTAATAGCAAATCAAAATCATTCCAGAATAAATTATAAAGAAAGTTGAGCATACCGAAAAATGGTCATATATAATATCAATGCAGACTTTCTTTGTTTATGATCAACTTGACTAACAACAAACTCTTGTAAAAACTTATAAAACATTACATGGAATTTCTGTCAACAATATCAATCTCTTTTAAAGAGAACAAGAATAAATTATAAGTTATGAATTAATTGGCTTGATGAAGTGATTATTTTACACACCATCTTGAAAACTAACTTGATCATCTAATCCTACTTTATAAAACATAAACAAATCATCTTATGGAAGTTTGAGATGTGAGTGTTAGAGTACCTTCGATTCCAAAGTATGTGTGAACGACGTGAACAACCTTGTCGTCTCTCTGAAATTTCTCCATTTTGTGTTTCCTGCAATTTTAAAAAATCAATGGTTATGTTTCATCAGATTATAAGCAATACAAACCTCTAATCCAAATAATAGAAAGAACCCACCATGAGTAGCGAACCTGGAGAAATATATAGTGTGCATAAGTAGGAGTACAAGAACTAATGAGGAAAAAATCATCTTGATAATAGACATTCCAAACCAACATCAGGAAGTTTGATATTTAGATACAATTTTTTAATCAAAGACAAAATCCAATAAACAAATTGCAAGAACCTTATTGAAATAGCAGCAAAAATGGGTGACCACTTGTTTTTTTAAAAAGTTCTGGTAGCGGAAATAGCAGCAAAAATAGGTGCAAAGAAGTCCAAAATCAAACCCATCTTATTTTAATTGCATTATTTCTTTAATAATATATATCTCTGATAGAATAAATACATTGACAAATAAAAATAAAAAAGTTCAGACAATGGAAACGTGAAGACACATATATTTGTGTGAAAAAATTATTATCTAGAGAAAAGCATAAAAGAACTCATCCCGAATATGTTTTTCCTTAGCTGGTCATTCAACGTGATTTGTGGACTTAACTATAGCAATGTCTAACTCCTGAAATTTTTCAACATCACAACAAAACAAGAGCATGAGACAAATCCTTGTTATCTAGATGCATTACAAAATTGATTCATCACACCTTGTAATCAGTGTTAACTTTAGCCAATGAAACTATGGTACCCCCACGTGACATCCTCTCTCTCTCTCTCAATCCTAATAAACCTTCAGGCAAACTCAAATAACTTAATATGCTTCACCTTTTACAAACAAGAATTAGCTAAAAAAAATTCACAACACATTACATTATACATAAACCTTTAACGAATGATCAAAATCACCAAATATTGCTAAACCTTTTTAAACAACATAACCAAATCCCAACATTCAATTGAAAGGCACCATTAAAGCAAAAAGACCAATCCATCAATGTGGTTCATAATTCTCAATAAATAAATAAATAAAACCATATCCAAAAACTAATAACAAAATTTCAAAAAACGACGAATTCAAAGACATAATCTAATAATTCAAAACCAATTAAAATACATATACAACACCAAGAACTTCAAAAAGGAAAACAAAAACAAACAAAAAAAAGTCAAAATCAGAATGTGGATTACACAAAACCTATATCAAAACGAATGAAAAGAAACAGAAATTAGAATAGAAAAGAAACATGCATTAGTAATTGATTAAAGAGAAAGATCTAGTCGAATAAAGCACGATTTCAAGAAAATACAGAGTTGAAAGAACAGTATAAGCTAAGATATGAAAACGAAAAATTGAAAAATCACAGAACTCAACTCGTTTTACCAACAAAAAAAAATGTGTTGGGCAATTCTAAAAAAGTTAAACCTGAACTGCACCAAGCCCACATGTAGCAACATTACCTTATTTAACACCTATAATATACATCAATCAACAGGTGAGAACAACTTATAGCCTGACTGATGTGAATAATTGTATCGTAAAAGAATAAATTTGAATTTAAAAAATCGGACATCATTCATTTTATTTATACCTTTGGAGTATTTTTGTCTTATGGACTTGTAGAATAACATGTACATATTTGTATTCTTCCAACAACTTCGTGCTATGGCTCTCTCGATGCACAGGCCACCATCAGTACAAATACTAAAACTTCGAAAAACAAAGAAGCCTGAAAAGATCCTCTAATAACAATACTAAAACCTGGTTTATGATTTGACCAATCATTATATATCCGTATAGATAAACAAATCAAATGAAATAAAAAAGATTAAGCAAAAAGCTAAACCATTAAAATTTATACCTTAGGTGGGAAAAGAAAATTTTTCTTGTGAAATCCAAGGACAACAACTCTAGTTGAATCTTAAAAAAAAATCATGGAAAAAAGGGCTTCAAATCAATGACAATAAAGAAGAAGAAGAAATGATGGGTTTACCTCCATTAACAATGAAATTCATGAGATGGAAAACTTTCTAAGTTGTCAAACCATATTCAGGAGTTCTCAATTCAATTCTTATCAATTGAATCTGCAATAAACTAAGTTAAAATTAACAAACACATTCAATTAGCATCTTTAATTCAAAATCAATTACATATAGAGAGAAGCCAAAGCGATGGCAGAGACTAAAGCAGAAAATCTGATCCTGTCAAATAGTAGATTCGTTGATTTCATTCTGCCAGTTCAAAGAGATTATTCTTTTTGTATCCATACTCCTAAAGCTCAATAGCTCTATCATCATTCTCTTTCTCATCATTCATAGTATATTCTCTAAAAAAATTTAAGAGATAATCGTACGAAAAATGCATAATATATATTATTATGAAAAACGAAAATAATTTTTTTTTAATTTAAAAAGAAAAGATGAGATAAAAACAAATCAAGCTATCCAAACCCTAGAATTTCATACTCTCCAAGAACAAGGAGGGAAATCAAATTGGAAAGAAACAAGAAAAACAGTCGAGACGGAAGTCAGAATCAAGAAGATAAAAGAAAAGAGAGTCTATACCTGACAATATAAGGATCCCTAAAAGCATCTGAGACCAAAATCAAAGTTATCAATTGATCATTGTTGACCAAAATCGAAGATTCATCTTTTTCGTGATGAGGACGAGAACGATAAAGCGAATGAGATTAGAGATCGATTGAGATAAGAGAGCGAGAGCGACTGAGATTCGTCTTCTTTGTGATAAGGACGAGAGAGTGTTTGAGATGATAGAGCTGAGAGAGAGGAACTGAGTTGATAAAAACGTTATGCTTAAAAGTTATGAAAGACCTTATTTGTTGTAATGCAAGTGTCTGAAATTAACAATAACACTATAATGGAATCTATTGAAGTTGAATTCTTTGAGAATGTGTTTCCTTATAAGAAACACAGGTGGTAGTGGAACCCAAAAAAATTATGAAGCGAGTACTTCAAGGAGTCAGAATGATCCAGAAACTGAACATGATAGGAAACTGATCATGATCAGGAAAATGATCAATCTGAACCCAGAAGAAGTAAAAGGCTTAAAAAGGCTACTTCATGTGCTCCAGATTCTCTTACCTATATGGTAGAAAGTGAACCACAAACATTTTTAGAAGCAATGTCAACTCCAAATTCTTTAAATTGGAAAGAAGCGATTGACAGTGAAATAGATTCTATAATCTAAAACAATACTTGGGTATTAGTTAACTTACCTATTTAAGAGAAAGTTTAAGGCTGATAGATGTATAGATAAATATAAAGCCCATTTATAGGCTAAAGGCTATAAACAAAAAGAGGGAATAGATTTCTTTGATACCTATTCTCCAATGACCAAAATCACATATCTATTAGGATGTTGATTGTTATAGTAGCTTTACATGATTTGGACATTCACCAAATGGATGTAAAAACAACATTTCTAAATAGAGACTTAGATGAAGAAGTTTACATGGAACTATTGGGATTGAGGCTTCTAAAAGAGTTCTCAAACAAAAGTCCCAATGATCTTTTCTTGCAGTATAATATTAACAAAAACTAAATGCATAAAATCGAATTCCAACCCTTGTCGAGAAGTGTCTGGCTCTTCCTCGTTCTTCGATGGCTACGATCCTGGGACACCAAAAAGATCTTCCTCACTAAGCACAAAAGAGAATTGGTGCGTAGGCACTATCCTCTTTGAAAAAAGAAGAGGGAAGAAAAAACTTCTTCCCTATACCCAATGGGCGGCGATGGCAATGAGAGAGGGAGAGGAATTTTCTGATCCTTCTCTTGGTTGCTTAACCGTGTGTGTTTTGGGTTCACCCCAAAGGTCCTATTTATAGAAAACCAAGACCTCAGAAAATCTTTGAATATCTTTTTAATTATCAAATAATTAATAAAGATATTCTAAAATATATTTTAAATAATTAGGATATAATATCCTATTCCATAATAAGATAATCCCATATCTTTTATTTAAAATAATCTTTATTAATTTAAAATAATTATTCCATATCTTAACCATTAAGATATTCATATATTTTAATTAAAAAAAATATATATAATTGGTTATCATTTAATCAATGGGGCGTGTGTCCCTACCCGTGGGTCACACGCCCACCATGTCATCTTGATAACTCGTAATTTATGCGTGTTTATTAGTGATTTTATCTCCAAAATAATTAAAATATGAATGTTAATTGATTTAAATGTCCATAATATTATTAATCGTTGAATTTCATGAACGTAGGCGAAAACGATGCTCAAATCGGACTTAAAACGAAGAAGTTATGCCCATTTTAGCGTTGCAAAAAGTCCCACTGCCGCAACAATGGAAAGCCACTACCGCAGCAACGAGAAAAAAAAAAAAAACAAGATTTTTTGGCGGCTGGAACAAATAAAGGAGCAGATTTTATTGTTTATTTATCCAAAAATATCATATTTTGGCCTATTTAAAAGCCTTCTTGAACCCTAATTCACAAGCCCTTCTTCCCCTATTTTTCTTAGAACTTTTAGGTAGTTTTTAATATGTTTTCTAGCTAGTTTCTTTATTCCAACTAGAGGATTATCGAGGTTTGATTCATGAATTTCTTAGGTTTTGTTTAAATAATTTAAATCAGAATTTACAGTGGAAGTCTTTATAATTTAAGAAAAATTGGCGTGGTTATGTTTGAAAATTGGTTAGCCAAAACCTGTTTACATCCTAATTTCAAAATCTAATAAAATCACATGGAACTTTAAGTTCCAGTCAGGAGTTCAAGGATTTAATATCATAAAACAACGACAATAAGCTTTTATGAGCTAAATACAAAATACAAATCATCAAAGTCTTTAAAGTTCACCAAAAATAAATACATAGACTTTACAACAACTGAGTCCATCTCGAGGTCAACATCCCTCGATCACGCAACACCATCTCCTCTCCCACGACCCCATGTCAGGGCATTACCTAAAATTTTTGTAATATCATGAGCTAACAACTTAAGCCCAGTGAGAATAATAAGAATAAAAAGTAAAGTTAGACCTCAAACCCGTATTCCGATTTGTGTCCAATCAATCTGACACAATCAATCCTAAATTTCTCCAAACATTAAGTAATTCCATTCTATAAAATCCAAAGGATGATACTACTAACACACGTAGTCTAATTCTCATCCAATTACTTGTTACGACATAAATAAGCAAAGTAAATATACTTTTCATAAAATAAAACATCTTGATTCTCTAATTCATCGATCATAAGCATGAATGCATGAGGACATCCCGTAGGATTTCACATTTTCCCTATGTACATGAATGAAGGTAATGTGGACGTCCCGTAGGTTCCCATTCAACCTCACGCATGAGGAAGTAATGCGTACGTCCCGTAGGTTACCATTCAACCCCCTATGCATAAGAAGTAACGAGTACATCCCGTAGGCTACCCATTCGTCTTCTTTCTTAGTTTTACTTTCTTTTCTTTTTTCTGAAGGTGATGCGGACACTACCCGTAGGCTCCAACATTCTCCCTTCTTTTCTTTTTCAATGCATGATGCGAAAATGTTATGGTGCAATATGATATCCATATGCCTGCATATCCTTGTAAAAGTAAATAAGTAAAGTGCGGAATTAAAGTAGTCGATGCAAGCATAAAGTAGAGGGGCATAAAATAAAAGACATAAAGTAAAATAGATAGGAATCTCGGACGAACTATATGTAAATCGAACTCCGCTACATTAATACAAGTAAATCCTATCTTAAACGATTAACCTATACCTTCCAGGATTCTAAACTTCCAATATAATCCGAGGTTCTATTAATCGTTCTATATAAAAGTTTGGATCTTTTAACTTCCAATGATCCATCCTAAGCTTCGAAACGAATCTATCTTAGTAAATCCTAAGATTTAATGCTTTCCTCGAGAACTCCTAAGTTCTCACTTAAAGGATTAACTCCTAATCCTAAGGCACTAACTCACCTCCCTCTAATCTTAGATTCGAATCTTAGTCTTAGCTTCTTATTCTACAAACCATCATACTTATTTGCTTTCTAAAATGACTTTAAATCCTAACTACTCTCACCTTAGCCAAATAAGATTTGTTCCAAATCTCCAATTTTCCACAAATCAACAACCGAGAAAACGCACCTACAATTCACCAATTGCACAACATATTACAACTCATAACTAAGATGAGAACAAGTGTGCATTTTCGGGTGGATAGTGATTTCAGATGAATAGTGTTTTCGGGTGAATAGTGTTTTTCGAAAATCCGGGCTCAAAACCGTCAAATTCCATGATAGAAATTCATGATTTCAACTTCAAAACTCATTTATAATAAAAAACGAACAAAACCACCTAAAAAGTTTTAAAAACTTACTTTTTCGGAGTTCCCTTAGAGAACGGGAAACTTCGAAAAGGTAGGTTGGATAGGTAGCCCTCGTCCCTACCAATCCAACGCAACCGAAATCAAGCCGATCCATCGAGAAACGAATGAGAAACGAAGAAAAGAAAATCACATCTATGGTGGAATTGAAGGTCACGGCTAGGAAAAGAGAATGAGAGAAAGATGAAGTCAATTTTGTGATATTTAAAGAAGAATGAATAGTGAAATGATATTTTTGAGAAATTTGGAAATGACGGTTACGTCCTTTTATGAATTTTGACTTATGAATCGAAACCCGAAGCTCTTAAATAAATCTAAAGGTGATTAATAATTGTTAATTGGCCTATTAATAATTATTAATGTCACCGAAGCGAATATAAAAGTATTAAAACGATTAAAAAGAATTTCGGGCGAAATTAACTACTAAAATCGAAATTACAAAAATAATAATTAATCTAAATAATTAAATTGAAATAAATAAATAACATTAAATAAAATAAAAATAAAATAAATAAATAAATAAATAAATAAATAAAATTCACTTAAAAAATAATGGGACGTTACATAGGGTTTGAACTTTAACTTACTGAGAAGTCCTTAGGACACGGATGCAAAGCACGATAGCTAGGTGGAGAAGAATCTTAGGACCGAAGGCTTTCCGATGAAACCGAAATCAAGCAGATCCGTCAAGAAACGAACGAAACCCAAAATTTCCCCCAATCCCCATGAGAGCTACGGCCAAGAGAAGAGGAGAAATTAATTTTATGGTCAACTTTGGTCAAAGTGGGATTTTAAAGATGAGTGAATAGTGTTTTGATATTTTTAAGAAATTGGAAATGACGGTTGCGTCCTTTAATGACTTTTGACTTATAAATCGAAACCCGAAATTCTTAAACTATCCCAAAGGTGATTAATAATTATTAATTGGCCCGTTAATAATTATTAATGTCACCAAAGCGAATTTAAAGTATTAAAACGATTAAAAAGAATTTCGGACTAAAATAACTACTAAAATCGAAAACACTACTTTTAAATTAACCTTAAATACTTTAATGAAAATAAATAAAATAAAAATTAAAAAAAAATTCACTTCAAAATAACGAGACGTTACAACTCCTCATCTAGTACTTTTATGAAGGATTGACATCGATAGAGAGGAGATTGATGGATGCCACTAGTAGTGGTGCCATAGATAATAAGACTCCAACTGAAGCTCTGAGATTGATCTCTACCATGGCTACAACTAGTCAACAAAGTGGAGCACTTCAAGATGCACCCAATTCTAGAAACGTGTGTGAGGTACGTGATTCTGCCATTGAAAGTCACTTAAAAATCTAACTTCTCTTGTTCAACAATGGGTAGCAGGAAACATTCAACAGGTGAAAGTATGTGGTATTTGCACTGCACCAAATCACTCAAAAATGAATCACATGAATCCACCAATGTTATGGGAGAATTTCAAGGAGGAAACCAAGGTGGACAACAAAGACGATATGATCTTTTTTCTAACACTTACAATGCAAGATGGAAGGATCATCCTTATCTCAGTTATGGGTCTCGAGCTCCTCAATACCAACAAGGACAACAAAGACCACCTCCCCAACAACAACCTATGGTCCCATGTACCAAATCAGGTATTCCTCTAGAAGATCTTATTCAAACCATGACTAACACCACTCTACAGTTTCAGCAAGAAACTCGAGCAAATTTTCAAAATATAAACACAAGTATCAAAAACTTGGAGGCTCAAGTTGGTCATCTCACATCTTCTCTCAGCCAAATCGAATCCCAAGGTAAATTACCTTCACAAACTGTTGTCAACCCAAGAGAGAATGTTAGTGTGATCATGTTAAGGAGTGGAACAACTTTGGGAGAGCCTACAATGAAAAAGATAAATCACACCCCAAAAGCCGAACTTGAAAAAGAAGTTGTCTTACCACCAAAAGCTGAATTGGAGATTTCTGATCAAAGTAGGACAAAGGTATTGTTGACTCCTCCTCCTTTTCCATCTCGTTTAACTAACTCAAGAAAAATTGAAAATGAGGCAGAAGAGAACGAGTTGCTTGAGATGTTCCGAAAAGTCGAGGTAAATATTCCTTTGATTGATGTTATTAGACAAATACCTCGTTATACTAAATTTCTCAAGAATCTGTGCACAAATAAGAAAAAGTTGAAAGGTGATGAAAAGGTGAGTATGGGAGAGAGTGTTTATGCTGTTCTTCAAAAGAAATTGCCTCCTAAAGGTGGAGATCCAGGTATGTTTGCTATTCCTTGTTAGTTAGGAGATGTTAAATTTAAAAAAGTTATGCTTGATCTAGGTGCCTCAATTAATGTTATGCCTCTTTCTATTTTTATATCTTTAAACATGGGTGAATTGAAAGAAACTGGTGTGATACTTCAATTACCTGATAGATCTAATGTTTATCCTAATGGTCTTTTAGAGGATGTTTTAGTTCAAGTAAATGGTTTGGTCTTTCCTGCTGATTTTTATGTTGTTGATATGGGAGAAGATGATCTTACTCCCCCTTTAATACTGTTAGAAAAACCATTTATGTATACTTCTAAAACAATAATCAATGTGCATGAGGGAACAATTACCATGAAGCTTGATGGTGAGATAATAAAATTCAATATTCATAACTCTATGGAACATTCTAGTGTCAATTCCTCAATTTATAGTTTAAATGATTTTGTTGATCCTTTGGCTACTGATATTTTAATATTTTTTTGAAAAGGATGAACAACAGGTTGCTTCTACCACTAAGCCCAAAATTGTAGGAATTAAAGCTGTAATCATAAAGTACGTCAAATTCGTTTGGGACGCTCATTAAAGAAGAAACAACACCGTCTAGCTCAAAGACGTTAAACAAAAGCGCTTGTTCGGAGACAACCCAACATTTTTAATTCTACTTACTTTGTTCCTTTTTTTTTTATTTTAATTTGTTTTTCAAAAAAAAAAAAAAACTCGTTGTTGCGGTGATGGAAAGCCACCGCCACGGTGGTGGGTTAATTGAAAAAAAAAAAAGCGTTTTCATCGCCGTGGCGATGGATTTCTATCGCCCCCACTGGGACCAAATGCCCACTCTCGGGCCAAAAACCTGAGAATGGACGCCGCAATGACATATTTGTGTCGCCGCGGCAACGAGTCTGGAAAAAAAAGCGTGTCTCGTTGCTGCAGCGATGGATGGCCCATCACCGCGGCGGTGGACCCCGGATTTTTTTTTAATTTCTTTTTTTTAATGCTCTAGTTTTTAGTTTTTAGTTTTTGTTTTTAGTTTAATTTTACTTGTTTTCTTTTCTTTTTTATTTTTTATTTTTAGGAAAAGAAAAGTTAGGATCCAATAAGGGATATGAACCCTAAATCATGAGTTTTTTCACCAAATTCACTCTCATTCCTGAGCTGATAGTGATCCGACTTCTGAGGATTGCTCATTTAGGGCAGTTTCTTCTACCACTTTGTTTTTAATTTAATCTCATTGAGGACAATGCTTAGTTTAAGTTTGGGGGTAGAATTTCATATTTTTTGTGATTTAGTGCTTTCTAAAAATTCTAGAAGTTGTATAATGGTTGGGCTTGTTTACTTTTAATGTTTTTGCAATCTTTGTTTCATGCTTAATCCCATGCTTTTTGTGTATTTTCATTCTTACTTTTTGCATAAAAAAATGTGTTTTAAAGCATGCTTCTTTTTTTCACTTGTCATATCTCGAGTATTGATTTTGCTTTCTAATTGAATGAGAAGTGTATTAGGATGTGATACACATGATAATTTTCGTGATACTTGATGGTGCGGGGTATGGGAGAAATGAAAATTTCCGTGAAAGTTTAAACGTAGACAAAGATGAACGGGTTGTTGAAGAGGAAATATATCCGGAAGCACGTAAGATGCACGAGATGCTAAAGACAGCCAGCCGACCATTGTACGATGGGTGTCAGGTAAGTCAACTTGCTGTTGCTACATAACTTTTAAATATAAAGGCGCAGTACAACACACCTGCTAGAGGATTTGATTTGATTGCATCGTGGTTTCGTCGATGCGCTTCAGAAGAAAATATTATGCCTAACAGTTTGTACGACACGAAAAAGCTAGTGGAGGGACTTGGCTTACCCGTGGAGAAAATAGATTTGTGTCGGAACGGATGCATGATTTACTGGGATGTGGATGAGGACCTGCATCACTGTAAATTCTGTTTTCTTCCAAGATATAAACAAGGGAAACGCAACCTCATTCCGTACGCCTGCATGTTCTATTTACCGCTGACCCCACGTCTGCAACGGTTGTATGCATCGGATGTGACAGCCTCGTACATGAGATGGCATCACGAGCATTCACAGGATGAAGGTGTTATGAGACATCCCTCAGATACTGCGGCATGGAAGCATGTAAATAATTGTCATCCGGATTTTGCACAAGATCCGAGAAACGTTAGATTGGGCTTATGCACGGATGGCTTTAATCCGTTCGGGGCATCCGAGCCACAATATTCAGTTTGGCCAGTCATGGTAACCTCGTATAACTTGCCTCCCTCGATGTGCATGCGAGACCCAGTGATTTTTCTAACAATGATCGTACCTGGGCCGAAAAGTCTAAAACAGAAACTGGATGTGTATTTGCAACCACTTATTGCAGAGTTGAAAAGGTTGTGGACTGACGGTGTTATGACGTACGACATTTCGAAAAAAACAAAATTTCTTGATGCTCGCCGGGTTAATCTGGATGATCAGTGACTTCCCTGCGTATTCAATGTTGTCAGGTATGTTGATCTTTAATTGCTTTCATATACATTTTTGAGTATGTGTTTAGCTTTTGTTATTGCTTTCCTTAGTCAGTATAGTTAATTGTGTGAACCTCAATCTCCTCCTCTTAAAGGATGGAGTACGGCGGGGAAATACGCATGTCCACATTGCATGCTAGACACAGATGCATTTTATCTCAAAAACGGTTGGAAAACTTGTTGGTTTGATTGTCGCCGTCGATTTTTACCGTTGAATCATACTTTCCGTTCAAACGGCAGTGACTGGAAAAAGGGTCGACGAGTAAGAAAAGAAACCCCCCCGACAATGTATAGTGGAAGGCAGATTCTTCACGGTATAGATGCTATAAGGATGCAAAAGATTACAGTGGACGGTGCAGAGAGTGCAAACAATGCGGCTGGGAAAAACACGGGTTGGAAGAAACGGAGTATTTTTGGGATCTACCGTATTGGGAAGATCTACTGATTAGACACAATCTGGATGTAATGCATATCGAGAAGAATTTCTTTGACAACATTTTCAATACGATTTTGAACGTTCCGGGAAAAACGAAGGACAATCTGAAGGCACGTTATGATATACGGGAGATATGTCACCGTCCTGAGTTGGAGCCTGACGACAATGATAATTACGCAAAAGCAAAATACATGTTGACGATGGATGAAAAGAAAACATTATTTGAGTGGATTAAATCCATCAAATTCCCGGACCGATACATTTCGAATTTGAGTCGGTGTATAGATTGTCAAAAGCATATCATGTTCGGGATGAAAAGCCACGACTGTCATGTATTCATGCAACGATTGATGCCGGTCGCGTTCAGACCGTTCCTAGAGAATAGACATTGCGAGCCGCTTGCAGAATTGAGTGTTTTTTTCAGGGACTTGACATATACAGAGCTGACTGAAGCTACTGTCGCTTCAATGAGTTCAGAGATCGCTGTTATTATCTGTAAGTTGGAGCGAATGTTCCCTCTTGGTTTTTTGACTCCATGAAGCATCTTCCATATGAGGCATTCTTAGGGGGTCTGGTACGTTATCGCTGGATGTACCCATTTGAAAGGTAAGCACAGTTAATTTGTAATGTACACGTATAAAGTACAGTGATATCGAATGTAAATGTTTCTACACATTTTACCTACCCACAGGTACTTACGTCGGTTGAAAAAGACGGTCGGAAATAAAGCAAAAGTAGAATGATCTATCTGTAGTGCGTACCTGACACAAGAGACTACCACATTTTGTTCATACTACTTTGACCAACACATTGCAGAGCAGTTTCGACCAACGAAACGAAACATTGTCGAAAATTTACTTGAAGGTGTTGACATAAACGACTTGCCAATTTTTAAGAAACCTGGCATGACAATTGGAAAATCAGTGCGTAGGCCGTTGACCGATTCTGAGTATCACGTAATGCAAACATACGTGTTATGCAACTGCGCAGAGATCGAGCCTTACATAGAGGGAGTTCGTAAGTTAACATTATTTCATCGCATAAACAATTACAAACTATTTGCTAACTATTTTTGTAACATACAGATTATTTCTAAACTTATACGTTCGAATGACACAAGTTGGTCTTACAGCCGCTGAGGAGGGGTCAATAATCGACAAAGAGTTTCGTTCTTGGTTCAGTGCATATGTGAGTTATTTTAATAATTGTCAAAAAAAACTGTGGCAATTTGTTGAAAAAATTAATATCTTCCTAACATTACTGTATGTGAACAATGACAGGTTGACTCCCCTACATTACTGGTAGATGATCCTCGCATTATTTCTTTGGCAAAGGGACCTGGACGGATTGCAAGGTCGTATACTAGATACGTCGGTAACGATTACAGATTTTAAACGAAGGCGCATTAAGTTAACAGGGCAACAAACAACAGTGGTGTTTGCATAAAAGGTCATGTGTTCAGCACAAATGAAGACGATTACTTCAGAGTAATCGATGATATTCTTGAGATTCAATACGCAAGTCCGACGCTAAAACGCATTGTTTTGTTCAACTGCACTTGGTTCGAGACAACCAGACGAGGCGGAGTCCGTAAGCTTGATCATTTACAAATCGTTTAGGTAAACAAGTCTAAGCATATGCGCACCGCTGATAGGTTTGTCCTGGATTCACAGGCGATTCAAGTTTATTACCTGAACTATCCAATTAATAGACGAGATCTAACAGATTGGTTAGTTGTTTGTAAAGTTAAACCACACCAGGTAGAAGAAAACTTGTCCGAGAAAGACGACGGTGCAGAGGGAGCTGTTGCTTTTCAAGAAGATGAGATAAGATGTCGTCCATGCAAGTACTGTTCGTCCTTTGAACGATGGAACGATAACATTGCATGATGATGATACAAATGCTTCCACTTCTCATGCACGTGACATTAATGCTGAATTTATTCGAGACGATGAATTCGATGAAGAAACAGAAGAAGAAGAAGAAGACTTTATGTGACGGACTTCTTTAAGACGATGAATCCGACGAAGAAATAGAAGAAGAAGAAGAAGAAGAAACGACGACTGAAGAAACTGAGGATGATGAATGAGACATTTCGTAACTTTATTATTCACTGTGTATGTGTTTATTAAAACTATTTCTTTAATGAATGATAAATATATATATATATATATATTAATATCTTCGACCATGTGGTCGCAATTTAACACAAAAGGTGACCACATGGTAGTAATTTAGAAGGGAAAGGCGACCAGTTGGTCGCATTTGTCGAAAAGTAGAATTATATTTTTCAAAAAATATAAGTTAAATTACGACCATCTGGTTGCAAATATCAGCGGTAATTTTAAATTTTAATGAAATTTATGGCGGTGAATTTAAATATTACGACCAGACGGTCGCAATTTTAGGCGGTGAATTTCATTATTGCGACCAGATGGTCGCAATTTTTGATGGGACACGTGATATGATAATTGTTCTGGATAATGGCAAAGTGGCGACCAAATGGTCGCTTTTTGAAACAATGCTATCAGGTGGTCACAAATATTTGTAAAAATGCGACCAGGTGGTCGTAATTTCCCCAACACGCGCGACCTTTCGTTTTTGGTCATGATTACATATTTGCGACCATTTGGTATCAAAATCTGATTTAAAATCACCACAGTTTTCCTTTCCCCCATTTCCCTTTTCCTTTCTCTTTTTCTTTCTCTCTTTTCTTTCTTTTCTCTCTTTCCCCCGTTCCGTTCCCCGTTCTTTTTTCTCCATTCCCATTCCCCGTTCCTACTCTAAACCTAAAAACCCTAAACCTCCAATCCCGGTTTCTATTACGAGGTTAGTTTCCGTATAGATTTTAAGTTTTAAGTTAGTTTTAGTTTTAGTTTTTAGTTTTTAGTTTTTAGTTAGTTTTAGTTTAAGTTTAAATTTAGTTTACTTAGTTTTAATTAATTAGTTTAGTTTAATTTTGTTAATTTAATTAATTGTAGTTTAATGAATCTAGCTAATTTAGTGTAATTAATTACTTAGTTTACTTTAGTTTAATTTATCTAATTTTACTTTACTTTAATTAATTAATTAATTAGTTTAGTTTAATGTTGTTAATTTAATTAATTTTAGTTTAATTAATGTAATTTAGTTTAATTAACTACTTAGTTTACTTAAGGTTAATTAATCTAATTTCTTTTACTTTAATTAATTAATAAATTTTAGTTCAATTAATCTAATTTTAATTTAGTTTAGTTTAGTTTTTATTAATTAATGTTAGTTAAATTTAATTAATTTTAGTTTAATTTAATCTAATAGTTGAAATCTTCATTACTTAGTTAACTTTAATTAATTACTTAGTTCACTTAAGCTTATTTTAGTTTACTTTAATTTAATTAATTAGTATAGTTTATTTTATTTTTAATTAATTTATGTTAGTTTAATTTAATTAATTTTAGTTCAATTAATCTAATTTAGTTTAATTCTTCATTACTTAATTTACTTTAATTTAATTAATTTTAGTTTCAGTCCTTAGTTTACTTTAATTACTTCATTTTAGTTCAATTAATCTAATTTTAATTTACTTTAATTCAAATTAATTAATTAGTTTATTTTAAATTAGTTAATTAATTTATGTTAGTTTAATTTACATTATTTAATCAATTTAATTGAGATTATGTCATTAATTAATTTAATTCAGATTATTTCATTAACTAATTAAATTAATTTCATTATTTTAATTACTTAATTAGTATTAAATTAGTTTAGTTTAGTTGTAGGATTATGACGGGCAGACGACGTCCTCCCCAGTCAGACGAGCCTGACGACGAGATTGACGAGGGGACTTCGCAGCCGCCTGCTGCCGCTGACCCTGATGCAGACCTGGCTACCGAGGAGTTGGACAGCTTCCTCTTCGGTTACGAGCCGGGAGTTGCTGCCATTCTCGATGATGTAGTCCCTGAGACCGAGCCTGCGACACCACGATTGGCGCAGGACTCCCAGGCCTCGACTTCCGCGGGAGCATCGGGGTCTGCATCACAGCCCGATCCAGCGGGACCCTCCATTTCAGGCACGCAGCCTCCTCGGGCCGCAGACTCTACCCTTCGGATTGAAGGGAATACATAAGTAATTTTGTTTATTGTTTTAATTACTTAATTTTTAAATCTTTAAACATTTTTTAAAGTGTTTTTTTTCTTCTGTTAACTAATAGTTTCTAATATCACAATATTTTTATGTTTTTGCAGAGTACAGCCGCATACAACTGTTTCAAAACGGTTTCACGAGGTCCTCCAGAGCATGCCTCTACCCAACGAACTTCACTGGCAGAAGATTCTGACGAAGGAGAAACGTCGGATGTACGACAATTGGAAGGTAAAAAACATCATTTATTTTTATAATTAAATAATTTTCAAATTTATATAAATAAATTTATTACTTTAACAATTTCTTATTTCAATTTTTTCAAGGCAAGTTTCCTGTTATCGATCCCGATATCACAGACGGTAGATTGTTCCCCCTATGGGACAATCACGTCCGGGATCGATTCAAGGACCTCATGTACCGGGCGCGCAGAAAGCAAGCATCAAACCTCCTCGTGTGGATGATCTCAGAGGACCACGCGCGACTTGTCACGAGCTTAAGCACTCTCGAGGGCATGGCAGTGTCAAGGAGGAATAAGGCCAACCGCGCGAAGAATCCCACGAAACACACAGCCGGGGCCCGGACCCACGACGAGCACAATCGTCGATTGGTAAGTTTTTTTTTTTTGTTTTTTTACGTACTTTTTTCTTGTTTTCTTTTTTTAATTAGTTATTAATTTATTATTTTTTCTTCTTCAATCTCTAATATTTTTAGGAAGCAAAGCACGGTCGTCCTGTTCCGCCCGATGAGCTGCACCGCATTCTTCACACGAAGAAGGACGGGACATTTGTCGACGATAAGGAGAAAGAAGTTTAGGTATTTACTAATTTTTCAATTATTATTTTTTCTTTAAAATTTTTCCTAACTTATATATTAACTATTTTATTTTCTGAATTTTAAATTTTTAGGAACGTTTCACGGAGTCATTGAGTCAGCAGTTGCCCACACCAGACTTGCAATCGACTCAGGAAGATCGTAGAGAGGCGTTCTTGGAGGCTGCTGGAGGGGTTCGACCTGATAGATCAGTTCCTGGGCTCGGCTCGTACGGGCAACGCCTTTACGCGGATGTACCCCGGCCTCAGCGGAGCAGAGTAAGCACTAACTTCGGCCCTTCTCCGGTTGAGCAGTAGCTGCGCGCGGAGGTTCAGCAGCTTCACACGGACATGGACGCTATGCGCGACGACTTCGTTTCTCGAGTCGCTGCGATTGAGACAGATATGCATGCACGGGTCGAGGCCCAGGTCGCAGTATTTTTGGCCGTGTACTTCAGATCCCTAGACGGCGACCATTCATCATCGATGCCTCCTCCGCCACCCCCGCCCCTCCGCAGTAGTTGTAGGATGCTTTCTTCTGTATAAAACATTTTTTGAATATTTGATTTATATATATTTTATTTTAATTCCAATTTTTTGTTATTAAATTTTAATATTAATTAAATAAATAAATAATAATTAATTAACTAATTAACTAATTATTGTAATTTAAATAAATAAAAAAATATTTATTAAATACGACCAGATGGTCGCATTTACCCTAAGATAAACGACCATCTGGTCGCATTTTGTCTGAGTACAAAAGTGACCACTTGATCGCTTATAAAAGACCACGTGGTCACTATTTTATGTGACCAACTGGTCACTTTTTTCAACTTAAATTACGACCATATGGTCGTATTTTATCCCCAAACAAACGACCATCTGGTCGCATTTTGTCTGAGTACAAAAGTGAACATTTGGTCGCTTAAAAAATGACCACGTGGTCACTGCTTCATGTGACCAACTGGTCACTTATCTTCAACTTAAATTACGACTAGATGGTCACTTTTTTAAGCGACCATCTGATCGTTTTTTAAAATGTTGACTTTTTTACGACCAACCATGCTTGGTCGTATATTTGTGACTATACAGTCGCACAAATTCAGGATTGACCAGCTTTTTTGCCTCCACCATGTTGGTCGCTTTTTTGGTCGCATTTTACTATAGAAACGACCAGTTGGTCGCAAATTGACTTTTTTTTGTAGTGAGCACTTGTTGTTCCGGCAACTGCCAACAAATTTAGAGAAGAATTTAAGAATGCATGTTTAGTAATCGATGATCAAATCCATGAACCATAATTAGTTGGAAGCTTTTCTCATTTGATTTTCTTTCTTTTTAATTTATTTTCTGTTTTATTTCCAAAACTCAAAACCCCCATTTTTGTTAACTTTAATTTAATTCCCTTTTCCCTGTGGAGATCGACCTTACTCACCACTACTACAAAATTTCTAAATCCAGAGAGTAAGTTATTTATTTTTGGTGGTTTCGACATCCATCACATCTCTATGATAATATAGGGCATTTTATTTTTCTTTTTATCTAATAGAACAATTCCATTAAATAAATAAAACTCCTTTTATTTATTTCCTCTTTAATTTGACTTCTTCAAATTAAATATTTAAATAGAATCCTCTTTTTAAATCCCCATTAATTTTTGTCAACTTCAAAATTAATTTAATTAAATAGACTCCTCTATTTAATAAATAATTAAATAGACTCTTCTATTTCATTTCACCATTAATTAAATAAATAAATAGACTCCTCTATTTAATTTTATTTAATTAATCAAATAGACTTCTCTATTTGTATTGGCCTTAATTGATTTGACAACTTCAAATCAAATACATGAAATCATTTTTCAAAAGAAATTAATCATCATTAATTTATGTTCTCAATTACATGCATTAGCTCGGAGGAGTTAATGGACCTATAGGACTAAGCTCCAATGATCTAGAATTACATTTCAATCAATTAATTCTTATTCATTAACTCCTAGATAACTCCACTAAATATCTAGAGTTGCACTCTTAGTACTATAGACATAGTTATGTCCATTGGCTAATATCATTAACTACACTTTGATCCTTCACAAGTTAGTTCGTATCCATGGTTAGGTATTTGCACCGTATTAACCTCCATGATACACCTTGTTAAGCCCAACTGATTCTCTAATGAACAACCTTACATAATCTCCACTATGCGTCTTTACCTTTTCCTTGATCAGAGGAATATGGGGCCCCATTGTTCAAGATCGAATCAGTCCATAAGGGAACTACTTGTCTATTTTCCTATATGGAAAAGAGTGGATTCCATTCTTGTGTAATTACGTTCTCAGCTATAAGCAAGATGCAATCCCCAAAGTGGGAGGCATATTGAGCAAACTATATCGAGTCACTCTCACCTATGCAAATCAAAGACTTGTCTCTTGCGAACAGGAGTTTGTAATCCACTCAGGATTAATATCAATTATACATGATCAACCGGTTGATAAACGAAGTGTCTTTCTGTAACGGGTTTCCCAGAAGACAGTAAGTTTATCTTAGTCCAATCTACTATAATCTCTATTGCAACTACACCCCCACTCACATGTCTCTACATGAGCGATCCAGATGAGATCATTTGTATCAATTCACAAGTGGGCCATGTTAGTGGTGTTATCAGAATTAAGGCACCCAACCTTTACATATACCATAGACTATTTGAGTTACACTTAAGTAAATCTTTCCGCATCATATGCTCACTTTCAGTTCTCATAAGTAATTCTGGATCTTATGATGGATTACATTTATTAAACTAATAATAAATGACAATGTAAATATTACTAATTAATAATTCCTTTATTTATTTATAGTTTAATTGGATTACATAAGATTTTGGGCAGAAACCCCAACAGGAATAACCAGAAGGGTTTATTGTGAAAGGACATGAAAACAAAGTTTGTAAACTTGTTAAGTCCTTATATGGTTTTAAACAATCACCCAAACAATGGCATGACAAATTTGATCACACCTTGATATCCAATGGGTTCAAAATCAATGAGTGTGACAAATGTGTCTATTATAAAAGTATAAATAATGAATGTGTCATTATTTTCTTGTATGTGGATGATATGTTAATCATAGGCACCACAAGAGTAATAATAGAATCGACAAAAAAGATGTTGAATTCTAACTTTGATATGAAAGACATGGGTCTTGTTGATGTTATTATAGGAATTCGAATAACGAGAAATTCTAATGGATACGTACTTTCTCAGTCACACTATATAGAAAAGGTGTTGAGAAAGTTTGGACACTATGAAAGTAAACCTGCAGTTACTCCTTATGATCCAAGTATTAAGTTGAAAAAGAATAAAAATGAGGGTGTATCATCTTTTGGAGTATTCCTGAGTGATAGGGAGTCTCATGTACATAATGAACTGTACAAGACCTGATATAGCCTACTTAGTGAGTAGATTGGCTAGATACACCAGCAATCCTGGAAGTGATCATTGGGATGCAATAGTTAGAGTACTTAGATATCTTAAGTATACTTAGGACTATGGATTGCATTATAGACGGTATCCACCTGTATTGGAAGGATTTAGTGATGCTAACTGGATATCAGATAGCTTAGAGACTAAATCAACTAGTGGGTATGTCTTTACCCTAGGTGGAGCAGCTGTTTCTTGGTAGTCTATGAAACAGACGTGCATTGCATGATCTACGATGGAATCTGAATTCATTGCACTAGATAAAGCTAGTGAAGAAGAGAAATGACTTAGGAATTTTCTAGAAGATATTCCTCTATGGCCAAGGCCTGTAAACACTATATGTATTCATTGTGACAACTTAGCTGTTTCGATGAGAGCTAAAAATACTGTCTATAATGGAAAGTCGAGACATATCAGGCGTAGGCATAATTCGATAAGACAATTGCTCACTAATTCAGTAATATCAATTGACTATGTGCAGTCAAAAGCGAATATTGCTGATCCTTTAACCAAAGGAGTGTCAAGAGACCAAGTGGCATATATCGAGGGAAATGGGATTAAAGCCTATTAAATGAACTATCTGGTGGTAACCTAACCTTGTTGACTGGAGATCCCAAGATCGTGGTTAATTAAATAGGCAAACTAAGATGGAATAGTTCATAGATGACACACAAGGACTTTAAGTCCTAGTCCGTTTCAATAACAATGTGTAAATATAGAAATAATATTGATAAAAGAGTATTTTTAGAATACAATAAACCACTAGTTATCTATATGAGAGTATAATTGGGTCAATTTTTAGAGAACTACACAGGCTTGGGTTCTCTAAAAACTCTCATGAATTGCGGGATCCAGTCCAAGACTAAAACGGACTAAAACGAATAAAACTTAGTAGAATGAGTTAAGTTATATGTGAAAGACTATTATCTTAATTTACCATTAGAAGAATAGTTCAAGAAATGCATTTCACTATTTCTTTGGTAAGTTTGATGGTCGGTCACAAAGGAAGGTTCAAGTTCAAAAGACACCTTATTTGATGCATAGCTTGACGAGTTGCTCTCCAACATTTACTTCTCCTTTTTATTTTATTTTAATTTCATGTTTTGAACACACTAACTTTCATGTGGGGGATTGTTGGAAATTTTATATTTGTAAAAATATAAAATATATAACTTGAAAGTTAGTGTGTGTATTTATTTGGCATGTATTTGGAATGGTAATTTATTAGTTTTGAAATCTTCAAATTCAAATATGAATTTGTCATTAAGATTTTCCATTTACAGAATATATATATAGGACATATTATGAGTAAAAGTCATTTTGTCCATGCAGTGGTGGCCAAACCTGCAATCAATAAGAAAATTGAATTCAGATAATTTTTTTATTAAAAAACGGTGGAATTTAATTAGATTGATAAATGTCAATTACCGTTTTCTTTTCCTACAAACGTTTTTATATCATTTGCCTTTACTTTCAATTCGTATTGCATAATACGAATTCAATTTTTTGTCCGTCAGTTACCAAATGAGTTTCCTATAAATAGAAAGCATATCATTCAACTCGAAATACAAAAAATATACCAAGTCACAATTTGGTTTCTATTTTATCTCTTTTTCTTATTCTTTCTTTTCATCTCATTTGATATTTTCGAGTTCTTGTTGGATAGTTAACGTTCTTATACGAGTTCTGATAGATTCTGGTGTATCTTGTTGTTGTTCATCAGAATACTGTCATAGTATCCTGCTGAGATGATTGCCATTGACTGCAAGTAACGCGGTGCAGCCGACTATTGTCTTCAGGACAGTGCAATTTGCACGCTCGACGTTCATCGTGTTATAAATTGGAAAGTTCTCTTTATTTGTAATTTTCATTTCAGTTTATTGTTATTACTAATTGAAGTATGATTTTGTAAGACAGTTCTTAGATCTATTATTGTTGTTATTTGTACTCCGTTCCAACAATCGTATTACTTTGAATACCTTGGGTAATATGATGGTAGGTTTGCATTAAGCAAGGTCATGCTTAGTGAAGAATATGTCGTTAGGGGATTATTTTAGTTATGCATAACTTTAATAACACCTAACGGGGCAAGTGTTGGGATTGAGACCTCTTAAAAAGAGTTCTTGTGTGGAATTCCCAAGGATCTTTCCTTGCAGTATAATATTATCAAAAACTAAATGCATAAAAGAATACTAACCCTTGTCGAGAAGTGTCTGGCTTTTCCTTGTTCTTATTGACTATGATCCTGGGACCACCAAAAAGTTGTTTCTCACTAAGCACAAAAGAGAATCGATGCGTGGGCACTATCCTCTTTGCAAAAAAGAAGAGGGAAGAAAAACTATTCTTCCCTTACCCTACGGGCGGCTGCGGCAAAGAGAGAGTGGGAAAGGAATTTTTTGAGCCTTTCTTTGCTCTCTTGGTTGTGTGTTTTGGGATCACCCCAATGGTCCTATTTATAGGAAACCCAAGGCCTCAGAAAATCTTTCAATATCTTTTTAATTATCAAATAATTAATAAAGATATTCTAAAATATATTTTGAATAATTAAGATATAATATCTTATTCCATAATAAGATAATCCCATATCTTTTACTTAAATTAATCTTTATTAATTTAAAATAATTATTCCATATCTTAATCATTAAGATATTCCATATATTTTAAATAAAATAAACTACAAATAATTAGTTAATATTTAACCAATGGGGCGTATGACCCTACCCATGGGTCACACGCCCACCTTTGTCATCCCCATGACAATATTGGGCATTTTATTTTTCCTTTTTATTTAATAGAACAATTCCATTAAATAAATAAAACTCCTTTTATTTAATTCCTCTTTAAATTGACTTCTTCATATTAAATATTTAAATAGACTCCTCTATTTAAATCCCCATTATTTTTTGACAACTTCAAAATTAATTTAATTAAATAGACTCCTCTATTTAATCTCTATTTTATAATTAAATAGACTCCTCTATTTAATAAATAATTAAATAGACTCTTCTATTTAATTTCACCATTAGTTATATAATTAAATAGACTTCTTTATTTAATTTCATTTAATTAATCAAATAAACTCCTCTATTTGTATTTTCCTTAATTGATTTGACAACTTCAAATCAAATGCTAAAATTATTTTTCCAAAGAAATTAATCATCATTAATTTATGTTCTCAATTACATGCGTTAAATAGGAGGACTTAATGGACCTATAAGACTAAGCTCCAATGATCTAGAATTACATTGATTGATCAATTAATTAATTCTAATTCATTAACATCTAGATAACTCCCCTAAATATCTAGAGTTGCACTCTTAGTACTATAGACATAGTTATGTCCATCGGCTAATATTATTAACTACACTTTGATCCTTCACAAGTTAGTTCTTATCCATGGCTAGGTAATTGTACCGTATTAATCTCCATGATACATCTTGTTCCTTAAGCCCAACTGATTCTCCAATGAACAACCTTACATAATTTCCAAACTACAAGAAACAGAGTTTATTGTAGCGGTTTTATCATCCTATTGCAGCGGTTTTTAACCGCTGTCACTCTTTTCGTAGTGGTTCTCCAACCTTTGCCAAAAGCAATGTCGGGAGATCTATCGCAGCGGTTATTCAAACCGTTGGAATTGCTAAACACAACCGTTGCAATTGGATGTCAACTGCAGCGTTTATTTAGACCAATTCCAGCAATTTAGTAAACCGCCCGTGATCAATTGCGACGGTTGTTTTGAAAAGTTACGGCGGTTTTCAAAAATTGTATTTGTCTCCGTGGGTTTATATTTATCTACGACGACGGTTTATTTACTCTATGGCAGCGGTTTTGCGGTCTATTGCGACGTTTCAGTAGTCTATTGCAGCAGTTTTAATATCATATTACAACGTTTTGAAGAAAAAAAATTATTTATTATGTGACTATTATAATTGTAGGAATATTCCGATAATCATTTTAATACTAATTTACCCATTTTTACAACAATATTAGAAACTACAGAAATGCTTTCAAACATTCACTATTATACTCTTTTATTATTGTTGTTCTTGTTTGTTGTCATTTAAATTTTTGGGTGCCACTGAGAGCTACTCAACATTTTATAGACTTTTACAATAGATAAACAATTCAAAAAAATAAAGATACAAGTAAATGATGCTGAAAGTTATAAAATAAACCAAATACCATATTCTTAAACTTGTAATAGAGATATCCAATATTACTAATAAATAAAACTATCCAATGGAATCTGATATGTCAATTGAGTTTTTTTTTCTTAAAGAAAGTTTTTCAGGTAGAATATAACATGTCACTAAAGTGACTCTTGCGAACTCGAGATTGAAACGCCATTCCTCGGTATGTTGTCTCCTTGATCCTATTTTAATTATAAAAAAATTATTTAAATTGCACAGTAAAAATAAAAATTGTAAAAAAATCTTATTTAATTTTAGATATCTGACGACTTGAACTACCATCTAAAGACGTCCCACTAGTACTATCAACCTGCATATGGCAATTTTGTTGCAAAAATGCTTGCATCTTTCCCACCTTTGATTGTAATTTGGCTAATTAAGTACGCAATATTTGATTTTGATCTTCCATATTTGTTCCACCATTAACAGTTGAATTATTATCTTCTGTATTAACATTGGTTTCATCTTGATGGTTAGAGTCTGCCTGTTGTTGGCCATCTTGTGTATCTACGAGATTAGACCTTGTGTCTAAATGATTAGTCACTGTATCTACATGATTAGTCTCTGTAACCACCACTTGAACACGACTTCTAGTTAAACGCATCTTGTACCTCAATAAAAGAAAGATTTAAAACAAAAATCTCATAATAAAAATACAAATTACTAAAATGAAATAAATTAAGAAAATATTAAAATATAAATTTAAATATAGCGTACATTCTTAATACAATTGATTGGACTATGAATCCAAGTCATTATCATCATCCAGATTGTTTTCCGAAGCATCGATATTGAGTGAATGATTGACTATGATTCCAGTAACATCATTTCTTACTAAATTTAAATTTGCATAAGCATCATCATACAAATCTTCAAGGGAAGATATCTTAGGTGGTTCACTGGCACAAAGATTACTTTCAATTTGACTAGGCATGTCTCCCATATCAAATAAATCACGAGGCTTGGTATGAACGACGACGTTCCATTCCGGTTCAGTAGGATCCTTGATATGATAAACCATTTTAGCTTGAGATGCAAAGACAAATGGCTCATGTCTCAATGACTCTCCTGTGTGAACTAAACGAGAAAAATTCACCAATGTAAAATTATACATGTCAATTTTTCTCCCAATACTTTCAGTTGGATCAACCCAATGACATCTAAACAAAACAACTTTGAAGCGATCAAAATAGTTTAATTCAATAATATCTCTTAAAATTCCATGATATGTAACCTCTCCTACTATTGGATTTCTATCTCGAGAACTAGCATAACTTGTTGTTTGTACTGTCACTGAAACTCCACTATTTTGTGTTTTCATAAGAGCATCTTTATCTTTTTTTCGAAAGGGAAATCCATTAATATTGTACCCATCAAACATTTTTACCACTTTATTTGGACCTCGAGCGAGCCACCTAATTTCATCGATAACTTTATCTCCTAATTTTGTTACCTGACATAATTAGATAAATTAAATTCTACAACCATGACATGTTTCATAAAGTATAAATGAACTTAACTTATTATTGATACTTACATGGGATTGGAACCATTCATGAAATGTTTCATTGATAATTTTATGAATTTTATTTCTAGATGGTCGATGGTTGCGATTAATTCGCTTCATTATAGACTCATAATCTCTACATATAATGATACTTGTTAAAATGAAAAATTTAAACAATAAATATTATAATCAATAATTTTGAAGAATGAACTCACCTAAGAAATTCATCGATTAGTTCAGAGTTAAACAATACATATCTGTGTGCTTGTACCCAAGAGACATCATTGAGAGTATGATCTATACCATTCTTGATTGGTCTTCCGATCTTTGGAAATAAAGAACTTTGTGTTTCACTTTCTAAAACATGATCATCGTTTCTTTTTGAACGATTAAATATTTGTTTCAACACCATCCAAATAATTTGAACAAAATATGGCACACTCATTGATCACATAGCCTTCAGCTATTGACCCTTCTGGATGTGCTTTGTTTCATACATATGACTTAAGTTTTCCCAAATATCTATAAATTCAGAAAAAATAAAATGAAAAGGGGTTGAAGGAAGAAAAAAAATTTAAATATGTAGAGTTCATGAGTTACCTTTCAATTGGATACATCCACCTATATTGAACAGGACCAGCAAGTTTAGCCTCATAAGGTAGGAACCATTAAGTGAACCATAATAGTAAAAAAAGACGGCAGGAATGTTCTTTCCAATTGACAAAGTGTGATAATGATACGAGATTAAAGAATATCTTCCATTTTCAATACTGGTGAACACAAGTCTTTAAAAAATGAGCACAATTCAATGATTACATAATTGATATTATTTTACAGCACATTTCGCAAGGCTATAGGTAAAAGTTGTTCCAAAATAATATGACAATCATGAATTTTAAGCCCGATCAATTTTTTTTGCTTGAGATCAATACACCTTGAAATATTTGAAGCATAGCCATCGGGAACTTTGATACTTTTAAGCACACGACAAAAGATATCTTTCTCTTCCGCTTTTAGAGAAAAACAAGCTGGTGGTAAATATACTTTATTTGAACCACGAGATTGAGGGTGAAGTTCACGTCTTATACCGATATGATGAAGATCTAAACGAGCGTTCAAATGATCCTTGGTTTTATTTGGATAATTTAACAATGTTCCAAGTATGTTATCACACACATTTTTTTCTATATGCATTACATCCAAATTATGATGAATAAGATTAAACTTCCAATAAGGAAGTGAGAAAAAAATGCTCTTTTTTTTTCCAATATTGCACATTATCTATCCCACGCCTTCTTTTTATTCCACTTGATGCATTTTTACCCAAAACTACATTAACATTATGTAATTGTTGAAGTACAGTAAATCCTGAAGGTGGCATTGGGGCTAATCGATCTTCAATTGTACCATCAAATCTTCGATCATTACAAAATTTATGATCGGAGTCTAAGAATCTTCTATGGCCCATGAAACAAAATTTCTTAGAAAACTTTAATCTTAATGAGCAAGTGTCGAAACCACAAGAAGGACATCCAAACTTAGAACGAGTATTCCATCCAGATAAGTTATCATATTTAGGAAAGTCACTTATAGTCCACATTAATATTGCATAAAGTGTGAACATTTCTTTTTTAAATGCATCATAAGTGGGAACACCTACATCCCACAACTCTTTAAGTTCATCGACTAAAGGTTGTAGATATACATCTATATTATTTCCAGACATTTTAGGACTAGGAATTAACATAGAAAGAATTAGAAAATCTTGTTTCATACACATCCAAGGAAGCAAATTATAGGGAATTAGTATTACAGGCCATATACTATAACTAGTACTCATGATCCCAAAAGGATTGAAGCCGTCACTAGCTGATGCAAGTCTTAGATTACGAGATTCCTTTGAAAATTCACTCTATTTCGTGTCAAATATTTTCCAAGCATCTGAGTCTATAGGATGCCTCAAAACCCCATCTTTATTACGTCCTTCATCATGCCATAGCATCTGCTCAGCAATCTTTGAACACATGTACAACCTTTGTAATCTATTTTTTAGTGGAAAGTATCGTAATATTTTAGCAGCCTTTTTCTTCAATTTTTTCTTTGATTGAGATGTTAACGCCTCTTCAGATTCTTGATCATTTTCTACCCATCTTGAAGTACCACAAATCATGCATGATTGCTCGTTGGATTTTCTTTCTGGTATAACATACAATCATTAGGACATGCATCAATCTTGTCATAGCCAAGTCCCAATTTGTTTATGATTTTTTTTGTTTCATAAAAATTTTTAGGCAACTTAACTCCCTCTGGAAATGCTTCACCTAATAAGTCAAGAAGTAATGAAAATGACTTATTACTCCAACCACTAATACATTTAATATGGTAGAGACGCACAATAAAAGATAGTTTTGAGAATCTTTTACATCCTGGATATAACTCACTATTACAATCTCTAACCAAGTCCATAAAATTTGACACATCAATATTTGATCTTTCTTCAGTATCTAGTCCATTATTTGATCTTTCTTCGGTACCTAATCCAATATTTTCACCCATTCCTTGAGATGTATTTGTGTCTAAAAAACCAAAAGCGTCTTGCAACATGTCACGCATATTATCATGTTCATGTACATCTAAATTTTCATAAACATGATGATCATTCAATGGCTGATTTTGGCTAACTGAACAATTCAAAATAGATTCACCATGGAAAACCCAATAAGTATAGCCTACTGCAAATCCATTACACACTAAATGATCATATACATTGTCTCTATTCAACCATATTGCATTTACACAATTACTACATGGGCAAAGAATATTTCTATTTTCAGATGATTTCTCAAAAGTAAAATTCAAAAAAGAAATAACTCATTCCAAGTATTCTTTGCTAAATCTAGATTTCTTAATCCAACTCTTGTCCATTGAGATAAATTATCTAAAAAAACAACAAATACATCATTTGTAAGTAGTTGATACTCAAATTTAGAAATAATGTACGAACTTAAGTAAGAAAGAATGATCCAATTAAAAGATTGTATATTTGGAAGAAGTATCAGAAATAAGGGAGAAAATAAAAAGATAGATGAGGGATAAAATTTGTAAGTTTTGAGCTTGTAATATTGCATATAAGTATCAATTTCTTATTACACCCTTATCTCCAAAAATTAAACAAGTATTAACAAAATTTATTTGGAAGAGAGCAAATTATTGCACCTTTTACAACAAAATTCTATCAAGTATATATGAATAACATATTATAAATTTTTACAAGTAAAGGGTGCTTAATACCTTGATTCCTTCAACAAAAGCAAAAAATGCTAATTTCAAAGTATAGTTGCTTTGTCTTGCAAATTCAATTTGTTGAGAATTGACAGTAAAAGTCAATTTGATACTGAACTTTCCTAGCCTGTCACAAATATGACATTACATTAAAAATAAATTTCATGTTATATAGAATTGAAAAAATAATGCAGAGACCTCATTTTGGAGTTAAAGCTTAAACAAATTTTTATTGCCAATTCAAACTCACCGAATAAAAACATTCATGACCATCTTTTTAACCACATTCCTCCAATACTCTTAACCCAACAAAATTGTATACTCATTTAGATATATGGTTTCTTTTTCCCAAACAAACAGAGTGCCACCCAATAGTTGAAGATGTTAGTTATGTGATCATCCTTCATAGCCAAACTCATATTAAAGATTTCTTATTTAAAACCAACTACCAAGATAAATCTTATCCAAACTAAGCATTTTCCAATCAGAATGTAGATGCAATATATAAGAGAGAAGTTTAACTAAACTATAGATAAAGAAAAAATCAATTCATTAATTTTGTTATACACCTTCGAAGAAAATCTTTGCAAAAAAAAAAAAAGGTATTTGTATGATTTCAATAGCCAAAATTCCCTCAGACCCAAATATTTGAGATAGAAAATCTTGGAAAGTGGTTATTAAAGATACGCACTTTTTGAGGCAAAGATTTGAGTTGGAACAAAAACAAAATTAAATCTATAAAATACATAACAGAATTGAAAAGTTTAGGGCTTGCATTCCATGGAAATAATGAATCAGGCATATCAAAACCAATTTTTCATTCAATTGAAGAGAATAAAACGAAAATAGGTGAAAGAACAAATAAAAAAAAACCTTAGAATGTGGAAATCTTCTTGATACTTTCTTGCGATAGAAAATTAGAGTAACGAAAGAGAAGATGAAAGTGAAGAGCATAGTCTAGGAGAAGAGCTAAAATTAGGGCTAAAAGGAATTTAGATTGCGTGGGAAAAAATTTGAAGCGCGCCAAAACGAGGGGAAAAATAATATTTTTACTCTGATTTTAATTGAAAAAAATAATTATTTTTTTTAATAAAAATTATTGGATTAAATTAACAAAATAAAGGATGGTGTCTTCTATTGCAACATTTTTTATAAACGTTGCAGTAAACTGCTGCAATAAGTAAATAAGGGTGCAACATTTTAAGAACCGCTGCAAATACACCGCTGCAATTTCCCTATTGTTTTGTAGTGCCATTATGTGTCTTTATCTTTTTCTTGATCAGAGGAATATGGGGCCCCGCTGTTCAAGACCGAATCATTCTATAAGGGTACTACTTATCTATTTTTTTATATGGAAAAGAGTGAATTCCAATTCTTGTGTAATTACATTCCCAGCTATAAGAAAGATGTAATCCCTAAAGTGGGAGGCATATTGAGCGAACTATATCGAGTCACTCTCACCTATGCAAATCAAAGGTTTGTCTCTTCCAAACAGGAGTTCGTAATCCACTCAGGATTAAGATCAATTGTACATGATAACTGATTGATAAACGAAGTGTCTTTCTGTTACAGCTTTCTGAGAAGACAGTAAGTTTATCTTAGTCTAGTCTACTACAATCTCTATTGCAGCAACACCCCCACTCACATGTCTCTACATGAGCGATCCAAATGAGATCACTTGTGTCAATTCACAAGTGGGCCGTGTAAGTGGTGTTACCAGAAATAAGGTATCCAACCTTTATTAATATACCATAGACTATTTTAGTTACAATTTAAATGAATCTTCTCGCATCTCATGCTCACTTTAAGTTATCATAAGTAACTCTGGATCTTATGATGAATTATATTTATTAAACTAATAATAAATGACAATGTAAATATTACTAAGTAATATTTCCTTTATTTATTTATAGTTTAACTGGATTACAATAGATTTACGTCAGAAACCCCAGCAATCTCGCACTTACATTAAAGCTTTATAGAGATTTATGTAGTAATCCTAAACTACCCATATGATGCTTGAACACCTTAACCAGAAGTGTCTTTGTAAATAGATCAGCAATATTATCCTCAAAGGCTATCTTTGTCACTACAACATCTCTTCTTTGGACTATCTCCCTTATCAGGTGATACTTTCTCTCTATGTGCTTTCCCCGTTTGTGGCCTCTAGGTTCTTTGGAGTTGGCTACAGTACCAATGTTATCACATAATAGTGTTATGGGTTTGTCTTTATCTGGTACTACCTCCAGATCAGTTAGGAACTTCCTCAGCCAGACACCTTATTTAGCAGCTTAGCAAGCAGCTACGTACTCGGCCTCTATTGTGGAGTCAGCAATACAACTTTGTTTAATACTCCTCCAAACAATGGCTCCACCACAAAGTGGGAAAATAGATCCAGACGTGGATTTCCTAGAATCTTTATCGGCCTGGAAGTCAAAATCTATGTACCCTTTGAGAATCAAATCCTCTTTACCGTACACTTGAACATGTTCTCTCGTTCTATGAACATACTTAAGAATATTCTTGACTGCAACCCAATGTTCATAACTAAGGTTTGATTGGTAACGACTTACTATCCCTACTGTATAACAGATGTCTGGTCTAGTACACAACATCTCATACATTAGACTTCTAACTGCTGATGCATAAGGATACTCTCAACTTCTTGAGGAGTTTTAGGACATTGATCCTTTGTTAAATAAATCTCATACCTGAAAGGTAACGCTAATTTCTTGGATTTATCCATCCCATACTTGGCAACTATTTTGTAAATGTAGGATGTTTGAGACAACGCTAACGTCTTATTCTTACGATCCCTTTTAGTTTGGATACCAAGAACATATTGAGCCTCTCCCAAATCCTTCATTTGGAATTCGTTAGCTAGCCATTTCTTAACGTCCGATAACACCCTAACATTATTCCCAATAAGTAAGATATCGTCAACGTATAGAATGAGAAAAACCATATTGTAGATACCGTATTTTGCCCAGCTCAATTATATTAAGAAATCTTAA
Organism: Gynostemma pentaphyllum; assembly: GCA_028015215.1. Taxonomy (NCBI): domain Eukaryota; kingdom Viridiplantae; phylum Streptophyta; class Magnoliopsida; order Cucurbitales; family Cucurbitaceae; genus Gynostemma; species Gynostemma pentaphyllum. The sequence continues at coordinate 44,619,740 of CM051347.1, read as the reverse complement.
TAAATTTTATTTAAATAAAGACAAATTATTTATTTTTATTATTTATGATTATTTCAAATTTTAATTAAAATTTTCGTTACCTTTAAGGAAAAAAAAATAAAAATAAAATTTGGTTTATCATAAAGTTAAATAATTGGTTTCTTCTAAAAAGAAAATTTGTTTTTGTAGATGAATAAAATATAAAGAAAATTGAGGATTTGATTTGATTAAGGATTTTGTTTTTGAATAATAATAATAATAATTTGCTTAAATTTTGGTACAAATCAAAATAGGCTGTAAAAAAATATATGATTGAAATAGTTTTGGAAAGAAAAAGGTTGATTGGAAGGAAATTGGTTTTAATTTTGAATTTCTCCTAATTAGCCTGAAATTGAGAAAATTATCATAAGTAGAGCTGACCTAAATCTTATTTCAAAATAAAAAGGACACCTTTTTTTTACGAGAGGTAGACATCAGTGGCATCGTTCATCCTCTCATATTTTCAGTTTTCATTCTTAGCCGAAATCATTTTTTTTCTTTATCCCCAATATTTAACATCTTCCACCATCAATCATTTGCTCATCTCACGAATCCATAGGCAGCATTCTAATATTCAAAGAGTTCTTCTCCTCGGTAAGTATTACATCATAATAAAGTTTATTTTATTTTGTTTTACATGTTTCTACATTTTTTTATAAATATAATATGTGTACATATGAAATAGGATGCCCATACTTTCACTTAAATCCCAGAATGATAGTTCGCATTACCTTTTAATATGATATTTAAGAAACAAACAAAAATGTTGTATACGAAATGGGTAAAAATAAATTCTTTGGTTTCTTTATTTTGTCTTATTATTTGATTTCTTTAGATTCAATTTGACTATATATTGCTCATGCTTTGATTTCAATTTCAAGATGAAAGTTTGCACCTTTTTTTTTCAAATATAACGTATAAGAAACAAAAAATATATACTCTCGCTGTATATTTGTTCATAAATAAAATTAATTTTTTGGTTTCTTTATTCCTTTATTTTGTTTTATTATATTTAGTTTCAATTTGACTATATGTATAAATCGATTAAAAAAAGGAAAAGGGGTGTGCTGTTAGGTTTATTAAATATGTCAAGTTTCCTTTTATTCTGTAGCTTAGAATATAAATTAACAAATTATTTTAAAAAATAATAAATAAAATAAACGTTTTCAATTCCTATTATTTATTCAAAACGATCATATTTATAATAATCAAATTAAATATTAATTAGGAAGAAAATATTGTTCTTGTTAGAATCTCGATAAGTGCGTGGAAATCATCACGTTTATGAAGATTGCGTAATGCGCTTATAGGGGTTCTCATATAAATCCACGAAAACCAAAAAATATAAAAATAGAAAGATTCTAAAAAAAAATAAACAACATTATATATATTATTTCAAAAATGAAAAGAGTATTTTAAATATTATTTCAAAAATAAAAAATATAGGTAGTTTAAATATTATTTCAAAATTTAAAATAAGGGTATTTTAAATAAGTTTAAATATTATTTTAAAAGTAAAATAAAAGGAAAGTATTTTAAATAAAAATAAAAGCGTTTTAAAATATAAATACAATTCCTATGATGGATTTTGAGAAGTAAAAAACTCAATTTCATAAGGTGAAATTTTATAAATTTCAATATTGTTCAATTAACGGTCGTAACCCCGCTCATTTCAATCTTTATTGCTTGCTTCATTTTTTAAGTTAAGAAATGATTAAATGAGATATTTGTTTTTATAAATTAAAATTTATTCATTTTTACTTACTTAAATTAAGGACCATCATTTTAAAAATAAGATAATATAAGATAAAAATATGGTAATCATTTTAAATGGGTGTTGTAGGGTGCTAACACCTTCCCTACACACAAACGACTCGCGAACCCAACTTAATTTTCTTAGACCATTATATTTTTATTTAATTTGGTGATCAATCACACCCAAATACGGTTGATGGCGACTTCCACTTCATTTTCATTTAAGAGACCTAATATCAAGGATGTCAGTCGCTCCGCGTCGCAACAACGTTGTGACACATATCTTTGTTGAGTATCTTCTTGTAGTCAGAAGACTCATCAACATTCTGTTTAAAGCCATACGATTTGACCGTAGTGTCAAATCTCTTGTTCCAAGACCGTGAAGCTTGCTTTAATCCATAAATAGATTTTAGCAACTTACAAACTTTTTGTCCTTCACCTTGAACAATGAATCCTTCTCGTTGGAGCATATAGATACTCTCGTCAAGATACCCATTAAGAAATGTGGTCTTGACATCAATCTGCCAAATTTCATAATCTAAATGTGCAGCAATTGATAGGAGAGTTCTAATAGAATTTAACATAGCAACAGGGGAAAATGTTTTTTCATAGTCAATCCCTTCCTTTTGGGAATACCCATTTGCTATAAGTCTAGCCTTGAAAGTCTTCACTTTCCTATCGGCTCCTCATTTCCTCTTGTAGATCCACTTGCACCCAATGGGTATTACCCCAACTGGTTGATCTACAAGTTCCCAGACTGAGTTGGAGTACATGGACTCCATCTCAAGATCCATAGCTTTTAGCCATTTTTCTTTGTCAACATCCACCATTGCTTCCTTATAAGACAATGAATCCTCCAAATCAATACCACCATCATTTACCTGAGTTAAGCCCAAATATCGTTCGAGCAACTTGGATGCCCTTCCACTACGACGGGAACTTAACTGGATTTGACTATAATTTCTCTTCCTATTTGAAAAGCTAGGCAAGTCAACATCAATTGTTGGCTCATTAGTGGTTTCATTTAGAACCATCTCCTTTAGTACTAGTTTACCAGGAGATTTGTGGTTTCCTATATAGTCCTATTCCAAGAATGTAGCATTTGTTGACACAAACACTTTATTCTCTTCAGCACTATAAAACAATCAACTACACGTCTCTTTAGGGTAGCCTACGAAGAAACATACCTTGGACCATGATTCTAATTTCTTAGGGTTTGATTTCAGCACGTGTGCTGGACGTCCCCATACTTGGAAGTGACGCAAGCTTACTTTACGTCCTGACCATAACTCAATAGGTGTTTCTAAAACACTTTTAGAAGGTACCCTATATAGGATGTATAACGAAGTCTCTAATGCGTAACCCCAAAAAGATTCTGGTAATGATGAATAGCTCATCATCGATCTCGTCATTTCGAGTAAGGTTCTATTTCTTCTTTCACCTACACCATTTTGCTGAGGTGTACCAGGTGTTGAAAGTTGGGATGTAATCCCATTTTCTACCAAATAGTCTTTGAACTCATAGACCATATACTCCCCACCACGATCTGATCGAAGTGTCTTGATAGATTTATCAAGTTGCTTTTCAACTTCAGCTTTAAACTCCTTGAATTTCTCAAGAGTTTCCAACTTGAATTGCAATAGGTAAATGTACCCATACCTTGAGTAGTTGTTTATAAAATACACCTAGTACTCATATCCACCTCTAGATTTTACATTCATTGGACCACAAAGGTCTGAATGGATAAGCTCTAGTGGTTCTGTGGCTCTATTCCTTTAGCTGAAAAAGGACGCTTGGTAATTTTACCCTTTATACAAGATTCACATACTGGGAGTGTACCAAGCTCTAAGTTACTTAGAGGTCCACTTTTAACCAGTCTTTGAATTCTATTAAGGTTAATATAGCTAAGCTTTAGATGCCATAGAAGGGTCTCATCTTTAGAAATTCTACGTTTATTAGTTCTAGACTCTACAGTTTGGAACAACTCAGTATTATAAACTGTTGCATATACTAATGGTGTTAGTATATATAAATTGTTATCTTCTATTCCTGAACAAATAAAGTTTCCATCTTTGAAAATATCAACTTTATTAATACCGAAATCTACGGTATAATGTTGTTTACGAATACAACCCAAAGAAACTATGTTCTTGTTTAAACCAGGAACATAATAAACAATGTTCAGGAAAATAAATATTTTATTTAAAGATAACTTTATATCAGCAACAGCTTCAGCATTCACCATCTAGCCTATGCTATTCCTTAGAGACACTTCTCTAAACTTGATCCTTCTCCAAGAGTTACTTTAGGAACTTTTCCTCTCTTGGAATTCTTGGTAGGGTTGGTAGCTTCCTTACCCTTCTTCTTCCAGAACCTTGGCTTCTTATTCTTTGTACCTGAGCTAGAGGCACCATGAGCAAGGATGAGCGCGCTTGGGAGTGGCCACTTCTTTCCCCCTCTGGGTAGAAGGAGGTGCCTCTTCAGTTTTCTTCTTCCCCTTCCCCATATCCTGGAGAAGAGCAAAGAAAGCCCCAGGATCATTTGAGTTCGGAACTGGGGTGAGAGGAACACCAGACTTCTTGTTAGAGAGACTTGGAAAACAAAGAATAAAGGTCAGTTCCGAGTCACATCACAGACAAAACCATTCAAAACAGAATAATTACGAGGAGTAATTGGAACGAAGTTCGGAGGAGGAGTCTAGAAACGCGAAAAAAACCAGCCAAGAATGTTGGGTGAACTCTTCCCAGTTGAAAGGCCCCAACTCCTTGAGAATCTTGCAGCACTTCAGAGACTCCACGGAAATACTCTTCGGGAGGAGGTTCTTCATTGAAATAAAAAAAAGGAGGCATAACGATTAGTTAAAGTTTTGGCCGACCAGGCCATAAAGTAACTCGGAACCCATTCCTCACCCTCGTCCTCCCAAGAGGTAGGGAGAGTCCGGCCTCCAGATGAGATAGGGCCTTGAATGAAGAACCATAATTCTTTCCACTTCTTGTCGCATGAGTTTTCATCTACCAAGGAAGGCGTCGTGTGACTTTGAAGGAGAAAACGCATTCTGTCCTGGACGTTTATACGGAGAGCCCAGAAGTGGGAAACCATGCCCAAAGTAGGTCGGAATCCTAAACCCGCACACAATACCTCTAGAGTGAGTAGGGACCTCAGAGTGTTCGGCATAAGCTGGCCTAAAGCAATGCCGCAACTTAGAATGAATTCACTCAAAAAAGGAGAGATGGGAAGTCGGACCCCCTATCGAAAGAACTTTGGATGGAGAGAAGTCCAACCATCCCCCGGAGAAAGGTAAATTCGCTCAGACGGCGTGGGGAGTCTCATCTCCAATTCTTCGGAGATGCCATAATCCTCTCTCAATCGATCTAGACCACCTGGCCTCATCTCCGACACGTAATGGAGAGGGCCTGCATCCTCTTTGATACTCTTCAACTGGGTTTCTTTTCTCGTTTTCTTTTTCTTCGTCTTCGAATTGGAAATCGGAGATCCAGGAGGACTAGGACCAGCAGTCTCACCTTCAAATGAGGCCCCTTCTCCCCCCAACAATGTAGGAACAGATGACACAACCTGAGATGTGGCTTCACTGCCCCTGGAGTGACCTTTCTTTCTCCTTTTCCCTTCTTAAGCAGCCTTCACGGCAGGAACAGGAGGAAGAGGATGGGAAGGGTCAAGAAATGTGGCTGAGCCCGTCAGGGCAGGACCTACTCCTTCCACAGGGCAAGAAGTAGGAGAAGGGACGAGGTCTATATCTAGACCAGCCTGAATCTCGGAAACGGACCCAAGCTCACTCACAGAAGGGAGGGGATCTTCACCACTCACTAAACGAGAGTCGACGACGGGCTCGTTTCCCCTCAGGCTCACCCCGAAGTGTTGGGACAGTGTTGGCAGCATCAATACGCACAAAAAAAGGAGAAGCACCAGAGTCACTCCTTTCAAAAATCAGACCATCATAATCGACGTCCCCTACGGCGAACTTAGGAGTCCTATGACTTCTAACTACAGAGTTTCCCTCAAAATTATCCATTACAGAAAGAAAGGGAAACAAAAGATAGGGAGGAGAGGACTAACCTTCGAAGAAGAACAGGAAAATTTTCGAGGGAATAGAGTGAAGACAGTGAAGAATCGTTTGAAGGCGGACGATTTACAGACGACTTCAAGAATTCAAAAAGCAAACGAGCTTTGAAGTGTGAGGAAAAATCCTATTTAAAGAGGGGAACACGCGTCCAACCATCGTGACACGTGGGGAGGGACGCAACGATCCGGATCCCCCAAAGCTTGTTGGAATTTGCGCCCATCCGAAAATCCAACGGATCAATTTCGTAAGGAGCCACGTCTCTTGAAACGGACCCATCCACGAAGGAGTGTGACGGCTCCCGAGAGGAGGCAAATAGATTCCGAGCCATCACAAGGCCGAAGCAGTCTATTTTCTGAGGAGTCACAATCCTCAATCGCCTCAAGGTAACACGAGGATCAGGACGAGCATCATGCCTCCGATTCGAATATCTACTATTCTTTGCATTGGACTTTTCGACCCAGGAAATAGGGGAAAACTGTAAAGGGTAAAAATAGCCCTTTTATGGGCCATATTGACACTAGACCGATTCACATAGGGACATGCCCACAAAATCCCCACTTGAAGGAGCCTATCCTTCTTGGGCCAAGTGAAAGCCCATTAAGCCTAACCTCATGCTAGCCCTACCGATGAGCCCACGATCACAAGGTAATATAAAGGGTTGCCTGACCTATCAAATCAGGTATGTAAAAAAACTAACACCATCAATCATATACTTTTGACCTAATCCTTTCTTGCGGCGCAAGGCGTATCTCACCTACCACCACCTAACTTGATCGTCGGAGGGTTCTTGGCCGGTACCACACCGGTGCCCTTCTGACTGTCTCTTCCCTAAGTGTTTCAAGTAGCTCCACCGCTAAGGAACAGCACGTGACGTGATGTGCTCAACTGTGTGGAAGAAGACTCCGACGAGAAATACCCCACACAGTTTATTAGAAGAAAAAATATATAAAATATGGTTATATTAACTTATAAATTATAAAATGTTTAATATTGTATTTTCTTTTTATCTTAAAATGTATATTTTAAATATATATTCATTTTTTATATATTTTTTTTAAATAAGAATTAAAATATAAAAAATGGAATTTCCCCGCGGGGAACCCGATCCCCAAACGGGGAATCCTCGAACCCGCCCCTATTCTTCGATTAGGGGATAGGGTAGGGTATGGGGATTTAAAATCCCCGCAGGTTAGGGTATGTGAATGGCATCCCCGACCCCGACCCCGCCCCGCCCCGTTGCCATCCCTACTCAAAACAAATTGGTAATGAGAGGAATGACCCTTAGAGTTTATAAATGTTATGACTTCCCTACATCTTTCCGATGTGGGATTCTCAACATGCCCCCTCAAGATGGTGCCTCTTTTGGGCTCACCATTCTTGGGTCGAATCCCATTTTTGGATCGAATGCCCGTTTGGGCTTGTTGGGCTCTGATATCATATTAATAATGTGGGCATTCATTTCAAAACCAATTAATAATTAGAGGAGTGACCCTTAGAGTTTATAAATGTTATGAGCTCCCTACGTCTTTCCGATATGGTATTCTCAACACAAATTAAAAGCTTTAAGCTGATCCAGCCCATCTCTTATCAAATATGGCACTTGGATTAAGACAGGGAACGGAAGGGGACTATTTAAACAATACAAAATAACCAATTTTTAAGGCTAATAACAACAAAATTAGTTGACATTTATGATTCTCCCTAGGTTGGCTGTTGCAATTGAAATGACGACCCCAATTCATTTCTTTTCCTTGTATGCCCCTACCTTTACAGTCTGTCATGTCTCCTCCCTTCTCACTAATTTTTTTTCCTTATTCTTTCAATAGCAAAGCGCCGTAGGATTGTGAGTACAAAATTATACTTACCATTGAATAACCAACTATCTTCCATTTTGTAGCCTAGTTCTATAAGAAGATATTTAAGTATTTACCGGTAAGTATGAGTTTATACTCATCATCTTACATGTCATTTCCCTATTACATGTTACTAATGAGTAGCCGAGTATTCTCCTAAATATTAACCTCAACATAGTTTAAGCAGTTAGATATATACTCCATTTTCATAAGATCTCGAGTCGCTCGCCTTTTAATAGCCTAGTTCTTTATAAAAACTTTTCCATAAAGAATGCTGGCTGGCAATCGAATGGGCAAGGCAATAAAAGACTCACCTAAAAACCAACTCAATCTTCATCTTTTTTATCTGTTAAAAATAAAAGTTAATACTTATGAATGCAACTTACAAGATTTAAAGTTTTTGTGTTGTTACCATCCTAAAAGTATATGGTACTAAGACACATAAATTTGGTAGGTGTGAGAAATTTATTTCTTATGCTCTATTTTTGGCTTCCTTGGTACTATTAGAATTTTTTTTTTCTCAAAAAAAGGAAAAAAAAAATTAAAAGAAAGAAAAAGAGTAATAATAGAATTCTGTTTTGTAATTAAATTCAATAGTATGTTTTTTCCTTGTCACCAATTTGATAGTTCAATTAGAAAATCTAATTAGCTTAAAGTATTTATATTGTATTTAATTTTTTTAGTTTGAGATGTTGTTATTCATTCCATGATAAAACGTTAAGAGGTTATTTGAGTGAATTTTTCAGATATCAATGTTTCAAAACTGTTATATAGAATTCTCCTTAATTAAAATTGTTGTTTTTTTATAATTTATTAAATTTTTTAATAGATAAATTTTATTTCTGTATTTTCATTAACATATCATCATATGTATAATTAAAGTAATTTTACCTAGAATATAATTATTGATTATAAGAGTAATTAATACATAACACAGTAATGAAAACATATAAAAACAATAAAATGATGTTTTATTTTTTTTGGTATTTTTTGTTTTTAAAAACTATCCTACCAAACAAGTTTTCTTAAAAAAAAAATCCTTTTGAAATTTTAACTAAAACCGTTTTTAAACAATATTCTCAAGCATGATCTTATTTTTTTTTTAAAAACATTTTTTTTAAAAAATAAAAATTCAATAAATATATTTTTGGATGATTGTCTGTCAAAAGTTGTTTCTCATGTTTTCTCATAGATAACATATATTTTTCTTAAAAAAAATTTACTATTATTTTTCTTTCCAGACCAATACATCTATAAACCATGACTCTAAATATACAAATATCAACTATTTAAAATTATTCAAAAAAAATAAAAAAACATTCCGAACAAACAAGTTTAAAAAACTGTCTCCATTGATTAAACAATTAAAAAAAGACCAAAAAGTTAACCATTACCATAAATAAATTAAAAAATCAAAATCAAAATATGACAAAATGTTACCCCATAGGATAGGATGAAGAAAAGCGTTTAATTATTTATAGATTTCATCTCTTTTTGCATCTCTTACCTTAGAAATTAATTAATTGGCAGAGAAAATTAAATGCCCCATTATTTCATATCTTCCAACCAAAAATAAAATAAAATAAAATTGATTCATCCCTTTACTTTACAAACTGGCCAATCCTAACTGTCATAGATGCTGATGGCAGAGCCTGTACACTCCTAGCTACCAAATCACTGCAATATATTTCTGCTGTCTAATGCAAAATATTGAAATCCTCACAAACAAATTTAGCTCCATATAAATAACTACAAACTCCAGTTCCCCTTTCAATTTGCCTTATTTATATAATACATTTGTTAATTTATATTTCACAGTCGATCAGGGTTTAGTTCAATGATAAACATACTTACTTTTCTATTGTTATGTTAGAGGTTCGAATCCCCTCCCATACATCAAATAGAGGGGAAAAAAACTATTTGTGATAAAAATTAGTAGACACATGGAATGTCTAAGATAAATTATATATGACTCCCGATTCATAAAATATCGGATGTCTGACTATTCTTGATATCATGTCTTTTGACACTGCACCACCATTTTTAGGTCGAATCCTATTTTTGAATCGAATGCTCGTTTGAGCTTGATGGGTTCTGATACTATCTTGATAGTATGAGGTTTCATCTCAAAACCAATTGGCAATGAGAGGATAGTAACTCATGTATTTTATAAACATTGTGAGTTCTCATCATCTTTCCGATGTGGGATTCTCAACAACTATAATTACTTTTTTTCTCTTTAGAAAAATAGTTGGGTAGTGATAGTGACCAAATAGAAGAAACTCTTGTTGACTTTTCTACCTATCTCATTTTTATTGGATAAAATATAGTAAGGTGTGATAAATATACATATCCCCTAATAAATACATATGTATGGATTAGTGTGTTTTATCCTACTACTCCTAATGGATGAATATCCAAACATTTTTATATTGATTTATGAGTGAAGAAAATACTATAGTAGTAATTTCCTAATCAAATCTTATTATAATTTTTATGGTATAAAATGAAAAAACAGAGGAATTAAAAAACAAAACGTAACAACATCTTTGTATACATATTAATAAAAAAAGAAAAACCCAATATACATAAACGATTACATTAATTAATTAATCTATAAGGCATTTTGATAATCAATTCTTATTTTTTTTTCCCTCCAATAATCAACATTGTTTTCATGAAAATCAAACCAATATAGAGAAAATTATAAATCTTCCCCAATTTCTTTTTTACCCCTAAAACCAAACCAAACCAAACCAACAATTCTATTTCTCAACACAAACTCTTCCATCAGTCCCAGCTAGAATTCCATACTTACTCTTCCTTGTCAAATTCGTACACTCAAATCCAAGAGTCCCAGCCAACACTTTCTGTATATAATTCGCAACCTCGATCGCCGACTTCCCGCCCCCGCCGCACGTAAGCTCGGCCGGCAATTGATTCAAAAACGTAATTTCGTAACAAGGCCTTGGATTCATGAACACAAAATAAGGATCCAACAACTTATGTCCACGAACTGTCGTCCCATAAAACACACTTTGTTTAACGTTAATCGCCACGGGAACGATTCTGTCGGTTAATTCGGCGAAAAGTGCACTGAATCTCAGCAAAAACGGTTCTCTACAAGTTGTTCCTTCAGGACAAATCACAAGATCTCCATCTTCTAGCAAACGTTTAATATCTGCTGCATCCTTTTCTCTTTCTCTTGATAAAGCAACAGCTTTTATTGGAGATATGATTTCTGTGAATTTACTTATGCTGTACGTCACGCAGCTCACTTTTCGTCCCAAGGCGACCGAGATGATTACCGGGTCCAACACCGTACGGTGGTTGCACACGAAAAGGACTCCGCTTTGCCCTTTACTTGGTGGCGGTGGCGGCGTGCCTTTCCTCGTGATTTTTATACCGAGGAATTTGTAATTGTACCTGTGTTGAGAATATATTAAAAAGATTGAATTTTGAATCGAACACGTGTATTAATTTAAGTTTTTAAGTGTGGTGGTGATTTAAAACGTACCAAGCGAGTTTTTCGGGTAAGGGGATGTTGGTGTAGACTCTAAGGATAGAGAGGATTATGCCAATGGGTAACCATAAGAAGGTTAAGAGCGCCGCCAATGGGGTTGGTCTTTGGACAAATCTGCCGTCATGGAAGATAATTGGACTTAGAAGCTTGTTTCTTGGTAGTGGCTCACATTTGGATCTTGGCACCATATATCCTTCCTAAAAAAAACATAATTTCAAAATTGAAATCAGCTTTTTAATTATTAAATTAAACTTGAAAAATCAATCTAAATTAAGATGGATATCTCTATTATAGATCACTATATTAAATTGAAATAAATCAAAACAGAAAAAAAAAAAAAAAAAAAGTAATAATTGAAAGCACATGCTAGAAAAAGGAAGCAGCTGGACGTTTATAAATATGTTGAAATTTATTGAGGTTGGTAAGGAATTGAGCCACCAGATTTGTGACTAGACCCTACAGATGAAAATTTTTTTTTTAAATAAAAAAAGTGTGTTATTTATGAATTTAGATCATTTATAGCTCATGATCTAACTTATTGATATGTGACTTTAAATTATGATAAAATTGTCTATTCAATAAAAATTTTACTTAAAACAAGATCCCATGTTTATTATGTGAATTATGTAACAAGAAAAAGTACTCCATATATATATATATATATTATTTTTTGGCTAAAATTATTTATGAGTAGACAATTTTATATGTGGACAAAAACTATCGGTAGTTTTACAAATATTTTGAGAAGATCATTTTTAAAAGCTTTTTCTTAAAAAACAAGTAGACTCACACAAATCCCATTTGGTTGGCATATGATGATTAACTATGTGTTACAATTGATTAGGTAATTAAATTTTCTTTAAATATTAATTATATAAGAAAGTATTCAAATATGATAGGTGTTAACAAATGATTTTTATTTTTCATTCTCACCACTACTATTTGTACAATATCTAAAAGTGAAAAAAAAAGGGAAATTTCATTTGGTATTTTTTTAATTAATATAGCATTGATTATTGTGTGACTCGGTGATTTTTACTTATGGTAAAAATATGTAATTCAATGAATTACTGATTGACTCACTCAAAATTTATTATATTTATTAATATTTTTAAAACATTCAATTTTTTTTAAATATTAAAGAATGTTTTTCAATATTTGAAATTATTCTTGAAAATAAAATAAAATATAAATAAATAAATAAAAGTATTCTAAGTACATTTTGTTTTGTATTCTTCTCAACTAAATCAAGGTATGTAGTTCAAAAAATACTATTATATTCTCTAGGGAGTTGATAACCATAACCATATAAATAGTTGCGAGTAGTTTATATATATTAATTATTTCTTTTATATTTTCTTTTTAATATTGGTGAGAGAGGATATTGTCTTAAAAATTAAAATAAGTAAATTTTACCCATCGAAAATTAATAACGTAAATTAATTTTGGTTGTTAACAAAAAATTATTCAATAGAAGTCCTACACAATAAAGTTCACTAATTCATAACCATAAATTAATGGAAAATTATGCTTGGTAGCCAACTTTTGAGTTTTGTTTTCACATATGCCATACTTTCATGTTTATATCAGATTTACCCATTTTAATTTATATCAATAATATAAATTTACAAAAATAATATATCAATTATAATCAAATTTTCATAAAAAAATTATGGGTTAATTATGTGTTGGGTAATTTTGATATTTTTCAATGTTTGTGGTTTTTTTGAAAACTGAGATTCGATATTGGGTATATGTGATAATAGCCCTAAATTAATATTAGTTAGGGGTGAAATAAAAACCGACGAACCGCCAAACCGAACCAATCCAAACCAACTCAAACCGGTTTGGTTCGGTTTCTCTCTTGATAAGCAACCAAACCAAACCAAACCAATAATAGGTTGGTTTGGTTCGGTTGAAAAACTCTAGTATGTTTTTAACCGATCCAAACCAATTATATAAAATCTTTTATGGGAGTGAATAGACATTAGAGAATTTTAAATTTTAAATTCATACTTTCGATATTTAGAATTTTACATTAACTTTAAACTTTAATTTATGCCTTGAAATTATTTAATTGTGTGGATTTCCATGAAAATGTTGATTTTTTTATAACAAAACTCTCTTTATAAGAACAAAATGTGTGAGAAACAAAACCGATTGAAATCGATCTATCCAAACCAATTGGTTTGGTTTGGTTTTACTTTATGTTTGGTTAACCAAACCAATCGGTTTTTTAGGTTTGGTTTAAAACCGAACCAAACCAAACCAACTTTCACCCCTAATATTAGTTTTTTTTCCTTAAGAAAACAATTACATATATTCAACGGTATTTTAACTAGTTAACTCAAATGTAAATATTTTAAATTTAGCAAAAAAAATAATAAATTTGAGATTTAAAAAAAAAAATAGTATGAAAAACAATACCTTGCAAACTGACATGAAATCATGGTCAGTTTCTCTATCACCAAGTCCCAAATCCGGCAAAAAGCTTCCAAATTCTTTAACAATGGCGGCTTTTTTCCGATCACCGACAAGAACTCCCGGCTTCTTAACAAACCCAGTTGCCCTGCCGGATTTGCTTATCTCAAGCTCCGTTCCGATCACTTTATCAGCTCCAAGAAACGTCTTCACAAATGGCTCCACCATGATTCTCGGGTTCGCCGTAATTATATACCTTTTCCCAAACGAATTGAAAACTCTCCATGTTTCTTGATTCACGTCTTCGGCGTAGAATTTCGGCAAAACCGAACGAGCTACCATTTCTATATCCCTCATCTTGAGTCCCGCGAAGGAAATGAAGATGAAGGTTTGTATCGCTGTCTCTTCCGATACGAATAAGTACGTTAAATACACGAAAGGTACCGATAAGAGAAGTACTAGTCCCCGGAGAATGCTTCCGGCTTCGACAGCGATTAGCATGAAGTAAGGGAATGCACTTCGAGACACGAGAAGGGTTCCGTCTAGGTCGGCGGCTACAGTCTGGTTCGACCGCCCTTCTGAGCTACATTTTGAAATGGCGTCGAAACGACGGTAAGCCCCCATTGTTTGAGAGAAAATTAGGAAGAGAAGAGAAGAGAAGAGAAGAGAGAGAAAAGAGGTTGATGATGGTTGAGAAGAGAGAATGGAGAAAATGGGGTTTATATAAAGGGAGAGTAGGCAAAGTTTTTATTAATAAAAAGAAAACTAATGTGTTTGAGAAAAGATTTCATGTGGTTGAGGGAGGTTTGAATTTGGAAAAAACTTGATCAATTGGTTTATTACTTGATCTCTCTCTCTCTCTCTTTCTTTTAGACTTGTTATAGTCCATGTTATTTTACCTATTTTGGATCTAGAATTTTTTTTTTGAAAAAATAATTTGAGTCCATAAAATTTGTGTAATATTTTGTTTCAATCCATTTCAGGAAGTATTTTTTTTATTTTTAATATATAATACTGAATAGATGAGTCAGGTTTATAAACTTTATATTTGAAAAAAAAAATAAAACAATGAGATAATTGTACATTTTTCAACAAAAAGCAAAAATAAAAAAAATGGTATGATATAGCTTCTAAAATTTAAAATGAATGACTCATGAGATAGTGATTTGTCATCTTCTCATAAGTAAATAGAAAATAGTATCATATAAAAAAAAATCTGATACAAAATATTAGAATAAAATTTGGAGACTAAAACATAATTTTTGAAAGTTCGGAACTTAAGAGGAAAAATATTAAAATTTATGATCCAATTTTTTTTTTCCTTTCATATTTCATAAAAAAAACAAAAATTATTATTTTAAGGTTATTTAAAAAAAACGGTTGACGTGGAAATAAGGGCAGGTGTGTGTGTGGTTGAAGGGGGGGATGACATTGAATTAGCCTCCTTTTTTAGTTTTTAGACGCCGGCCGCGTCCACTCTCGCATTTATGCACCTCGGCGCTAATTTCTCTCCTCTCCTCTTATCCCTTACCTTTTTTTTTTTCCCTTTTATTTATGTCATTATTAATATTAAATCAATTTATGAGTCAATTTTAATAGGGAAATTCTAATAATAGATGACAATTTTTTTTATGAATAATTTTAAAAATAATAATTTTTTTGGAGATATTTTTAAAATGACATTTCTCAGACAAAGATTTCATTAATTTCCGTCTAAAAAATGTCATTTTTAAAGATGTCAATTTTGAAAAATCCTCATATTAATAAGTGAAATATGTAGGAATTTTTGTTTTAAAAGGGTCAAAAAAGGAAACTTTGGATGAAAAAATTGATTTATTTTCAAACTTACATATTAATTGCTCATTAACTCTATAATAAGTGACAACACGAGCATATCTCAAGTGGTTAGGTACCTGCTGTCTTTCTATGAGATCAAAAGTTCAAGGATCCTCTCTTCTAATTTGATGTAATATTTAATTAAAAAAAACTCTTTAATAAGTCAAGCTCTTGTCTATGAAATAAGAATTTTAAATGACATTTTTCCTTACCTTCACTCCCCTTTGCGTTGAAAACAATTTGATGGTGGTTTTCAATAATTTATTTTGGCAAAGTTATAAATAAATTTGATTTGTTTTTTTTCTTTTGGTTATAGAAATATTTTAGGGATTGTGGATATAATTGAAGGTGGTTGATTTCTCTATTATCCTTGGATTAGGTCATGAAACTACTCACAATTTAGCTATTTATATAATAAAATGTTGAATTTTCTCTATTTATTGAAGAAAGATATGATAAGGAGGAGCTATTTCTCATCGGTGAGTAGACAAATATTATTTGACAAGAAAATTCTCTTTCGATGATAGTTTTCATTGAGATAGAAAGTATCGACATTGTTTAGTCTTCTCCCGTTTTCTTATTGCCTTTAAATCTCTTTGATTATTATGCAAATTACATATGGAATAAATATGGTTAATGGACTATTAAGAGGGTGGGTTTCCCTACCCCGTCCTCCCCATTCCCCCTTTTCAGTCTATAAGCTCTTTAATTATGTTTTTATTAAAGTTAATATAAATGTGTTATCATGTAAAGTAAATATTTGACAAATTGAAAAAAATTTGTTAAGCCATTTAAAAATTCAAAATAAAAATATGTAACACCAAGATATTTATATTATTATTTTTATCAATTGTAAAAGAAGGAATTCTTGATTAATTTTTATTATTTTATGAAAATGTTATACTTAAATAATTATTAAACAAAGTTATATTTTTTTATGTCTATATGAAGGTAGGAAATAAAAAGGTGGATATATTTTAACATGTGTGTCGTGTTGCTAGTCTTAAGGTAGCTTCCCCACTAATAATAATAAATGTTTTTAAATATCTTTTTTCTTTTCATTTATAAAAATCAATCATGTTTACCCACCAAATTCATTGTGTTATTTTTGACAAATTTAAAACTTTTTTTTACCAGATTTTAAAACAAAAAAACACCACTCATTGTAGATTTTTTTCCTTCAAAAAAGTAGATTAAAAAAAATATGAGTAAATAAATTTAACTTTTAAAACAAAACTTAAAAACCAATTCAATTTCTCTTTTTCAAATTATTGATATTTAAGGTCAAATATAGCTAGAGGAGCATATTTGACCATGTCGTCGTGGTCTATAGGTTTTTGGTCATCATGCCAAAATCCCAAGATTGGCCGTCGTGGCGAACAAAAAGAAAAGAATCGCACATTCTATCTCGTGGCCATGGCCACAACTCGATTTTTGAAGATATTATTTTCTTTCTTAGTTTATCTTTATATAACTGTTTATATTTTATTAATCTAGATTTACTTGTATAAATATGGTTATCAGTCATTATATTCAATAAGAATAAACCTTATTCATTTTTTTAAATGAAAAATTATTTGATATTCTAAAAACAAAAGACCTACCACATCTTGTGAAATATTTAATAATTGTATTGAGAAGAAAACACGAATTTTGTGAACTCATTAATTCTTATTACCCGGCCTTAAGGAGGGGGTTCAATAACGAATATCATTTGTATTAAAAAAAACAAATTCTTAAAAATGTCAAGGTTTGGGATATAAGTTAAAATCGAAATATCCATAGATTCATATTTCTAGAATATGAAAAAAAAAATTTAATTTGAAGTTTTATTGTGACTGTTATTTCAAACCACAGGGGGTGTTTGGAGTGCGGGCATTGGCATTCAATTCCCATAGGTATTGGCATTCAATTCTCATTCCATTGTTTGGTTCAACCTTTTTTACCATTGGCATTGGCATTCAATTCTCATCCAAATTTTTCCTTTATTTAACATTGGCATTAGCTTTGGCATTGGCATTTGTCATTGACATTTAATTAAACTCTCTCCAATTTTGTACTATTTGGTATTTCTAATAGGAAAAAAAATATATTATGAGTATTTTAGTAGGTTATAGTGAACAAGATAAAATTAAAAAAATATTTTTTAATTAAAAAAATATACATATTTTTTTAAAGAAACTCAATATATTATACATAATTAAATTAAAAAAATATGTTCAATTTTAATTAAAAAAATATACATATTTTTTAAATCAAAAATATTTTTTTAAAGAAACTCAATATATTATACATAATTAAATTTAAAAAGAATGTTCAAAATAATACACTAACTAATTTAGATAAATTTTACTTTATAGTACTTTTTTAAAGCTTAATTCCAAATACAACATTTTTTAAGGGTAAAATGCAAATGAGACCCATGTGGTTTTTTCCAAATGTATGAACACCCTCTATGGTTTGAAAATGGTAAATCACACCCTTGTGGTTCCAAATTTTCAATCAAACCCCTCCTCTTTAATGTCAAAATTTTTATTTTAGCCATAACTTTTTTTTTTTGAACTCCGATTTGGGTGATTCAAGATATTTTCGAATCTTATTTTCAGGATCTATATAATTGTGACTTCAAAACTTCTAAATGATTAATAAATAAAAGAGTTGATTGACATCAAAATACTAGGTATGATTGACACCGTTAACTCTTTTGATTTTTGGTGATTTGAAAATTTGAAGTGACCATAGCGTAGAGACCAAAATGAGGATTCCAAAACATCTTGAATCATCCAAATCGGAGTTCAAACGAAGAAGTTATGATTAAAATAAAATTAATGACATTGAAGGGGAAGGTCCGATTGAAAAAATTTGGAACCACAATGGTGTGATTTGACATTTTCAAACCAATGGGGGTGTTCATGCATTTGAAAAAAATCACAGGGGTTTTATTTACATTTTACCCTTTTTTTAAATAACACGTTTTCACTTTTTTTAAATTAATAAATTTGTTTTATTATTAAACCCTAAATATTGAATGAAAACAATCATTTATTTTTTACCGTCAATTAATATCAACTAATTTATATAATAATATATGATTGTAAGAAATTGATTCCTATATGTTTCATCAATTTTATTTTATTTTATTTAATGAAATAATATTTAAAAGGAAATTAAAAAATTCAAACTTATAAATAAATATAGTTGATAATTTTAATTTAATTAAATTTAATATTATTAATATTATTAATTATTTTTTTCAATTTTTAAAATAAATTTTATATAATAATTAAATAAAATAACAAATCATATTCCTTCCTACAAAAACAATAATCATATTCCCATAAACCAAATTCCAGCACACTCCAAACACAGACATCATATTCTCAGGCATTTGAATCCCATTTCAGCACCCTCCAAACACAGGCATCAAATTCCCAGGCATTTTATTCCATACTACTTATTCCCAGACATTGAATTTCCAGGCATTCAATTCCGATTCCCGCACTCCAAACGCCCCCTAAGAAAAAATTATGTAATAAGTGAAATTAATGTTGATCCATCACAAGCATTTTTTGAGGATATATGTCACGTCACGATTATGGAGGAGATCCACCTTATTTTTATGTGTCGTAACGTTATTGGTTCATTTTTTTTTAAAACAAAGTACCATGGATCAAATATCCCTTGTTATGCCTTATTTTTAAAAATAACAAAAGTTTCATTTTATATTCAAATATTGCACTTTTTTTTTCTTGTTTTCATTAAATATTTCATTAATTTTTTTTCTCTTATATTATTGAATAATCATTTTTTAATTGGAATATGTTTAAATTAATATTCAATAATTTTTTAAGTTTTTATTAATTTTTATGATTTTGAAACTTTATTATTAATGAAAAGTCTTTCTGTAACGTCCCGTTATTTTGAGGTAGAGTTAATTTTTATTTTATTTTTTATTCCTTTATTTATTTAATTAAAGTATTTAATTAGTTTAATTCCGGTAATTTAGAATTTAGAAGTTTTAATTTTTATTTGATAATTTTAGATTTAAAGTAATTATTTTGAACTCGGTACATTAATTATTATCAATAGGCCAATTAATAATAATTACTTACCTTCTAGACTAGATTAATTGTGTTGATTAATTTTAAGGGTTTGTTTATGTTTCAAAAGCATGGAGTTTATTTTAAAGGTTCAAAGAGAATTAAGAGACTCTTTAGCAAATACTATTCTTCCTCATCTAATAGAAGTAATCTTCTTCCTTTCATTTTGAGCAAACAAGAAAAACACAAACCCTCCTTTCTCTCCCACCAAGCCGCTGCTACCTCACCTCTCCTAGGGACGAGTTTTTCTCGTCCTTGTTGACTTTCTAAGCCAATTAATCTTATTCTTATTTTGATGATAACAAACGTGTTTTTATTACTAATCAATTTTCTATGTTTTGATAGTCCACTGTGTAGAGAAAATTATAACAAGTCCAACGCAATTGGAATCGACTCAATCGGACTTCAAACGAGCGAGATATTGATTTTAGAAGATTGGAATTAAAATAATTATTTCATTCGGATCGTATGCGGCAAGCTCATTATATTTATTATGCGCTCAAAATAAATCATCGATCGGATGGAATTCAAATTGAGGCCCAGATTTATTCGGAATTTTGAATTAAAGAAAAAGAATTAATCCGCGCCCCCCCCCCCCCCCCCCCCCCCCCAACTCCCTAAGCCCCCCCCCCCCCCCCCCCCCCCCCCCCCGCCTCAATTGAAATATATATTTATATATTTTGATTTGAAATTAAAAAAAAAGAGAAAACTGAGCCGTTCGACGCTCACGCCTCGAATCAACAACAACCCTCGTTCGCCCACGTAGCGCGCGCGAGACACCCCCCCCCCCCCCCCCCCCCCCCCCCCCCCCCCCCCCCCCCCCCTTTCCCCCCCCCCCCTCCAACTGCCTCAAACCCCCCACCGCTTGACACGTGTCCTGCTTGTTCCCCACTACAGCTGTTTTGCTTTTCTGATGCACGTGAAATGTCTTCTTTGCCCCTATCTTTTGGTTCAATGCCTCTTGTGTCCTGACCATCATTTCTTCATCCTCTGACTGAATTTTTGAATTCTCTTACAACGGTCTTCTGCCCGGATTGCCCCTGCTGACCGAAGATTTTATTAATAATAATATTATTATTAATTTCAATTTCAGAAATGCTCAACCAATGAAGATTTGGCACGTGGCCCTCTCATTTGACTTATTCTGAAGCATTTATTACACTATTTTGGGAGATTACTCTTATGCCCTTCTTTTATTTGAATTATATGAGATTTCAAGGTTATTATCGCTCATTTCAACCCCCCCCCCCCCCCCCTTCATTTCGGATTTCTTGACCAAAAAAGGCGATGCTACCTGCCTTTTCTTTCTCCAAATTGTCATCAATGGAGCCTCTTCTTTCCTCCATTCACACAATTAAAGTAAAAAATATTTATGAAAGTGGATGAACGGTAATATTTTTTTTACCTATAAAAGGAGCTCGAAATGGACAGATTTGAACACACCAAAAAAATCAGAAGCTAATTTTCATTGCTAAGATCAAAAGTTCTCCATTTTTAATCTCTTTTTTGAGCCTTCTTGTGAGCGAAAATTTGTATTTCTAGCCATTCTTAAGGGCTAATTTATTAAGAGTTTTATCTCTTATTGTGAGCAAAATTATTGTAATATCTATCCTTTGTGAAGATTTACCATTGTAAAAGGTTTATTCTTAAACCTTAGTAAAAAGAGTGATAGATAAAGGTTGTCCTGCTCCGTGGAAAGGGTCGTTGTTCGGGTTTGATCTTGATCCCGCTAAAAGGATTGGGTTGCACTTGCCCAGAAAAGTGAATACAAATTCCCGAGGCGCGGGGAGTGGACTAGGCCGCTTTGAGAACCACTATAAATTTTGGTGTCAATTTCTCTAACCCTTACTCTTTAATTTTTGCTTTACATATTTACTTTCATAATTAACCAAAGCATAATTAAATGGTTAGAATTTATTTGTGATGCCTATTATTTATTATCATGTTTATTTGCTCACTTTGCTAAAAAGAATTTTAAGTATAAAGTTCATTTATATTAATTGAATTTAAAAAGTGAAATTATTTTGTTAATCTTAAACTTTGAATTGATTGAAAAAGTTTTATAAATTTTTAATAAACCCTATTCACCCCCCTCAGGGTGCCTACCAGTCCTTTCTCCGTTTCACGTGATTTCGAGTGCATTGGATAGATCGGCCCCTAATCTATCTTTTGAACTAACCTTGGAAGAACTTCTCCAACTTTCAAGGGGCCTAAAGGTAAAATTACTCATTTTTTACTTTGGGTTTTATTTCCTTTTTTTTGTATTTTTGAACAATCAAGTTAAAATCTTCAATTCCATAATTCCATGGAACTTGAAGATTTCAAAACAAAGTGTTGTTTAAGTTTGTTCTTGGTATTCTTGGCTTAAACTTCAAAGGAAATCGCAAAACTCAAACCCTTGAATGTACATTTGGCTAAAATCTTTTTTTTTTTCTTTTCTTGGAGTGTAGTTAAATTTTAAAGTATTTGGGTCATAACTTCTCGTCCAAACTCCGTTTGAACCTGTAAGATATCAAACTCTTCATTTTTCCGAGATCTTTCTTTTGAATCTAATTTCATAGCCATCAAAGTTCCGTGAAAAAAGTTATCATCAAAATACCTCTTGACATGTTGGGGAAATCCCGGGCTTTTTCTTCGCTTTCATTTCATTTTACGCGTCGTTTGTTGTTTGTTTGGTAATTAATGCAATTAGGATATATTTAATTGTAGTTGTTACTTAATTGCTTTCTCCATTGCTCCATGGGTTACGATTTCAAGTTAATTGTTCAAAGGTGAGGATAAATAGAATTTACGGTAAATTTAGGAACTAAATTCTTGAACGATTTGTATGATTCGGAAGTTAAGTTAAAATTGGAATTAAGTGATTTGAGCATGCTAATTTCCTAAGGGAGTGTAGAATCGATATTGGGAAATTATGGATTTTTCATATTCTTGGGAGTTAAAGTAAGGAATTATTGGGTTTAAGTATGTTTATGCTTAAAGTATGATTATCATGTGTTCTTGGATCATTTTAATTTATGATATCGAGATATTATGATTACTTGGGACTTATTTTCTGAGACTGGGTCTTCCAGCAATTGGAGTCTTTTGACATATAAGATATTCGATTTTGTAGGATTATTGTGATCGATTAAAGTATGGGCTTATGAGCCTATATGTTCTAATGTTCTTGATTAATGTTACACTGTTGAGTTACTCTAAAATTGGTTCTCTATTTGTGTTTCAGTATTTGAATTGCTAATTCTTTATTATCACACTTGTTTGCATGGAGATGAATAATGAGATAATGCATAGACTACGTGTGCTTGCATTGTTTGGTATTATTCATAGTTTGATATATGTATCATGAGGAATGCATAGACTACGTGAGCTGCATTAAAGGAGGATATGAATAATGAGATAATGTTTAGTTGTGTGAGCTTGCATTATCTGGTATTATTCATAATTGTTATGATACATATATGTTCTAGTCTGCTTAGATTGTGTGAGTCTTTGCATGTCGTTGGTGAGATAACGGGATCATGTATTGACTGAGTGTGCTTACATCATCTGATGATTATTCACCGGAGAGGTTCTTGTTCTGGTTCTATAATGTAAAGACTACATGAGCTTGCATTTGTTCTTGATAAGAAAGTAAAGGTTTCGTGAGCTTTACTTGATATTGGGGTGAGATAATGGGATCGTTCATAGACTAAGTGAGCTTGCATCATTTGACATTATTCACATAATTTTTGTTCTATGTTCTCTGTTCTTGTTCTTATTTTTTGTTAAGACTGCGTGAACTTAACTTGTTCTAGTTGTATTCTTGAAAGATTTAACGTAAGATTACGTGTTCTAATTATTTATGAGCTTGGGAGACTTGACTACTTGTATGATTTTTATTCTTGTTCTTTGCTCTTTGTTCTTGAGATAATTGAATGAACTTTATTCTTGTTCTCTGCTCTTTGTTCTTGGGAGAATTGCATGATTTTGCATTCGGAAGTATGATTGGATAGTCAAGAGATAGTAGGTTTCGTTGGACACAAATCCGGATTTGGATTTGGGATCTAAAGTTACTTTATATTCAATTTATCTTCACTGGGTTTCCCGCTCATGATATTACATTTTCAGGTACAGAACGTGGTTGCGGTCGTGGCCGTGGAGCTGGCGCGGCATGATTCTGGATTGATGATGATGGATGGACTAGAGTTGTTGTAGTCCATAGACTGCATGTGTCATGACACATTTACTTTATCCATTTATTTATATTTGGGTTGTTGAGCTCTCATGAACAATATTACTTATGCTTACTTTTTCTCTGGATTTATGATTTTATCTTATCTTAGATTTTGAACTTATAAAAAGGAATGCGCTTTCAATCTTTGAATGTTTAAGGATTTTGGATTTCATTTTTAAAATGAAAGGGGAAATTTGCATAGATGACATCGGAAACTGGGCCAAAGTGAAAATAAAACTCACTTTTCAATATCAATAAATTAGACCTTGCGTTGATGTCATCCAAGTACGAAAAGTCCAAAAGCCTCTCAAAAATGAAAATGTATTGGTTGTAAGTGCGATTGTCAGACCCACGATTGACCCATGGTTTTGCCTCTTAAATTTTCCAAACCCACAATCAGACATTAGACCCACGATCTTTCCCTCATTCCTTAATCTTTTCGAATTGAAAACCCATAAATTTAAAGTTTTGAGTTACAAAATCTGTATCTTCCTTAATCAAGCATCTACTCGAGGTTTTCAGATCTAGAAAAGGTATGTTTTCATTCACGAAACTAGGGTTTTTTTCTTAAGATCGGTTAGATCACATTAAATGATCTGAACGATCTCAAGCTTATGATCTGAATGATCATAAGCTTATGATATGAACGGTCATATATTAGATTATATTGTATTGTATTCTAATTTCTTTATTGTACCTTTCAGTTTGTTAAAATGGATTCTGAATTAAAATTGAGTATTGGGGAGCATTTCCCTGCCATTGTAACTGGGGTTTCACATTTAACTGCTATTATGAAGAATGTGAAGGGTCATCTTCCGGCAACACAACTAGAAAGATTGAGACAATCACCCATCGGGCGGTTGATTGACATAGATTTTAAGTTATGTGGTCCCCTAATTCACCAAGTTCTCTTGAGAGAGATTGAACAACCAAATGAAAAGGTTATGAGTTTTCTGATTAGAGGACGATTTCGCTCGCATAACCGGGTTGCAACGAGGGAAGAGCTTTTTACGTAGGGATCACTCAATTAGACTACGATAGTTATTGTTTAAGGACCAATATGGTGTGAGCAAGGGTGATTTAGAAAAGACGTTAATTGATCACAGATTGACTGAAGACGAAGACATAGTCAAGCTGGCACTAGTGTGCATTGTAGAGCTAGTGTTGATTAGTGATTTGAGGAGAAAACAGATCGATATCAGTTTTTTCATTGGTAGACCATGAAGAAATGTGGGATAGTTTTGACTAGGTGAACACGATTTATGGGATCACGCTTCATTCACTTAAGGATGCAATTGGCGGAAAGATGGATGACGGAAAGATGGATGAAGAACCTGGGGAGAAAAAAAATTAGCATTGGAGAAGCTACGTACTCCTTGGCCGGATTTCCATATGCATTTCAGGTATTTAATCGTATAGATTTGTTATATACATTTAATTGTATATTTTTATGATATGAATTTAATTGAATATATGAACAAATGGCAGACATGGATTTACGAACAAATGTCGGAGCTTGTTGCTCAAAAATATATATCTAGAGTAGATACAACAATGCCACCAGTATGCTCGTAGCATAACTTGAAGGCCATGACAAGTATTGGCCTAAAGAAGAATGTTTTTCGCCACTTGACAAGGTAATTTTATTTGTTTAAAAAAATATGTATTTTCAATTTAAGTTCTGTCCAAATGATTGGTCAGATCACTTATGATCTGACCGATCATTTGGACAGCGTGCTTAGTATTATTATATATAATATACAAGTTGTACCATCCAAACAAGTAGAAAAAGTGGAGAAGAAGGTGGAAAGTCCTATAGACAAAGTAGGAGAAGAAGATGGAGAGGCCTATAGAAAAAGTGGAGGAGAAGAAAGTGGAAAGGTTTGTGGAAGAGGAGCATGTTAGGAAGGCGAAAAAACCTCGAGCTGGGAAAATGGAAGTTCCTGTGAAGGAATTTCCGAGAGATGAGAAAAAGAGGCACAGTTTGACGTCGAATTACAAACAAGCAATTCTGAATTGCGATGCCCGTGGTGTAAGGAATGAGGCTCGTCTTGAACCGGTTGAAGCTAATGTTCGGGCTATGATGACCATGTTATCCAATATTGAAAAGTTATTGTTGAAGGTAACTAAACCTATCTATATTATTGTTTGGTCATCATATATCTATAATTGGTAATTAATCTCTTTACATATATGGATTTTTAGGGGAAAAATGTGCATGATCATGAGGACAAGCATGATCATGATATGGATGGCAATCGGAGGGATCATCTCGATGACCGAGTTGACGATTTCTTTGATAATGAGAGTGAGAGGTTTGTGGGGGACGTGAATAAGAGGGTTGTGAGGGACGTGGAGGAGGAGAGGGTGGAGAGGATGGACAAGGAGACGGAGGATGAGAAGGTGGAGAAGAGGGTGGATGAGGATATGTTGGAGGAGATAGTGGAGGATAGAGTGGAGAAGATAATGGATGAAGGTAAGGAGGAGATGGTGGAAGATGAGAGGGTGGAGGGGGATGTTCCGGAGATCAAGGTTTGGGAGGAAGTTAAGGAGGAGAGAGTAGAAGTGAAGGAGGAGATTGAAGAAGTGAAGGTGTAACGTCCCGTTATTTTATGATAAAAAAATTTATTTATTTTATTTTAGTTTAAGTAATTAAAGTTTATTTTAGAATCGGTAATTTAGAATTTAGTAGTTAATTCGATTTAAGTCCTTTTAATTGCTTTATTAGTTTAAATAAGTTATGGTGGTATTAATAATTATTAACGGGCCAATTAATAATTATTAATCACCATTGGGATAGTTTAAGAACTTCGGGTTTCGGTTTATAAGTCAAAAGTCATTAAAGGACGCAACCGTCATTAAAGGACGCAACCGTCATTTCCAAAATTCCTAAAAATATCAATTCACTATTCATATTCTTCTTTAAATTGCCATTGACCAAAGTTTGACTATTTTTGCTCATCCATTCTCTCTCAAAGCCATGAGTAGCAAAGGGAAAAAGGGGATTTTCGGGTTTCGTTCAATTCTCGAAGGATTGACTCGATTTTGGTTGCATCGGAAAGCCATCAAGTCTAGGATTCATTTCCACCCAACCATCGTGCCTTCCACCCGTGATCTACGGACTTCTCGGTAAGTTAAACTTCAAACCCTAAGCTCCAAATAGTGTTTTAATGGAGTTTTCTCCTTGATTCTTTGATTTCTTGCCAAGGAACTCAATGGTTTTAAGTACTGGAATTGTTTTAAGTGTTTTTGAAAACTTTCCCATAACCCTAAAACCGAGTTTCAGTCGAAACCCGTCCCGTTTGAAATTTACCATTCGGGGGTTGAATTTGGGTTATTTATTATTGATTATTTCTTGTTGTAATTAAATTCGAGAAATTATATATTGTCCAAATATCCAAATTATCGTTACCCATTGAAATCGGGAACTACCAAACTACTTGAAAACAACCCAAAACACTTCTAAATTGCCTAAAAGTTGAAAAATCGAACCCGAGACCCATTATTTGGGGGGGGCGAGAGCACCATTTGGGAATTATGAGGTTTTTCGTCGTTTTATGCTTTTAGATGTCATTTGATTGTTATTTGATAATTATTGATTGTTAGATGTAATTCGATTTGTAGGTGTATTTGGACCTTTGTTTGGATCACCTTACCGGAGGTTTGGAGCGAAACCACTTCTACTAAGGTGAGAATAATTAGGATTTAAAGTAGCTTTAGAAAGTGAATAAGTATAATGATTTGTAGGTTTGGAAGTTAAGATTTTGATTCGAATCAAAACATCTAAGGAAAAGAGCTAGTTTTCTTAGGTTTAGAAGCTAGTTCTTTGAGTGGAACTTTTAGAAGTTCTAAGTTAGATCGATTGGAGATTAGGATGGATCATTGGGAGTTAGAAGATCCATACTTTTAGATAGAATGGTTAAGGAACTTGATTGTACAACCTTGGATCTTATTCGGAAGTTTAGAATCTTTAGAAGTTAAAGATCATACTTTAGTATGTATCGGTTGTACGGTTTACTTATGTTTCTTCCGAATTTCCTATTTATTTACTTTATGTCCTTTACTTTATACCCTTTACTTTACGCTCCATTCATATTTACTTTTGCAAGCATACGCATAACATCTCGCATCATTGATACGAAAAGAAAGTGAAAAAGAAAAGAAGGGAGAATGTAAATCCTATGGGAAGTTTACATTACCTTCAGTGAAAAAGAAAAGAAAGTGAAAGAGAGAAAGAAGGGAGAATGTGGATCCTACAGGAAGTGCCCACATTACCTTCATTCATGCATAAACGGTGAATGCGAATCCTACAGGATGTCTTCATTACCTTCATGCATATTATAGATGGAAATATATCATGGAAAAGGCAAATTAAGATGTTATGCTCATGCAATGTTTATTTACTTTTCTCTTATATTTGTTTAACAAGTTAATGGATGAGAATTAAACTACGTGTGCTAGTAATATCATTCTTTGAAGATCATAGAATGGAATTACCTAGAGTTTGGAGAACTTTAGGAAAGATTGTGTCAGATTAATTGGACACAAATCGGAATACGGGTTTAAGGTCTATTGTTACTTTTTATTCTTGTTGTTCTAACTGGACTTTGTTGTTATCTCATGATATTACAACCAATTTCAAGTAATGCCCATGCTAGAGGACGTGGGAGAGGAGCTGGTGCTGTATGATCGCAAGGTGATGACCTCGAGATGGACTAGGTTTATTTAAAGTCCATGGACTATGTTTTGTGAATTTTACACATATTTTGGGTTTGTATATTTGTAAATGGCTCTTAAGAGCTTTTCAATTTCACTTTTATGATAAACGTCTCTTTGAACTCCTGATTAGGAACTTGAATTTCCTTGTGTTTTTAGATTTTTGAATTTAAGATGTAAACAGGTTTTGGCTAGCCAACTTTCAAGCATAACCACGCCATTTTTTTTTAAATATAAAGACTTCCGCTGTGTTTTCTAATTAAAAGATTTTAAAAGGAGTCGGGTTGTCACAGAAGGCGAAGGTGGAGGAGAGGGTGTAAGTAAATGAGGAGATTAAAGAAAAGAAGGTGAAAGTGGAAGATGGAGGATGAGAGGGTGGAGGGCGATGTGAAAGATTTCTTTAATTCTCAACGGCAAGATGAAGTAATTATGATGGACGAGAACAAGGATTTTACGAAGCATCCCCCGGATAGTAGGAAAAGAAAGGTGGGACCACTCCAAAAATCTCTGTTTGTAACGGAGAAAAATAGAGAAGTTGACAAAATATGACCCTATTTATGTGGTGCCTGGGGAAATAACTGCAAGGTATCTTGCATATTTCCAGGACAGGAAGACTGATGATACTCAGGTCCCATGTCAGTACTACAGTGACAAGGATAAACTCTTTTTCCTAAACTGGATTGGGGTAGGCGATCCACATCTTGGTTGTGAACTAAGTGAATGTTTTTACCAATATTGGCATTTCACATTGTCCAAATGATCGGTCTGATCATACATGTATGATCGGACCGATCATCTGGATAGTGTGAAGGCCCAATCATACACTACAGCTCAATGATTGTACTTATTTTGTAGCATATGGATACTTCATTCTTATTTATCCAAGAGAAGCTTAGATCGTGGCCCGAATTAATAAGCAATATTTCACAATCGTTGACTCCTTTTTCGCAGTATAAATTTTAGATAATTGTCTACTTATTTTACTTCAAGTTTAAATATATTTATTACAAATTCAAAAATATTTCTTACAGAAATACTGGGCTGAAGTTGGTCCAAGTACAAAGTGGTTGTGCAGAGTCAGGCGGTCTATGACTCACAGGAATGTTTTGAACTCATAATTACGTTGTAGGCAAGCACGGAAATTCACGATCTCATGGGGTGACTGTGATTGGGTACGTTTGCTAAACTACCTTAACTTCCATTTATAGTTAACATTTTCTTAACTAACTAATATTTATTGTTTCATCAAATATATGCACCTGTCAACGTAAAAAAGAATCATTGGATATTACTAGCTATCGATCTTCGTCACCAGCAATTTGTATACTACGACTCACTTCCGACCTATACTACAGAAGCAGAGATTGGAGTGATTTTACAATCCGGTTTGGGATTTTGTGCCTCATGTATTGGAAAATACCGACCTTTGCGACAGTGTGGCAAGATAGCCAATCAAACGTATCAATAAAACCTCGATACAAGACAACGAAATTGATTTTGGTGTGTACACAATTAAGGTTTTTGAATGTCTTGTAACAAGAAATAGTTTAAAAAGAATAACCCCGAAAAAAATGAAAAGTTTTAGGCTTATGTTGTCTGCTTAGATTTGGTCTAACCAACCTGTATTTTGATGTAAATAAACAACTTTTTCTCTCCATCTACTACTTTATTCCATCAACTACTTCGTTCTTCTATATTATACTCTAAATGTTTTTTTATCTAAACAAATGAAAAGTTTTAGGCTTACTCTGTCCAAATGATTGTTCAGAGATCGTTTAGATCACTGTTATCTTAACGATCATTTATGATCGGTCAGATCACTATACGATCATTTATGATCTTTCAGATCACAACGATCATTTATAGCGATTGTTCAAATCACAACGATTACTGTAAATAATCTGAACGATCACAAATGATCATTCGATTACACTGATCTAACCGATCATTGGGAATGATCGAAATGATCATTAATGATTGTTCATATCACAACGATCATTTACATTGATCGTTCATATCACAAAGACAACAGGTAAATAATCTAAACAATCAATTGAAGTGATCTGTCAGATCATCGTTTATGATCGGTCAGGCTTAACGATCGGTTAGATCATACACTAATTTGATCGATCATTTGGATAGAGGGTAAAGTACTCATTTACACCGGAATGAAAATTTAAACAGTTTACACAAATAATTTATTTAATACATTTACTTAGAATAAGAAATCGGATTACGACACATCTTTCTATTATGTCCGGTTGAACCACACTTGCCACATTATCGTATTTTCACAATAGTCTCTCCAGATGACGGATCCTTAGTTTCTTCCTACGGCCAATCCTTGCCACCGTTTTTGGAGGTAGCACATATACTTTTTTAAAGTCCTCTGAGAATCTATATTCTGACTTTTGAAGAGCTGGATTTACGGCTTCTGTATATGTAATCAAAATGAACTCGGTTGTAAAATATTTTGAGCATAGTGTATATTGGTCCACGTTCCGGTTTCTAGCTGCTATCCATTTCAAATTCGCTGCAAGTATATTCCATGGAGTTTAGATCAATAGTATTAACACTGTCAATCTCTTTCACATCGATATATGTCAATGGACGTGACAGGTAATGTAATTGACCTCACATGATTTGTTCGGACTTTATTTTCTGCATGAATTTTTAAGATCCCTTTCAGCTTCGATGCTTCAACTTTACGCTCAAAAAACTATTTTTGTAAGTTTGCATGAATACTTTCTATTAGTGCAGTCACTGGTAGTTCTCTATCGTCAACAAATACACTATTGATTGATTCTGAAATATTCGTGGTCATTATACTATATCTGTTTTTCGACGCATAAAATCGGGCCCATTTATCCATCCCAACATCATTTTCCAAGTATTCATACACACCAGGAACCTAGAAAGTGCTCCCCAATAGTGTTGGAAAACAGACTCTCGATATGCCTTGACAGCAAGAAAGAAAACCTTATTAATATCATTGTTTTTGAACTTATGGACAAGGTTCATACTCAAATGGTGTATGCAAACACCATGACTCACATTCGGAAAGACACTCACAATGGCTTTCTCAATGCTCTTGTGTCTGTCTGAAACAATCATCAAGTCTTGAACATTTCTAATTGCAGATTAGAGTTTTGTAACATAGAAAATTGCAATTTGAATCTACACAACCTACAGAGTATAGAGTCTTCGTCAATTTTTTCACTTTAAACTCAAATTTTCTTTCGATGGCTAGCTTAAACAACCTATTTACTGAATCTTGTTTCGATAAGAATATGCAACCAACTCCAAACTCCTCAATAGAAACCGTTTCCTTTAAATTCATCACTGAACTATTCTTCTTTTCATAAACCTTGTTGTTCAAATCAGGAGCCATCACTTTACATTTTCCCTTAATATCAGGTATTGTAATGTGATTACTCGGTTCACATTCATAGTCAGAATTCATCTCGAGTTTCACTCTCATTGTATCCCTCTCCATATGAACATCACAGAGGTCAAATGCGTCGTCCAACCCAGGAAAACGATCATTATCATGCATATCCTTGTTAGAATCCTCGTTCATATTCTCTCAACCCACCCTAACATCATCATCATTCCCTAAATCATATGGAGCTATATTATCATCCAACGGACTCATAGATGCAATATTACCATAACATAGACAAGGATTCTGGTTGTTGGTTGTATTCTATCCACTCATCGTATCTAGGTCTCTAGGTCCACTCATCATATCTGGGCTTCTAGATTCAAAGGATACACATATCGGATCCAAAAGGTTCACTACCCATAAAGTAAAACTACAGCTCTGAATCATTTTTAATTTCAAAAGGCGGACATACTGTTGCAAACCTATATATACACTTCATTTTTATAGTCAACGATGCAGGGTCAGCTCCTACAACTTCATATAGTCGATCTACTAAATTTGCATAGCTTATAACCTTATCCACAAGTATTACTCTCAACGAGCCACCGATATAGTCGTACCTAGCAGCATCCCAATGTCCAGCATAACACACAAAGAGTCTTACCAGTGCCATCTAACAAAATATTCACAAATTCAGTCAGATTCCATAGTAGGATTTGTTTAGAAATTATTTCATGAATTCATGATCGGTTAGATGATAAGGAATTATAGGACCGATCAATGCTTATGATCGGTCAGATGCTTATGATCGGTCAGATCATAAGCATTGATCGGTCCGATCACTTTTTACGATATGACCGATCACATGGAACACTCATTCAATCTGACCGATCATTCAACGAGAAAACAGATCCGTAGAGGAACATTATCGTGCTATCTTTCTTATTTAAATTTTTAACACTAGAATGAAGCGAGATATAAATCTTACCTTCTTCTTTCTTTAGCAAGAATATAGTTTAGAGAGAGTGTGTGTGGTGAGTTTTTCTTTAGTGAGAGAGTAAGAAAGAGTAGTGTGGTGTGTTAATTACCTAACACAGCTGCCTCAATGGGCTTTTGAACTTTTCACACTATGATGACAATCAGCATAAGTTCTCACTTATGGAAAGTGAAAAGTTAGGTTTATTTTCATTAGGGCTCAAATTTCGAGGTCATCTATGCAAATTTCCCAAATGAAAGGATATTTTATTGAATTACAGGTTTTAAATTGTTTTTTCAAGTCTTCCGCTCGTGTTATCTATTTAATTTTATTTTAAAGAGTCGGGTCTTTACACTTTCATTGTATAATAATTTTTGCTTTTATTAAAAATTTCATTTAAAAAAATATCATTCTTGAAAATACCTCTATTTATTATGGTTAGATAGCAAATATGTGGGTTCCATTAATATGTTTTATCCAATAAAAATATGTTATATGAAATTAAGGAAGAGTTCATTCTCATGGATGGATACAATAAAGGACTAGGGGACACGTGCCCCCAACCATTTTTTTATCATATATAAAAATTACATTTATACATATTAGATTTAAAAAAAATGATTAAATTTTTTTTATTATATTAAAGTTTGTTTCACTAACCCATACATTATTACAAGTTTAGTTTTTAATTTTCATTTTTTAAATTACACAAATAACCTTCTCTGAGTTATTTATTAAAAAGGTTTGATATAGTTATAATAATTCATCACCATTTTTTATGAGTAATTAATATAAGTAAAATTTCTAATAGTTGCCTTTTTAATTTAAATAAAATTTAGAATTAAGGATTTTTTTTCATAATTTTATATAATATTTATGTTTTGTTATTTTTATCAATAATTTTCATCGACTCATCACTTTAAATTATCGAGATTAAATGTACACATTAAAAAATTAATGGATAATTTCAATCAAGATTTATTTTATTATTCTCATGATTTTTTTTGATATATAATATATAATCTATAATAAATAGTTTTTTTTAAGCTGTAGAGAGCAAAAAAAATTAATTAAAAAAATATTTGTTTTATTAGGTAATGCTCCCTCTCAACTAAATTTCTAGATGCCAACATGAACCGCTCAACTAGTTAGGTACTTGCTTTCAACAATTTTATTTCATCATTAAAATAATGAATGTTACAAAATATAAAAAAATTTCTTTCTAGTTTCTAATTAATTATTAAAAAGTGCATTTTTTAATATACCTCTTTTTAAATATGTTTAAAGTTTAATTATCAATCTTCATGTAAGAGTATTCAAAATAAAAAAATTTCCCATCAGATTTTCAAAATATATATTTAAGTTATATTTTTTTAATTTTAAATTTAAATCATTGTTTGGACATGGTAAATCAATTGATTCTCATTTGAATATTCAAATAAATTATCTTATTCTAACTTAATGACTTTGCAATTATTAACTAGTAACCCAATTTATTATTCAATTACACTGAATTAAATAATTTTTTAAAATGATAATGAATTTACTATCAATTTTAAGAAATTTTAATCTCATGAATAAATCTACACTATGTTAATTTTTTGGAAAATTAATCAATTACACCCCCTACACCCACACCTTTACTGATGTGTCAATTTAAACCCTAAACCCTTCAACATCAATTTACACCCCCCCGAACTTTAATAAATGAATCAATTTACACCCAAACCCTTGTTAATAAACTTACTATTATTTTTGAAAATTTTTAATTAGACATAGGCGTTTATATCAAATAAAGTTATTATTTTTTGAAAATTAATTTTAGTTTTGTTAAATATTTTTTAAACCCCCATGGTTAAATTTGACCGCTTGTAAGGTTTGAACATTTTTCCCCGGTTAAATTGGTAACTGGAATTTGAGTTTTTTCTTCCTCTCCCCCCCCCCCCCCCCCCCCCCCCCCATAGACGTTTTGTTTTTTTTCTTTCGGCATTTGGTAATTAATTTTGATTAATTTTATAGTTTTGTAATTGGTTTAAATTGATTCATTTCAAAATCCATTAATTCAATTGAAGGTTTAGGGTTAAATTGCTAATCATTAATGTATTCATTTTTTTTTTTTATAGTGAATTTTTATTCTCAACATCTATCTTATATGAAATCTATAAAGTAAATATAATAATAAAAAAAAAACATAAAGTAAATGGGGTTGGAATGGAGCCAATAGCATTAATTAACTTAATCCTTTTGATTAAAATAGTTTCTCAACAACCATCTTTGTTAGGTTTTATTTGTGTTTCATTAATGTAAAATTCTTGTACTTTTAACTAATTCTATCCTCCCTAATTTTCCCTAAATCCCCAATTCAACGCCTATCCAACCAATTATTATTTATTTTACTTTTATGTTTATTTTAATTTTATTATTATTAATTTTTTTTTTTGCTTTTTACTTTTATGATTCAAATTAAACCACATCATTAACATTTACAAGTTAACAAAAAGATCATTAAATAAAAAATAAATCAATTAACTAAATAGTTAAATATAAATGACCCTTGTATAATACAATGATAAAGGTAATTTTGAGATAAATTTTGAAGTGTTTATATTCGTTAAAAATATTTTTCAATTGTTTTGTTATTTTTGATAACGTCATCTTTTAAATCTCTAAAAACACTTAAAGGTTGTTTAAAAAAACGTTTAATTGGTATTTCTCAAAAAAAATTTATGTAAAAAAAATTTTACATAAAAATTATTGACTCAATATTCATCCAAAAACTCACCTTAAATATATCACCTCACACCTTTAATTTCATGTCAACCATTTTCTTATATGGGAAGATCTTCTTTGGTTTGGTTTGTCTTAAGCAATTGGTATATTATATATGGGTCAATTACTGAAATAATATATTTCTGCATATTAATTAGTTAAATGTCAAAAAATTTAAAAATTGTCTAAATAAGCCGTTCAAAAACAAATAAATTCACTAAAAATAATAATGAAAAATAATTAATTTGTTGAATTAAAAAAAACATTTCAATAATTTTTTTAATTAATTCAATAATTATCAAACTATTATTCAGGTCATTTTTAAAGAGGACTAATATTTTAGTAATTAATAGGCAATAGGCTGACTATTTAAGATAATTTCTATATTATATTAAGCTCTCTTCATTTACTCAATAATAATTCTAAAATTTAACAAAATCATATTTTTATCTCTTCCTAATAATTTCTAACTTAATTTGCATAAAAGTTATTGAAATCTTAACTATTGATCCATTAAATCATTTAATATAAACCCGAACCTATAACAAAAATTTAACACCTAATCTACTCTCCATCTAGCTTCAAACACTTGTTTATACATAGACCGACGTACTCATCAAATAATTAAAATATACCAGAGATACTCATAAAAGCTTAAAAACCAAAACCGAAACCGAAATCGAATTATATTCTTATTAATCATTCACTCTCTCTAAAGACTTGAGAAAAAGATGGGAGTTCTTAATGGGGGTAGCAGTGGAGCCAATTCAATACAGATATAATTTAATGCAAAGCTAACTAAATTGGCGATTTATTAACACCTCCCATAGATTTTTTTTTTCAATCAATCTATCTAATTTCTAAATTTGATTTTCTCTTTCCCTTTGAATATTTTTTTCTTATGGATTTTTGTGGTCTCTTTTTTCCTTCTCACAAAAGCTTCCAAATAGTAGAAATCAATGTCAAACCCAAAACTCTCTATATTTAAAAAGTATACGAAATAGTTTACCTTGAAAATGGAATTATTAAATATGATTTAGCTTTTAAAATAAATGAAAAGGTTGTGTGGATTTTCTCGTTGAGGTTTTAGGAGCCTTCTCCCTGACTCCCTTTGGCCTCCTCTCTTATTACTTTGCTCATTAATTAAAGTAGGCTAGCTACTATGTCAAATAGTTCTTTTAGTACTCCTTCAAACAACTTGTGCCTTCCTTTAATATTTTTTTTTCTTTCAATAATATACTTGGGCCCTTCTCAAAATATTCGGGGTTATGATATATATTTCCACCATCTAACAAGTTCCATCTATAACTAAAAAAACGTTTGAGAAGAAATATGACTCAATTCAGTTGTGAAATTAGTAGATGACGGGTTATGTAATACCTAAAAAGGAAGAGACTCTTAAATCGGTAAGGGTAGTTGATATTTTTACACATTTTTTAAACCAGCGATCAATGTAATGACTATTTTTAAATTCAGTTCTG
This sequence comes from Gynostemma pentaphyllum, assembly GCA_028015215.1. NCBI lineage: Eukaryota > Viridiplantae > Streptophyta > Magnoliopsida > Cucurbitales > Cucurbitaceae > Gynostemma > Gynostemma pentaphyllum. The sequence goes on along the minus strand of CM051347.1, from coordinate 44,582,610 downwards.
AATTAATTAAATTTATTTAAGTTGGACTAGCTTATTATTATTTTAAAGATATGTTTATACTAAATTGAGCCAACCTGAATTATATATATATAACAATTATTTTTGCTTAAAAAAAAAAGTCACGATTATTTTGTCTCACACATAGTACCCTCTCATGATTTTTTTTTTGCGACTTTCAAGCACTAATTTTTGAAATAAATAAAATTTAAGATTTTAGTTTTAATTTATCAACCCAGTTCTAAAATCTCATACCTACTACCAAATAGTTTTTTTTTTTTTTTTTTTTTTAAAAAAATTTTCTTTGTGAATTTAATTTTTTAAAAATTATTATAAGGAAATTAAAAATATATATAATTGTGTGGTGCTTTGCGTTTTGAATAAATCAACCATAAGGTGCTGAACTGTGGTTGTGTTGAGCTCCATGTGACATCTGTCAAATATTTATAGTGGTTCATATTCAAAGCCCAATAGGCTAAATGATTTTAAGATAAGCATAACTTAATTCTAAATAATAATCATGATTAAATGAAAACTTATTAGGATTTCATTTTTTTCATAACCTACGTTTATTTAAATTTATTTCTACCACATATAATGACAATTTAGGCCTCATTTTCCTATTTTTGGTTTTTATTTTTAATGTTTTTTTTTTAAAAAATAACTATTAGAAACCCATTTGATTTCTCAATTTTTTAATTTTAAAAATACTATTTTTTAAAAAAAAATATGTTAGTTTTTAAATTATTCAAAATTAAAAAATAAAAAGCAGAAAATAAAATGATTATCAAACCGAATCTATTTTCATTTTTTTAAGATTAAATTCTTTATCAATAATTTCTTAACATGTTTTTTTTTCACATGTTATTATTATTATTATTTTTAACTCTAGTCGAATTAAAAAAAAAAAAAAAAAACCCAAATTTCTAAACTATTTTTTGCAGTTTTCAAAAGTTATTAAAATTTCTATAAAAAAACTATGAGGTGGGAATTAATCTTTCTTTTTTCTTCTTCTTGTTTTTTTTCTTAAATATGGTTTTCTTATAATAAGCAAAGCCAAGTCAAGTCTAAATGCTCACCTAACTATGCGGTTTTTCAGTTGAATATTCGCCATTTCCTTTAAGGCTTTATTTCTTTCCAAGAATTTTAAATGATGTTTGCCAACCTAGTAAATTTTTCACATAATATTTATAAAATCTCATAGTTTAAAAATATTGTAAATATAATAAAATTGTGAACGGATGAATATGATTAGTATTGAATTACATATTTTTACAATAATTGAATTACTGATTTACACATTAATTATTATTAATCATTGATTACCATAATAAAAATTTATTATATTTACAAATGGTTAAACAATAATATATATTTATTAATATTGCTTTCTCAATAATACCATTTAATTATATTTTATTTTTCACACCAGAAATTTAATTTATTTTATAACTTAAACGTTTTTGAAATGAAATGTTAGATTACGTTGTTAATTTTTCAATAAAAGCTTGCAAAATACTTTAGGTTGAAAAATTGTTTGTATATTTTTTTAAAGAAAGTTATCAATGAAAATTAGTATTTTTTTTTCCAACTATTCTCTTTCCAATTAGTTCAATGGATTTTATATATTTTTTGAATTAATATTTTTATTTTTCTTATAAGTCTAACTTATTTATATTGAAATTAATTCTAAAAAAAATTATTGAAATTAATCTATAAAAATTAAATTTTAATCTTATAAAATGTCAATTTGACACATTGAAATTTACGTACTTGTCCAATATGAAGTTAAATTTCTAAAGCAAAATACAATAAATTTTCTTAGACTATAGGGGAGGGGGGTGTTTGGTTGGAGGTTTGGCATCGCATTCCCGGGCATCCAAATCCCAAAGTTACTATTTATATTGGCATCCTAAACTCATCATAGATAAATATTAAATATAGTTTCTTTTAATTGTAATTATTTATTTTTAAATTTATTATAAAGTGATTTTTAAATAAAATATTATTGTAATTTTTAATTTATTTTTACATCATTATTTAATTTTTTAAAAATATAATAAGTTAATTAAATAAAAAACTAAACCACTTTTTCTATTCTCATTCCTGCATACCAAACACATACTTCAGATTCCCAGGCATCATATTCTCATTCCTATCCTAGGTGAAATTCTTTGACCAGTCAAGGTTTAATTAAATGATATAGTACGATATTTATAATTTTCTATTAAGTTAGAGGTTAAAATCCTCTCCTCATCTACTATAAAAAGAACATATCAAATGTTTGTATTTATATTTTATGTCGTTCTTTTTGTAAAAAAGATAAATTATTAGTAAAAATTAGATTTTGAAAACAAATTTTAAATTTCTAAAATTTGTTTATGATTTTAATATTATCTTTATTAATTCGGATAAAATAAAGAAAATATTAAAAAAAAAATAAGTTCAATTTTTAAAAGCATAAAAAAAATCAAAATGGTATCAACTTCATCACTCAATAAAGTTTGGTTTCACAATTTAATCATTGTATCATGCATTTGTAGTGCATAAGGTGATTAAAATTGACTAGAATCACGAATTTAATGTTTTGTGAGAAGAATCTATACATTTCTACCTAATGAGCATGCATTTTTTTCATTTTTATCAACATCATATATTATATAATTAATATAAAAAGGAAACAATGTTAGAATGTGGTGATTTGGATGAAAAATTAAATTTCATGTTTATTAAAAATAACACGTCGAATCTTCTCACCTTAATTATTCTTCATTTTAAAAAACAACTATTTAAGTTATCTATATTTGTTTTCATCTTTCTTCTTTTCTATTTTCTTTGGGTTGTTTTGGCTTCATTTTGAAGTTCCATGAAGCATAATTTTCAAATAAGTTATGAAGGCTAGACATATAAAAAAAGAAAATAATACTTATCAAATAAGTTGTTTATATATTTTTAGAGGTTTCTAAATGTATTTTTTATAAATATTATGTGATTATTAATAGAGGGTTTTAAAAAATGGCATTTTAAGAATTGATATTTCAAACCGAAATTTGATGAAATATAATCTCTGTCTAAAAATACTATTTTTGAAATATTTCAAAACATTTTTTATTTTTAAAATTAATCTTTATAAAATATTATCTAATGAAATTTCCTTTATTAATATTTAACTGATATGAAATGATCATCAAAATTTATGAACATCCTAATTTCTGTAAATAGTATATGCTTTGTAAAATATCTATTCTCTATTTCGTTAGAGTTGAGTTAGTTTGTTATTCTTTTAGTTACAATAGTTAGTTGATATAAATACATTGTAATGAGCTGAGATTCTTTTAATACAAATTCATTATTCATTTCATTTCTCTCTCTAGAGTTTATCTCTCTATATGGTATCAAATTCCATTCTTTAACCAACTTGAAACTCCTTTTCTTTCTTCCTTCCATGGCCTCATCTTCTACAACTGCAAACCCTAACTCCATTGACTTTTCTCCTTCATCAGCTTTCAACATGCAATCTCTTATTTTCCTCTTATCAAACATTTGTAAACTCGTTCCAATTTGTCTTGATTCTTCAAACTTTGTTCCATGGCATTTTCAAGCGTCTTCAATTCTCAAAGCTCATTCCTTATTTGGCCATATTGATGGACCTACTCCATGTCCAGAACAATCAATTCATTCCTCCACTGGTTCAATCTCTGTTAATCCTGAGTTTCATCAATGGATGAAGCATGATAAGGCTTTAATCACATTGATAAATGCTACACTTTCTCCCACTACTCTTACGTTTGTTGTTGGCTCCAAATCTGCAAGAATCTCTGGTCTGTTCTTGAGAAAAAGTATTCCTTGAAGTCTAAGACTAATATTCTATCTCTGAAGTCAGATCTCTATAGTATTAAGAAGAAGACTACTGAAATAATTTATGAATTTCTTCAACGAATCAAAGAAATTGTTGATTCTCTCTCAATTGTTTCAATACAAATTGATGATGTTGAACTATTCATTCACACTCTCAATGGCCTACCTGATATCTACAACAATTTTCTAAAGGTTATTTGTATAAGAACTGACAGTGTTTCTCTTGAAGATCTTCATGCAATGCTTCAAGTTGAGGAAAAATCACTTAGGCGTCAACATAAGCCTTCTGATCTATCTGTTTTGACTATATGTAAGGGAGTGAATTTTTGAGGTAACAATTCTCTGAACTTTCACGGCAACAATTCACAGAATTTCCATGGTAATAATTCTTGAAATGGAAATGCTTATCGAGGAGGAAATAATGGAAATCGTGGAGGTTCATATTTTGGTAATAATATGAACAATGGAAAGGCTAGAATGCTTGATAATGGAAATAGAAATCCAAATGGAAATGGAAATTTCTCATATTCTGGAAATGGAAATTCTGGAAAATCATCCAATGGATCCAGCAATACTTCTAGTGGCCGCATCTATTGTCAAATTTGTAAGAAATCTAGCCACAATGCCTTTGATTGTTACAATCGTATGAATTAATTTTGCATACCAAGGCAGACATCCTCCAGCACACAATTGGCCGCACTTACTACTAGTTCATCCACTTCTAACAATGCTTCTCTTTGGCTGACTGACAGTGGATGCAAGACACATTTGACAAATGATATTGCCAATCTGAATCTGAAAAATAACTACAATAGTGAGGAGACTGTTGCTATTGGAAATGGACAGGAATTGAATGTGACTCATACTAGTTGTGGTAATATCTCAACTTCTTCTAAAACCTTTTATTTGTCTAATGTTCCTCTTTCCCTTGATCTTTCTATAAATATTTTGTCTGTTCATAAATTCTGTCTAGATAATAACTGTCAATTTCTTTTTTATGTTGACTGGTTCTTTATTCAGGACAAAGTCACTGGCCAAGTTCTCCACAGGGGCACGAGTGAAAATGGCTTATATCCAATCTCATATCTTACCTCTTCCAAACTCAAGCCTACTGCATTTTTTACAAATAAAGATAGTACCTTATGGCATCATCGTTTGGAACACTGCTCTTCTTCTATTTTGAATAAAGCACTCACCAATTCTGGCTTTTCTAAAGTAGCATCTTATATAACTTGTAATTGTTCTTGTTGTTTACAAGCTAAGATGTCTAAACTTTCTTCTCCTTTATCAAATTCTTTTATTGAAAAGCCTTTAGCTTTATCACATAGTGATGTCTAGGGTCCATCTCCTTTAATGTCAACTTACGGTTTTCGCTACTATGTCAGTTTTATTGATGATTTTAGTAGATATACATGTCTTTTTCCTCTTTGCTATAAATCTAAAGTTGCAAATGTTATTAAAACTTTTGTTCCATTTGTTGAAACCTATTATCCTCTAAATTGAAGATTTTTTAGATCCGATGGGGGATGAGTTTCTTAATAGGTTCAACATCAAAAATCATGCCCCTACACACCTGAATAAAATGGGATACCTGAGAGGAAACATAGGCATATTGTTGAAACAACCTTGTTGGGTCTTCTTCTTCATGTTTCTATGCTTTTAGATTTCTGGTTTCAAGCCTTTTCTACAGTAGAATTTCTTATAAACAGGATGCCTACTTCAAATTCAAAATCTTCTTTTGAAACTCTTTTTGGTCATTCTCCTGACTTACTTCATTTGAAGTCATTTGGTTGTGCTTGTTACCCTTTATTAAAGCCATATAATTCTCACAAATTGGAACAAAAAACGACTCAGCATGTCTTTATTGGTTATCCTCTTGACTATACAGGGTATATTTGTTACAATCCTTCCACAAAGAACACACTTATCTCTAGGCATGTTATTTTTCATGAAACCATTTTTCCTTTTCCATCTTTCTCCTCGTCTTCTAAACCTACTATCTCTTCTTCTTTTGATTGCTCTCCTCTATTCATATCTCAGTTTCTTCAAAATGTTTCTACTCATCAATCTAATAACCTTCCCAACCCTTCAATTCAACAAACTCCTCCCACTACAAGAAAAATGTGAATTAGCGACGGAAACTTAGCTTCGAATTGAGGCAATAGTTCGTCGTTAAAAGGAATTAACGACGCAACGGCCTGACGTTATTTTTACCATCGTTAGACGAAACTAACGACGAAATGCCTCGTTCCATAACGAGGGAAAAGTATTTCATTGTTGTGTTTCGTTGACTAGAATTGAGCGATGGTTTCCGTCGTTATAATAGTCAAAGACACATGTTGACCTTAACGACGCATTGAGTCGTTCTATAAGTCAAAGTCATGTTTCACTATAACGATAGAATACGTCGTTAATAGTCAAAGACACATGTTCACCGTAACGACGCATTTAGTCGTTCTTTAAGTCAAAGTCATGTTTCACTATAACGATAGAATACGTCGTTACATAAGTCAATGTTATATTTGACTATAACGACGGAATGCGTCGGTCCATTTTATTTTTATTTTTTTAAAATTTAATTAGGGTTTAGGGTTTTAATTACAAATTATTGTGATTTGAAAATTAAATTTGATTACAAAAAAAAAATTAAAGTAAATTTATGAAAAAATAATATTAGATAAATAATATTAAATATCCCAAAATAATACAAAATAATGTTTTTTTCCTAAAGCCTAATCAACATGAGGATCAGATGGAGGATCGGGAGGAGGGAAACCAAACCAGGAAGTCAAAGAACCCCCTATCCGCGCTCCCCATGAAGATGTCCATCGTTGCCTTCATCGACCTCTCGAACTCGAACCCGGCGCCGGACTCATCGAGACGAGTCGTAATCCTTGTCACCTCCTGCCATGAGGGGGCCCGTTGCTCTCTCGAAGCTGCCAGTCTCATCCCTCAAAGTATTGTTGCTCGCAGCGGCCCCACCCAGCCTTGTCGAACATTCCGCCTGGGAAGATCGAGGCTGATCGGCGTAAATGACAGGGTCGAGGTTGCCTTGTCCAGAAAGAGTACCGTTTGGACGTCTCCCTCCTACTGCCTCGAGAAAAGCCGACTCGATATCCTCCTGTGTCGGCAGGGTGTCAAAACTCGGTAAGCGATCAGCGAGAATCACTTTGTAACGAGCCTGAAAAAAAAACAAATCAGTTCATTAACTAATATACTAATAATCAATAAATTTGAAAAAGAATAAATAATAATTAACACTTACCGCTTTCTCTCTTGCCCTATCGTCTACAAAAGACTGAGTATCTCCACCTTTGGTGTGGAGACGGATAAACAGCTCAGCAGCATGAACCGGACGGCCCAATTTTTGCTCATGCGAATGTTAAAAATAATTAACGAATAATGAATAACTTACGAAAATAAAGTAAAATTTAATTAGTACAGAAAATAACTTACGAGTAGTTTCTTGTGCTCGTATGTGGAGCGTGACCCTCCAGTGTGCTTCAACAGGTTGGCGTTTCGGTTGGTGTTATTGATCGTCGAAATGCGCTAGGCATCCGGCGTCTGAGTACGCGCCAAGATATCCGCCAAGTCCTCTGCAGAAATGTGGGCCGGCCATTTATCGGCAGGGGCGTGGCGAATATTGTAGCCAGTGTCCCTGTACCGAATGCCGCCCTGATGATGCCAGGGAGCGTATATGACCTCGTCGGTCAGCTCCTCTAGAATATCAAAATATTGCTGAAAAAAATTAACTGTCAGTTTTTGAAATATTATATATATATATATAATTAAATATAATATTTTGAATATGTTTACCTTCCATGCCTCAAACATCCGCAGCTTGTGCGCAGCAGAGACGCTCTGCCAACGAGGGTGTCCCCGTACAGGAAGCATCTTCAATACCTCCGTAAATCTCCTCGAAACCTCTCGTGATGGATGTAACCTATTGAAATGAAAAGGAAACAATTAAAAGTTAGAATTTGTAAATAATAAATAATTAATGAAATAAGAATACAAACTAAACAGAACTTACTGGCCGCCCTCGAACGACACGCGAACCCTCCTGGAATTAGACATCTACACAGGCTCCTGCGCCGGTTCGCTATCCTCATGCTGAATGATCGTGTCAGGGGTATCCCCGAGACGGACATCATCCTCCTCACTAGGGGGCAAACTCTCTGAACTACTGGCACCAGGTGTGTCAGAAGGTGCTGGAGGGTGTCTACAGGGAGGCATGACCTACAATACAATAATTAAGTAATTAACATTCTAACCTATAAACCCTATATTAATTTCAAACTAAATTAACTAATTAAAATATAATTAAAAGAAAACATACTAATTTAAAACTAAAATAACTAATTAACATATAATTAAATGAAAACATACATACTAATTCCAAACTAAATTAACTAATTAACATATTTTTAAATGAAAACGTACATACTAATTTCAAACTAAAAGATCATATAATTAAATGAAAACATACATACTAATTTCAAACTAAAGTAATTAATTAACATATAAGTAATTAAAACATAACTAATGAGGGAAAACTAAATACATATTACATACATTATCTAAACTACACAAAATTAAATTAAAGTTAACTAATTTTAAACTAAATTAACTAATAACATGCTAATTACAAATTTAAACTAAATACATAAAAACAAATATCAAATTTGAAGAAACTTACTTGGATTCGTTCCAAGGATTGTGGTTTTTAAGAAAGGGAAAGGATTTTTAGAGAAATGGGAAGGAATTGGCTAAGGGAATCGAAGAAAGAAGAATTATGTTTGAGAGAAAAGGAAGAAAAAGTTTTGCAAAAAAAAAAAAAAAAAAGGAAGAAAAACGGAATGGCATGGTGAAAATGGAAGAAACGGTTTTGTTTTACAAGGAATTTAACGACGTCTTCCATCGTTAATCATTTAAAAACTCGTCGTGCGTGTTTTCGTAATGACAGAATCCCTCGTTCTAGCTATGCAGTTCGTCGTCTACGTTCTTATGGCAATGAACAACACGACGCAATTCATCGCTGATATTTATATACACGACGTATTTCGTCACTCAAGCCACTTTTCAAATAAAGTAAAAGTGACTATTCATATTAAAAGGCGACAAATTGCATCGCCCATTCGCGCCACAATTTTTGCGAAATTTTTTATCTTCGCGCCTTATTAATTACACTTAACGACGAAATCGGTCGGCCAGGAATTTGAACAGTTTCTAATAAAGTATCCGTTTGACTTGGGAACAATGCATTCCGTCGTTAATACCAACACATTCTATATTTAGTGAAAAATTATCCCATCTTTGACGTGTTCGACGCATGGCATCGTTATATTCAATGTATATCTGAATTCAACGATGCATTCCATCAGTAATACCATTCTATACTTAGGGAAAAATTATCCCATCATTGTGTTCTGTGAGGTTGTACGACGCATGGCATCGTTATATTCAATGTATATCTGAATTCAACGATGCATTCCGTCGTTAATCCCATTCTATACTTAGGGAAAAATTACCCCATCGTTGTGTTCTGTGAGGTTTAACGACGTAGGGCATCGTTATATTCAATGCATATCTGCATTCAACGATGCCTTCCGTCGTTAAGATTTTTTTTTTTTTGAATTATTTCCCCTGTTACACATAAATACTTCAATCATCGTGAATCGGAATCATTCATCTTTTTTGAATCAATGTTGTCTTCTTGATGTCTTCTTCGTTTGTTTCATCCTGGAGAAGAATCTTTGTCATTTTAGGTGGAACATAGACATTCCCTTCATCAAAAAGTGTCTCTGATGCATCATTCAACGGACGCCGCTGAGGTCGAATTAATATCTTCATCGATTTCACGATTTTGCACTTCATCCTCCTGGAATGCAACGTAGTTCTCACTATTTTTATCAGGGAGGCTGTCATCTATTATCATCGGTCTTACTTTACAGACAACTAACCAATCAGATAAATCTCAACGGTGAGCAGGATAGTTTAAGTAGTAAACCTGAATTGATTGTTGTGCCAAAACAAAACGATCTTGGGTGTGCATGTGTTTTCTCCGGTTCACCTCAACAATTTTAAGATTGATATTATTGTGAACTCCACCTCGTTGCGTTGTTTCAAACCATTTGCAGTTAAAAACGATTGTACCTTTAAGACTCGAACCTGCAAATTGAAGCTCAATAATCTCATCAATGATTCCATAGAAATCTTCTGCATTGTTCCCGAACACTTGACCCTTTATACATACGCCACTGTTGTTTGTTGCCCGGTTCACTGAATGAGCTTTTGTTTGAAATCGTAACCTTGCACCGGATAACCGGTGTAAGATCTTGCAATTCTGGATGGACCTTTTGCGATCCATATTATACGTTGATCAGCGATCGGAATTGTGGGATTGTCAAAGTAATTGTAAAACCAGGAACGAAAATGTTTATCGATGATGTTCCCTTCTTCTGATTCAGTAATACCGGGATGTGATGGTCGTACACATGAATTCACAAATAATTTACATAAAATGTATTAATTAATGAAAATTTAAACAAAATTATTCATGTTAAATAAAACAAAACTCTATGAATGAGAAAAACTTACTCAATATATGGCTCTATTTCCGCACAGTTGCATAATAAATAATTATGTACGACATGGTACTCCTCATCACTTAAGTTTCTCCGCATAGATTTTCCTAAACCTTTGTCTGGTATGATAAACATATCCAGGTTGTTCAAGTCTACACCTTCTGGAAGATTGTCAACCACGTTACGGTTCACTGGGCAAAAGTGGTCGGAGATATGTTGGTCGAAGTAATACGAAAAGAACGTAGTTGTCTCGTGTACCAGGTACGCATTACAAACCGATCCTTCCACTCGTGCTTTATTTCCAACATTTTTCTTCAATCTATGCAAATATCTAGAATTCGTGCAGTAAAATAAATCTAAAATTTAGCATCATGTGTATTTAAATATACTAAAAAGGTCAATTAACATATTAATATTTTACCTTTCAAACGGGTATATCCATCTGAATTTAAACAGGGGCCCCCAAGTAAAGCCTCATAGTAGATGAATAGGAAGATGCTCCAATCAACCTAAAAATCCGGGTGGAAACATTGCCCCCTGGTTGCATATTATAACTGGAATCTCTGGTTTAATGATTCGATTGTCTCTCGTGTTAAATCCGCACATGTCAAATCTCTGAAGAACACACCTAATCTCAAGCGGTTCTCAATGTTTCCTTTTCAAGGAATTAAAGCAACCAGGCATCAATCGTTGCATAATAACGTGACAATCGTGACTTTTCATTAAAAACTATGACGCGTCAATGCATCCCCGAGAGATTAGAAACGTAACCATCGGGGAACTTAATCTATCGCATCCATTCAACAGGTAATTTCTTCTCTTCCGTATTTAACATGTATTTGGCCTTGGCGTAGTGCCCATCTTCATCCCAGTTTACCTCGGGCGATGACATATTTCTTGGATGTCATACCTGGTGCTTTAGGTTATCTTTCGTCTTATTTGGCACATTTAAAACTGTATTGAAGACATTGTCGAACACGTTCTTTTCGATATGCATTACGTCCAAGTTGTGCCTGATTAGTAAATCTCCCCGATTCGGTAAATCCTAAAATATACTTCGTTTCTTCCATCCACTGTTTTTACCAGCGGCCTTGTTTGCAACCTCAGCACCTATTTTAGTAATTTTTTTCATGCCAATAGAATCTAACCCGTGTAATATTTCGATTCCGCTATAAACTCGGGGCAGGCCTTGGTTGCGTGCATTACGACCCTTTTACCAATCTGTCTTTTTTGATCGAAACAAATGGTCGTTCGGTAAAAATCTTCTAAGACAATCAAACCAACACGTTTTCCGTTCATGTTTCAAAGAGAAAGCTTCAGTGTCAATCATGCAATGAGGACAAGCAAACTTTCCGGATGTGCTCCAACCTACGATAAGTTTAAATTAATTATACATATTATTATGCAATGAAAATAATTTATAATTAATAAGTTATGGTGCTTACGGATAACATTGAATATTCGGAAGTCACTTATCGTCCAAAACATGGCTTTCATACGGAAATTTTGTTTTCTCGATACATTGTAAGTCAACGCTCCATTATTCCACAAATTAGGCACTCAACAATAAGAGGTTGGAGGTAGATATCTAACCTTTGTTTTGGACTCTTTGGACCCCGAGTCGATAACCGTTAAGAATACCAGGATCTTTCATACACATCGATGGAGAGAGATTATAAGGTGTCAACATAACAGCCATACAGTATTGTGCACCAGGAGCGCCAGACGGGTTAAAACCGGCAGGACATAACCCTAATCTCACATTTCTAATCTCACTTGCAAATTGGATAACAACGATCCAAATGCTTCCACGCGTCAGCATCAGATGGATGTTTCATATGACCATCCGCTTGCGAATGCTCGTAATGCCATCTCATATGAGATGTCATGACTTTCGATGCATACAATCGTTGAAGTCGAGAAGTGATCAGTAAATAAAACATACGAGTATGTGGAATGAGAGTGTGTTTACCTTGTTTATATCTCGGATGTAAACAGAATTTACAATTATGGAGACTCGAATCTTCATCACACCAGAATATCATGCATCCGTTCGGGCAACAATCAATCTTCTCAACAGGCAACCCGAGACCCTCCACTAATTTTTTCGTGTCGTATAAACTTTCTGGCAACGTGTTGTTCGCAAGAGCGCAACGATGAAACCATTGTGCAATCGAATTAAAACCTCTCTCTGGAATATGATATGCTGATTTTATATTTAGAAGCTCCGTAGCTGCAGCCAGTTGACTGACATCACAACCCGGGTATAACGGCATACTTGCTTATTCGAGCATATGATACATACGTTGCGCTTCAGGATTCATTTCCTCCTCCTCCTCTAGAATAGTTTGATTATCGTCTTGAGTATGATTAAACGTACCTTCGTATATCATATACTACATTTGTCCATACTTTTGCTGTCTTTCATCACGATCTTCTTCCAAATTCGGTATAGCATTTGAGCTGCTTCCTTGGTACAACACGACTCGCTCCAATGTCGCATTATATTAATCGTCAGATTCCCCTTGATAAACCCACTTGAAATAATTCTCCACAAACCCACGACTATACAGGTGTTTCTTCACATCAAATGAAGAATATAACTTCTTATTTTTATATTTTCTGCACGGATATCGTATCATTTTTCCATTACGATCAAAATCCTCCGTACTTTCACAAAACTCAACGAATTCTTCAACCCCTACTACGAACTCATCGTTCAAATAGCCTTCTAAGAGACGAACATACATCCATTCAAGCATTTTTTTTGCAATAGAAAAAAAAACGCAAAGAAATAACAAAATGTTTTTTATGATGAGTTCTTTGCATTCCTGAGGCATATATATACTGTGAACTAACGACGAAATCGGTCGTTACTATCTAAAATAACGATCGATTTCGTCGTTCCAATAGCGGGAAACATTCCCTCCATAATATGGGGCGACCCAATCTGTCGTCTGTTTGCACGGGAATGTTTTGCGCCATCGTATACGACGCACTACATCGTTCCCTATTAAGGCGGGAATTTTTGGCGCCAATTTTAGCGACGCCAACCATCGTTACTACCAAATTATTTTTTCCGTTAAATATATTCAATTAATTAGGCGACGTAATGCATAGTTGAAAGTCAACTCTTAACGAGAGGGATGCATTCCGTCGTTACATTGGGACGCATTCGCTTTTCGTCGCTAGAGCTCCGTCGCTATTACGGTAGTTTCTTGTAGTGTCCACTTCAATCGGTTTCTCCAATTCCCATACCTATCCCATCTTATGGATGAACCTGAATACGGATGCCGGCTCCGGGTCTACTTATGTGCATCCTGATTCCGAGAATATGAGTCCTTTGTAGTTTTAATATTTTTGGATATTTAATTACATTATTTTGGGATACTTTTTTTGTATTAAAATATTTGTTTTGATATTTTATATTTATTTTGTTCTTAATTATTATTTTCTTTTAATTTTTTTTAAAAAAATAATTTTTAATAATTAATTTTAAATATAATTTTATTTTGTTCTTAACTATTAAAAATTATTTTTTTTTAAAAATGGCTAAATAGCGACAAGCTATGTCTCTAAATATTTTCTTAATCATTTTTAATACTTATTTTAGAGATGCAGTTCGTCGCTAAAGTCAATCAGTTGACTTCATTAGAGAACCTATACGTCTCTAATATAGAAATGCAATTCGTCGCTAACATTAGCGACTAACTATGTCGCTAATGTTAGCGACTCATTGAGTCTCTAAAAGAGAGACGTAGTGAGTCATTGTGTCTTTATCTTCAACGATAGAATGCGTCGCTAAAATAGTCAACATTTTATTAGCGTCCCATTATTTTTCTGTCGCTATTAGTGATACATTTTGTCGCTAATATTCACAAGCGATGCCTTTTTTTGACGATCAACTATTTCGTCTCTAAATGCGTCGCTAATTTCAATTAGAGGCGCATTTCGTCACTAAAAATGTGTCGCTAATCACTGCTTTTCTTGTAGTGAAAGTATTATCTAATGAAATTTCCTTTATTAATATTTAATTTGTATGAAATGATCATCAAAACTTATGAACATCCTAATTTTTGTAAATAGTATATGCTTTTGTAAAATATCTATTATCTATTAAGTTATAGTTTAGTTAGTTTGTTATTCTTTTAGTTACAATGGTTAGTTGATACAAATATATTGTAATGAGCTGAGATTCTTTTAATACAAATTCACTATTCATTTTATTTCTCTCTCTAGAGTTTATCTCTCTATAATTTCGCCACCTGGATTTATGCCTCCATCCTTCTTTTATTGGGACTAGTTTTTTAGCACGTACATTTTGTTAATATTATTTTATATTATATTTTTAAATATTTGATAGAACACTTATTGTTTGTATAAGTTTTTTCCAACTCTTTTTAATTTTTAATTTTATATTATTGAATATTAGTGTGCGTTTATAGGGTACTATTTCTCATTATAGTACTATATCACTTTGATAATCCATTCTTATTTAAAAGACTTCAAATTTTTATTACGGACGTAAAGGCTCTAATTAAAGAGATGAAAAAAAGGTTTTCTTTTTGTGGGGATAATGAGAATGAAGAAACCCTCAAAATGATTTGTGTGGGAAAACTCACAAAAATAAGTGATTTATAACTTGGACAATTTTTAGTCATTAATTTATTTGTCCCTTATAAAAATATGGGTAATGAATTGTGGGTGTCATTTTTAACAATCAAATGGTTAGGCATCGACTCCCTTTCCATGAGGTTAAAAGTTCGAGTCTCCCCACCCCCATTTTGATGTATTATCCCCCCCAAAAAAATAAATACAATGAATTGAAACTCATTATGAAGAAGAATTTTCACACAAAAATGTTGTTGAAGTCATGACCTTTCAAATACAAATTTTTTTACCACATAAATAGTGGATTATTATTTTCTAAACCGTTAAAACTAAATTAATTGAGAGAAGCAATAATGTTTAAGCCATGATCTTACAAATCCAAAAACTTATTTGCGATAAAGATTTTGAATCATAATAATTAAAAGACACATGAATTTTATTTTTTAAAGAAGATAATTATGTTATATAATCTCAATGTTAATATTAATTATTAATTTTATTTCATTTATTAATATGTATGATAATTTTTTTTAATATTTAAAATGATATTTATTATAATTTGGATAATTAGCATAAACATATTTAAATTGAAGAATAATGGTAGTTTAGATATTTACTAATAGTGAGAGTGTATTAGTGTAAAAAAAGGTCTCTCATTAGCATACTTTTTAAGTAGTAATAGATAATAGATTAGCATAAAAATATTTAAATTGAGAAATAATGGTAGTTTAGATATTTATTAGTGTAAAAAAAAAGTTTATCTCACTAACACACTTTTTAAGTAATAATAGATTGTCTCGAACAATTCAATTGAATATCATATTTTCTTAACAAATTAAAATTTTAATATCATAAAAATATGACGTGTAGTGGTGTTAGATCCACCAAAAATTTCTATGGAACATTAAATTTAGGACAAAAGGTAGACTCACTTTCATACATAAATGCTACTAAGTTAGGTTGATGAATTCATTTTAGACATCTACTTTACTTAGTTTTTGTCATGACCAAGACTAGCACCACTTAAGTGTGGAAAATATTTTTAATGTTATCCAGATTATTTGTACTCGATCATATTAATACTTCGGTTAATATTGAAAGATCACTCGTATATCTATAAAGATATGGTTCAAATTAGACTCCATATTTACTTACATTTTATCGAATTAAAAAAAAAAATAGAACAACAATTTGTAAGATTTTTTTTCTTCCCCAAAATCCACTTTAAAATGTCCAAAAAGCCCAACTACAAGTTTGCTATTTTAGTTTTGGGAGTTTTTGAGGGAAGGGACAACCCTAGATGTGTATTCTATTAAATTTAAATATAGGTTTTGCACTATATCACACGATAACCTAGCTAGTTTTATGAGATTACTTGACAAATAAGAAATAAAAAGAAAATTTGAAATTATTTAAGAAAAAAGACATAATTTAGCTGCTCACACATAGCATATCAAAGATGCTGTCACATCTATACTATATTAAAAAGCTAACAAGTTGGGGAAACATTTTTAGACTAAAATACCCTCTATATAATTGAAAAATTACACATATCCTAATCAGATATGATTATAAATTAAATAAAATACCAAATATAAATAACAAAATAATTAAATATATTATATAAATTGTATAAAAAATAAAAAATCAAGGATTTGTCAATATTTGAATAAACTAAAATCAATAATTTGTAAATATTAAAAACGTAGCAAAATATATAATGATATAAAAAAAAATTAAACTACTAATAATTTTGATTAAATAAAATCAATATTTAAATTAAATAAGAAAATAAATGTATCTAAATGATAATGATGATTTTATTAGTTATTAGTTTTAAGAAATGGAAAGATATGATAATAATGATTTTATTAGTAAATACATTTTATTTTTGAAAATTAGATACTAAACTAAAACTATATATACGTATTCTAAAAATATATATAATGATATAAAAAAATTAAACTACTAATAATTTTGATTAAATCAATTCAATATTTAAATTAAATAAGAAAATAAATGTATCTAAATGATAATGATGATTTTATTAGTTTTTAATTTTTAAAAATGGAAAGATATGATAATACCGATTTTATTAGTAAATAAATTTTATTTTTGAAAATTAGATACTAAACTAAAACTATATATACGTATTCTAAAAATATATATATAAATTGAAAGATATGATAATGATGATCCATATTAGTAAATAATTTTCATTTTTAAAATTAAAAACTAAAAAAACATTTTTCGAAAAAATTAAAGCTAAAAATCAAATCATTATTAAAAGTTGAGATTTAGATGAAAATTATATCATTATCGATTTAGATTTAGTAAATCAATTTTATTTATAATAATTAAATGAGATTTTCATTTTATAGTATATAAATAACCCAACATCAGCCTCATTTCTTTATCAGTATTTGGTATCGGGTATGTTCTTTTAGGTTTTCGAAACTGAGTTTTAATTTTTTTTTATGTGTATATCCTGAATCTCCTTATATTCATTCCATAACTAATTGGATTTTTTGAAAAACTGGTTGCAGATACTTCATCACTTTAGATTCTATAAGAATTACATAAAAGGACATCTTTGAGAAGAACAAGCGTGTCAAAGTGATCGTTAATGATTTGGTGAACATTTGTTGAACTGATATTTAGTTGAGATTATTTATTTGCATATAATATATACATTTTTTTAATATTTATCTGGATATCTAGATTTTAATTAAGTAGAAAGTTTTTAAATTCAGCACTACGATTGTTGGGATTTTTACTATTTATTGATTTGATAATTATGATAACTTTTGACAAACTATTATATGTGTTGAATTCAATTTATGTGAGAACTTAATTTTTAGATTTCGATTTAGATGTTGGGTTTCATTGAAATATGAAAAATAATATTGATAAATAAATAAAATTATTATTTATTTGGTATAATGACATTTTATAATCTTACATGCGTTGGTTGAATATTTTAGCGGTCATTTACAAATTAGTTTTTATAAATAACTACCTATAAATCAAATTATCTACTTAATCACATTAAATTAAAATCAAATATTTTTCACCGTTCATTGTTTTATTTGACCCATTAAATATCAATACTTTTAATTTAATAAAAAAAATTGTTGGTTATTCAAATCATATATGTTATTATCATTTTAAAATCTTGATCTAATATTTAAAATAATAATAATAAAAAAAGAAGTGAGTTTTTCAAATGATAATAATCTATGAAATAATTACGAAATTAAGTATATAAAAAGTTATCTTTCTTAGTTTCGAATGTGAATATAAATTTTAATAAAATGAAAAAAAATATCAAATAAAAAATATACGTGGATCGCATGTGGGAAAAACTAGTATATAGAAAAGGTAAAAAAAAGTCCAATTTTTCTTTCATTTTCTATACATGTGAAATCACCTCATTAGAGCGATGTTACACTAACTACTCCATTAAATGATAATAATCTATGAAATAATTACGAAATTAAGTATATAAAAAGTTAACTTTCTTAGTTTTGAATGTGAATATAAATTTTAATAAAATGAAAAAAAATATCAAATAAAAAATATACGTGGATCACATGTGGGAAAAACTAGTATATAGAAAAGGTAAAAAAAATTCCAATTTTTCTTTCCTTTTCTATACATGTGAAATCACCTCATTTAGATGTTAAGTATTTCTTTTAGAAAAATAATTGTTTTTCAATCATCTTCTTAAAAGATAAGTTTGATTATATTCATTTTCTTTAAACTTTTAAAATTATTTATTAGTAAGACAATTTCATCTATTCTCATGAAACTAAATCATCTTTCAAAGAAGAAGATTTCATATATCTAGTTTAATGTAATAGGATTTTATCAAAACTATCATAAAAAATCCAAATTCTCTTATTTCCTATATATATATATGGTGTTTATTAAAAAAAAAACCAAATTTTGTATTTAAGATAAATTTACAAAAATGAAAACGTAAACAAGAAAATTGATTGAAATTAAAAAAAAAAAAAAGATTTTTATTACATATGACAAATATCATCTTAGTTCTGAAGTATTTTAGTTATAAATTCTTAATATTCACAAGTTTTCATCTCAAAATCAATTGGTAATGAGAATATTAATCTATAAATTTATAAATATTATTAGGTTTTTTCATTTTTCCAATGTGAAATTCTTAATATATCCCTTAAGATATTAGTTATTTTTTGCTCATCATTTTTGGGCTCGATGCCATTTTTAAACTAAATGCTCATTTGAGTTTGGTTAACTCTTACACCACCTTAATATTTATGGGTGTCCATCTCAAAACCAATTAGTATTGAGCGAAATAGCTCATGAACTTATAAATATTGTCAATTATTTTATTTTTTTAGGCAATCAAATCCTTAACTTATATAAATTTGCAATGATTTACTCTAAACTATGAATTTTTTTTATATAAATTGGAATGAATTATCTTTCAACAGATGTTTAGAATTTTATATTAATAAGGGTAAAATATCATTTTCAAGACTCGATCCTGAAAAAATAAGGGCCTGGTGCGATATATAATTTTGGAACCCTTTATCATAATCCTTAATATAAAAAAATCACAAAAAAAAAAAAAACTATTTTGATTAAAACACAATAACAAAAAAAATATATAATAAAAGATTTGAGAAAATTGGATTTTAGGAAAAAAAAAATTTTTATCCATTTAATTTAACAACATTAAATTCATATTAATTATAAAATATAGTAATATAATAAATGAAAAAATGTAAAGAAAAAAAAATAACGATTTACTCTAAATTTAAGTCATAAAATTTATATATGAATAGTTTTAAATAGATAAAATGAGAGGTAAATTCTTTAATCATATTTAAAATTATATATTTTTAAATTCTAAAAATAACAATAATAAATAAAAAAATTGCATAAAAAATATAACAAAATAAATTTTCTACCATCAAATGAGCTCGAACTCGAGTGGGAAGGTTTGAGTATATAAATGGAATCATCCAAGCCAACGTGTCACATATTACTTAAACCATAACTTTTCATTTGTACATATTTAAATATTATACTGGCTCATCATAGATTTGGGACCCCCAATATTTAGGGGGCCCTGTTCTGTCGCACCAATAGAACCATGCCAATGACGGCCCTGAACATTTTGATCCCTGAACTTTCATTCAGGTTTCATTTTCGTCCCTAAATTTTCAAAAGTTACAGTTTTCATCCCTGAACTTTACGATTCGTTCCATTTTAGTCCTTCAGGTTGCATTCTTGCATCTAGGACATTACCGGAGGGCTTATATGGCATATAATTGATGATGTGACATTATTTAAATATACAATGAGGTTAAATGACGTGAAAAAATGAATATACAGTGAGATTTAAGACTGGAATTAAGGAGAAAAGAGATGAGATTAACTTTCCTTTATATTCATTTTTCTATGGTATATTTAACCTCACGGTATTTTTTTATAATGTGATATGAATTATGTAGCCTTGCATTTGAGGAATTCAACCTTCAAGAGTACTTGCATTAAATGCACTTTGATTCCATTAATGGCAACCCAAGTTCATTTATTACAAGTCAAGTCAAGATGCATTAACTACACCTCAAGATGCATTATAATGATAACCCAAGTTTCATTCAAGCCAACTTAACAATCATTCATGGGAATTCAAAGCAACTTCAAGACAACATTTAATGGTCATTTACAAGCTTCAATTAGAGTTAAATATCAGTTACAAATGTTTTACATTCCTTATAGGTTACAAAGTAATAGTAGCTAATTGTAACTTATGCTTTTGCTTTAATTTTGGGGGTTACAAGCTATAGACTTCATGGGGCTTATATGGGATCATTATGAACGAAATTTCCATGTAATTTAAGCCTATAAATAGGCCTTTTATCAGCCATTGTAAGTACGACTTGTAAGACTTGAGAGATTCAAAAGATTGAATGAAATGTAGCATTTTTATGCACATTGAGAGCCTTGAACCTCACCCTTTATAATCTTGCTTTAGATTACATGTTTAGAAACGTTCAAGAGGGGAGTTATCAACCAACTTGTGGAGTGTTTCGAGTCATGAGATGATGGAACGTAAAAGTTTGTCCATTTCATGATTTTTAGATCACATAGGGCAATTTGTTTCTAGCCTTTCCTTATGGTTGAAATCAAATAGTTAGAGAGGGTTTGAATTCATGCTTCAAGGGTTCATGCTAATTATAATAGCATAGGGTGTTTGAACTTGAAATTTGAGTTTGCCTTATCATAATGTCACATCATGAATTACATGTCATATAAGCCCTCCATTAGTGTCCTAGAAGGAAAAACAAAATCTGAATGACCAAAACGGAACGAATCGAAAAATTTAGGGACGAAAAAATATAACTTTTGAAAATTTAGAGAGACAAAAATAAAATTTGAGTGAAAGTTCAGGGACCAAAATGATACTTTACCCTATTAATAAGATGCATACAAATAAAAAGGTCAAGTAATCTCCATGAATTTATAATGTGTCACGAGACTGAATTATCTCATATCTGTTAAAAATAGATTCACTTACATTCGCAATTATAGTACAACTTTGTTGAGATATATGATTAAATTTACCTTCAACCATTGGCTTAAGCTTTTGGTTCAATTGGTGATTTAACATATTTAATATCGTATCAGAGTAGGAGGTCTTAAGATCAAACCTCCATTATGTCATTTGCTCTTATTTCCTCCCATTTAAATATTTCACATGTTTGGGTCTTGTGCAAATATTCAAGCCCACATGTGAAGGGGAGTGTTGAGATATATGATTAAATTTACCTTCAACCATTGGCTTAAGCTTTTCAATTGGTGATTTAACATATTTAATAAACTTAAAGGATGACTTGCCAAAAAGACAAAATTGTTGGATTATCTTGTATTCATCATTATTAATTAATGACGGTTTATAAGTGTGAAAAAATCATCTCAAAATTAATTTCAAATAGAGAAAGCATAATAACATCAAATAGTATCCAAGTTTAAGTTATAATATATTTGCCCACTTGAACATTGCTCAATTAGTCGACATTTACTCCATTCTCTTGAGGTTTAAGTCTCCTCTCTCCAATTTATTGTAATATTAAAAAAAACGGTTATAATATATTTCAGCTCATTAAACTCAGTTGATAAACTGAATTGGTTTAGAGTACCTAATCTTAAATTTTAATATTCTCCTCTCTAATTATATGAAATCTTACTTAGATTATGTTATCCACTCCATTCGATTCCCTCTACATTGCTAGATAAAGACGTCATCATTTTTAATATTATTTTAATTATATTTACTGGAGTTAAATAAATTCTCTCAATTTCAAAAACTAAGTTTAAGTAATTTTCTTCTTCTTCTTTGCAACCAAATTAATTGTATTTAATAGTGTTAAATAATTAGGGTTTGGTTAGCTTAGGGTGAGGTGCTCTGTTGTATAAATATGTGTATTGAAAAATGAGTTTGTTTAAACCGTGTTTAATTGGTTGGTTGGAGTTTGATATTTGTATTATCGATTTTCTTTTTAGTGTTTAATAAATTTATTGTTTTTACAACTTTAAATGTCTAAATTTGAAAAACTAAACCTAGAGTTATTAAACTAACCTAATAAATATGACTTGGGTTTATAAAATTAAAACCAATTAAAGTCTCACTGACTTTTTGAAAAGAAAGAAAAACTCGTTTTTTATACCAAAAACTCTAAAAACCGTAGGTCGATAGATGGACCTACTTTTTTTATCTACTCTACGATCTTAAAAGACAAAAAAAAAAAAAAAGAAGAAAAATAAAAATCCTACAGATATCCTTTAAACAACGGTTAGAAAAATTTCTTAATTTCCCGAATTAGACACCTGTTTTCGATAATGCCTCGTGGGATATAATTCTAATCTCCCATTTTATTTATTTATTTATTTTTCATTAGATTCTCGGATTTTAGATTTTAGTTAGATGCTTGCTTAATAAATTTTTATTTATCCTTTATTACTCCTATTGCATGGTTGACATGACACATGCTAGTATAGTAGAAAGATAAATTAATGTGCAGTTTTCAACAATTGGTTGAGGAAGATTACTGTTTTTTTTTTTTATATATGATGTGTGAAGGGCACGATTCGAATTTCTAACTTATGTAAAAAGTTATAATTATTTTATAAGCGAATTTAATTTTAATTGACTATGTCTCTTTGATAAATATTTTATTTTATTTTTATGTTTTTTTTAAATAAACGTAATATTTGTTTTATGTTTTTAAAAAAATAGAGAGTCAAACATATTTATTAATAAGTTTTTGTTTTTTTTTTAAATAGAATCAAATAATATTTTTAAAAAATTTAAAAACTAATTGGTTATCAAATGACCTATTTTTCAAAAAATAAAAACTAAAAACAGAAAATGAAATGATTATCTTTTTTTTTTCTTTCTAAATCACTTCAATTTGCATTCAAGAATACGAGCGAGTTTTGGAATTTAAGGGTAAAATAGTAAAGTTAATTCGAGGTAGATGAGATGAGTATTTGTGCCCGTTTGGGATAACTTTTGAAAGTGTTTAAAAGTATTTTTGAATAAAAAAAGTATTTTTGATAACCATTAAAAAGTTTTTTTAAACATTTTAATTTCAAAAGTTATCCCAAACCGACCATTAATGAAGGGTAGTATTAAAACTCTTTAACAAATAGGGGTAGAAATGATACTTGGCTAATGAGTTTGGGTAAATATGAAAATTTCCTCTTAGCTAAGGAGGATGGAAGTGGATATATTGGGCCTTTTACTCTATTTGGGCTTCAACCATTTGATCTTATAATATTGGGTTTAAACCTGAATTTGGCCCATTTTATGAGTATGCTCAGAGGAAAAAGTTGGGTTTTAGCACATCCAACCTCTCTTTGAGTTATGCATATCAATATATATTAGTAGATTGCTTTTTTTTCTGTTAAAATAAGATTTTATAGCCCCATAAATAATAATTATACTTTTTAGCCTATTTGGTACGTAAAGTACCCAAACAACCCTTATTAAACTTAATTAAGAAGCAAAGAAAAGAGAGAATGAAGATTTGAAAA
Organism: Gynostemma pentaphyllum; assembly: GCA_028015215.1. Classification (NCBI taxonomy): domain Eukaryota; kingdom Viridiplantae; phylum Streptophyta; class Magnoliopsida; order Cucurbitales; family Cucurbitaceae; genus Gynostemma; species Gynostemma pentaphyllum. The sequence goes on along the minus strand of CM051347.1, from coordinate 44,558,467 downwards.
TACTTATATCAAGGAAACATTAAATATTAAAAAAAATCCTAAAAGGAAAAAAAGAGAGAAAATGAGGATTTGAAATCAAAACTAAACAAAAAAAAAATCTTACTTTTCAAAACCGATGACCATTTTCTCCTAGCGAATCTTCTAATAATTATTTCGGTGTACATTATTTACGGTGATATTGTACGCACATTCAATATTACATTCGATAATGTAAACTATATTGGATTTTAGTTCCTCTTAGTTCTTTAGCGCCCTCATCAGTGTACTGTTTGTACATTCATTATCATACCAGATTTGAGTTTCTCCATATTGCTTTAGCTTAATCGGCGTACAGTAATAGCATCTGATAAAATAATATACCATATTTCAGCGTCTTATTCTCCAGTCTCAACAACGTACAATTTGTATATTTAATATTATATTATACCAGATCTAGGTTTCTCCTTCGTCTCCACATGAAAACAAATAGCAAAAATACTCGCACTGTGACGACCCGACCCAAATTCAATAATAAATATGCTAAAGCATAATAAAGCAGCGGAAGACTCGATTTCAAATAGTTCATCATTAAAATTCATTTCAAAAGAATCCCGGGATTAATAAAGTTTGGTAAAAGTATCCTTTCAAGTCATAGATAAGTGTAACCAGATGATATAAAGTTTTACAAATATTCCATGAATATAAAACAATAAATCTAAAGCCTAAAATCAAAAGAACATCTAGGCCAATAATGCAAGGGTAATAATAGTCCATTTAATCGCCATCGCTAAGAATCGTCAAGCTCCCGATCCTCTTCCATTACCTGAAATGTTTTGGTGTGTAACGCCATTAGCTACACTAGCTAGTGAGAGAAGAAATAGAAAATGAGTAGTTATTCAAAAACAGACTCAACAACTCACTTGAGAGTTTTAAAACATTTTTTTCTCATTTTGAAATCAAGGGTATCATTTATAGAACATTTTGTATCAAAACAAAACTACCTCACCTTTGAAGTAGCTAACATCAAACAATTTTTAGAATGTAGCCTTATGTGCCCCTTATGTGCCCTTTTCTTTCTTGGATCCAATAGACTAAGTACGCAAGTTAGAATATGGTCCAATTCTCAAGTAACAAGTAAGACTTGGCTTACATAGCCAAAGTGCTTACTAGGTGATCGCGGTACAAAACCCTAAGCTATAGTAGGCAAGTATAGTCTCACCTTTATCCAGGGACCATAGCTACGCCCTTCGATCGTAGCGACAAGATAAAGACACTAACGCTACATTCTCACAAACATGAAATGAAATCATTAACTCTTTTCTTGCATGGATCCATAAGACTAGAGTACGCGACTAGAATATATGGTCCAATACTATGAGTACGCGGCATAGCTAGAAAAGAGAAGACGGTTTCATTTCTACAATCACATGCAATACTTTATTCTTGGCAACACATGCCGATCCCCAATGAACTCATAATGTCTCACAATCCCTATGGTTCATTGAGTTCCTTTACCTCTCATTATCCACTCTTAGACATAAACAGAGAATTTCCACATAACGATATTTGAGCATAAAACCAGAAAATTCATATAACAATAAATGTATATAAATCCAGAAAATTTCCATAATGACAATTAAATCATGAATGATGACATTTATTTGAATGAAATGCTCATCCAACTAATTGGGAGCTCTCTACCTAGATGGCATTCATTAACAATGTGTAAGATGACAATATGCTAAATAAATTAGGATGCAATTCCATGATTAGAACATCTTATGTAATTAAGCAATCAATTGACCTTGAAGGTCCATTCTCAAATACCCATCCATTTTCCATCTCTTAACTCACCTTTCAATTCAATTTCACTTTACCAAATACGTGAAATTTCCGGATTATCGTTCAATACCACCTACACAAAACATTATCCAAATGTCTTTTAAATACTAACAAAAAATTAAAACTCTTAATAGAACACCACAAGAAACGACTCGCTCCCGGGCTAAAATAAACAAGAGGGGTTTAGTGGAGGCGTTCAAATCATAAATTGATTTTATGATTTTGATAAATAGACGTACAATATTAAAAACCCAATTAAAGTAAAAGCTTATATATATATAACTAATGAATACATAATAGTAGATTTAAAAGAAAATCACAAGCCCACATTGGACATTACGAAAAGGCAGCAGGGTGGGGTTTAATGTCAATGCTTTTAATAATATAAAAAAAAATGATATATATATATAAACACATTGACAAAACATTGAAGGCATAGAAGAAAATCCCAAATGATAAATTGGATAAAAACGAAGATCAGAGGGGGTATCTTCTTCCATTTATATAAAAAAAAAAAATTAAAATAAGACAATGTCTAAAGCATGGGTCGGCCAAGGTAGGAAAATTTTGTGAGTTTGTTTCTTTTTTTTTTTTTTGTTTGGAAGAGTTAATGAAAGTTTGGAATGGTGGGAAAAAAGTAGGTAAATAGCTTCACCACTTAAATTTGGTCTCCTAGCTTACAATAAAAGAAGGTGGCAAAAGCTAAATTCAAATACCCCATGGTCTTCCAACAAGAGCAAGCAATGAAACAAGGAAGATCCATTACCTCTTGAACACTTTAATTCCCCCATTTCTACTTAGGAGAAAACCCCTGCTTGAACCCAAAACAAAGAGATTTCAAAACTCCGGATTTCCTCTAAAGACGCTAGACGAGAGAGGAACAAATTGCTGGATTTTTCCCTTGGTTCAGTCGGCTTTGAGATCTTCAAAAGAAAAAGAAATATGCTTGAATGTTCTTCTCTTCTTGCCCAATGAAAACCCCACAACCTAAACCCACGCCCCTTGTCATTAAAGAAGGAGGAAGAAGATAAATGAAATGGCCTCCAACTTGGTTACTAGCCCCGGCGGTGGGGAGTAAAAGTGAGGGAGAGGATTCTTTTTTTTAACAAAGCAATGCCCAAAGGTTCTTATACCTAGCAAAATGGAGATATGGGCTCAATGCCCATTAGACTCTTTTCCTTTTTTTTTTTTTTAAAAAAAAATTCCCACCAAAGCCTAAAACAATAAGACTAAACCGAATACAACATCAACCAATTCAAAGTATCTAATATTTAAGAATCAATTTTTCTAGCCCATTTCATTTAGTTCGAAAAGAAAGAACATAATAATAATAATAATAATAATAAATAATCATAAATAAGAATAAGAATATTAAGTATACTCAAATAAAACAACACCCATTCAAAACTTCAAACTCAAAACAACAACATTAATATCAATTACTACATTTCAACAAAAATTTATTATAATTTCAAAATTTTTATTTGCCTGAAAAGTTCGAGTCGTTACACGCTCCGACCAACACTCAATCATCACCATGGGAATGGTGTGAATCTTCTTTATAAAACCGTTTAAAAAATATTCGCAAAACCAAGGTTGAAATAACAAAAGAGATGAAAATGTATAGTATGAGCTTCAATGTTATACTGTACCAGATCTAGGTGAAATTTCTCACCAAAACTGTAATTTCCGATCGAAAAAGATGAACACCACGAAGAAGATAAAAGAAAATTTGAAAGAAAAAAAAAAAGGCTAATGAAGGAAATTTAAACACCACGAAGGAAATATAAAAACCACGAATGAAATAGCATAACAAACGAAGAAAATGATCACCAAGAAGAAGATGAAGGGAAAACTGGAAAAAACACCGGCTAATGAAAGAACTGAGACTGCAAAGAAGAAGATGAATATGAACTTTCAAAAGAAAACAAAAAACCACCTAGAGAAATTTGAAATGAAATAAATTTAATTCAAAATTGTAGAGAATATTGCATGAAATCAGAGAATATAATTTGGGAGGGAGAAACATAACAAGAAAATAAAATATGAAAAAAAAGGCAAATTAGGTATATTCGAAAATGTCATATAGTAAAATCAAGCTATATATTGTAAAGAGTATTATGGTAATCTTGTAAATAGTATTTCAATTGTTTTTATCTGTTGAAATCAGTTTGTTCTTAACAAGATTAGTTAGTCTTTTAGTTAGATTTTATTCTTCTATATATATTGTAATCAAATTTAGTTTAATGTTAATGAGAAATATTTCTCTCTCTCTCTCTCTCTGAGTCATAACTTCACATGGTATCCGATTCTCTCGTATAGACAAGTGTCTTTCGATCATTTATTTCTTGCTTTCGCTTTATTCCTTTTCCATTCATTCTTTATTCTTGCAATGGTGGAGATTCCAAATCTTACTTCTCAAACTCCTTCGTCTGGTGAAGAAAATGCAAATTCTTCTTCAATTTTGTCTTCATTTTCAAGGCTTGATCGTGAATTTTCTTATTCACTAATACTCATTCTGTCAAATATATGTACTCTTGTCTCCGTACGACTTGATTCAACAAATTTTATTCTTTGGTGTTACCAAATTGAATCAATTTTGGAAGCTCATTATCTCTTTGGCTATGTTGATGGATCCTTCTCTTGTCTTGAAGAATTTGTTGACATTAATGGTGTTCAAACTTTGAACCCTAAATTTCGTCTCTAGAAGTCTCAAGATCATTCACTCAAGACTCTATTGAATGTAACTCTTTTGCAATCTACTCTTGCTCTGGTTGTTGGCTGCTAAAGTTCTAAAGATGTGTGGAGCACTCTTGATCGTCGTTTTTCCTCTCTTACAAGAACGAATATTCTGGATTTGAAGTCTGAAATACAGAAAATCACAAAAATCGTCTGAAACTATTGATTCTTACATTTAGAGGATAAAGGTAATTGTTGATAAACTTGCTGCTGTTTCAGTGATCATCGATGATGATGATATTCTTATTTGTACGATTAATGGCCTTCCTTCTGAATACAATGCTTTTCATACATCTTTAAGAACTCGTTCCAATCCTGTTGCTGGAGAGGAATTACATGTGTCGCTACGTAAACGCGACGTGGAAAAATAAAAGGGAGCCGCCACTAATCATTGATTTTCTAAATTAGGTGTGATTAGTCACCTATTCATTAACTAAGGATGATCTACTAACTATTGAAAATGGGTTCGGGAGTTCATTCACACATAGGGAAGGTATTAGCACCCTATTATGTTCGTTTAAAAACGATTGTTGTTTTTTTTATTTTGGTGTATTATTGAAAAAGCCTTTATCTATAAAAACAAAATTATTTTTTTTGGGTTATTTTTTAAATGTCTCATGTTTATTAATCAATACTTTAATAATAAAGTATGATTAAATAAGTATGAGTGGGGTTTAAAGCCATTAGGAAAAATATTGTCGGGAATTTAACTCAGTATCCCGAGAAAAATTCCTTACCTCAAGAATGTTTAGGAGCATGGTATCCCAACGCCCCCATATTCCGTCGTCGGAGTTTTCGAAAACGATTTGTTTGTTTGTTTGTTTTGTTTAAGTAAAAATGAATATTTTAATTAATTAAAATTTTTTATCTTTATTATTAAAATTATTTAGTTCAATATTAGGTTCAGGGTAGGTTTCACTTTTGGCCTCTAGGTTTTAAAAGGAAAATTTTATTTGACAAATATTTTATTTATGGTATAAATGAACAATTATTATCTTAATAAATTTCAATTTTTATTTAAGGCTTATACTATTTATCTTTTGTGTTTTTAGAAAGTTGGTAGGTTTATACCTAGTAAATTCTAATTAATATTTACAATTTCAATTTTTAATATTTATGATTTGGAAAATTAGTATCCTAATTAATTCCAATTTCTAAATTTAAATTGTTAATTTTTATATTTTGGAAAATTAGTATCCTAATTAATTCCAATTACTATATTTAAATTGTTAAGTTTTATGCTTGGAAAATTAGTATCCTAATTAATTCCATTTTTATATTAAAAAATTTGGTAATTTATTCAAATTATGACTTTTAAGGAAGTTGGAAAATTAGTATCCTAATAAATTCAAACTCCTTTCTTTTTTGAAATCCAATAATGATCAATATAATATTTATACAAATTCATTAAATTATGACCTTAACATGAAGACAATAAAAAGGAATGTAGTAAACACAAAATATGGCAATCAAATTTTACAAATAAGGCAAACCAATAAAATTAGCATAATTGTTCCAAACAAAACACATCAACTTTGAAAATTCATAACTTCTTAACTAAAATATATTTTAACTTGATTCTTTCTTCTAAATATTCTATATTTCATCTAGGATTGATTACTAAAATAAAAAAGTATGTACACTTGTAAATAAAATTAGATTTTATGTCAAAAACATTCCTCATTCTCGGTTTTATACACAAATTTCTGCAGATTTTACACTAACTTTGAAAAATCATATCTTTTTTTATACTCATCGAAACGGGGTGATTCTTGTTCCTAAATCTTTATTTACGAGTCTAGTTTTATATAAAAATAATCATAAATAATTATTTTCAAAGAATCAGAACCGAAAAATCATGTAATGACAAGGTGTGTAAAAAATCCCGAAACAGTAAATCGGTTTCAATACTAAACTTTAAAAAATCATAACTTAATAACCACATATCCAAATGAGTCGATTCTTTTTTCTATTGGTTCATATTTAAGTCTATTTTCAAACAAAAATTTCAAAAAAATCTAAATCAATGTACAAAAATCATGAAATTAAATAAAATAAAACAGTAACATACGAATGACTACATTTTTAATGGGAAAGGATGTTACCTTGGTTTGATAGAACCTTACAAATGTGTAGCTCCGAATTCCGACGATGAATGAAGAAGATGAAGAAGAGACTCAAAGGTTTGGTGGTAGGGATTTAGGTTTACTATTGAGAGGGAGGGAGGCTCTTATGAATGGTTGGTTTTTTTAGAAAGCAAGAGGGGAAAGGTTATGACCGTGAAAATGAGAGATGTAGAGAAAACTTCAAAGTTTTTACTCTTGTGAATATTGTATGTGTTTTAGGGTTGTAGGAGGGTCCTTTTTATAACCGAGAGGGAAAAACAAACAAGGAAAATTTAATTAATGAAAAATCAAAATCAAATAAAATCTTTTATTTTTTCCCATAATTATAAAAAATATCTTATTTAATTTGACAACTCATAAAATAATTTTCCTACTCATCTTTTTCATGTTTAAATTGATTCTCATTTAAAACACTTTTTTTCCAAATCTTTTTAAAATTAAATTTCAATTAAAATCAATTTTAAAAATGCTAATTTAAATTAAAAATTTTATTTTCAAATCCAAATTAAACAAATCATGTCAAAGAAAACACCACATTTCAAACTAAAATCAATTTTTTTATTTTTTCGAAATATGTAAATTTTGTTAATTTTAAATATTACCGGACGAAAATGGGTGTCTACAACATGTTCTGTTGAATGCTGAAAAATATGCTATTCTTCAATAAAAATATGTTGATTCAACAGTATCAATGGCGATGTATGCAAATAATTGTTCATCCAATTCTCGAAATAATCATGGAAATAATGGAGGATATTATTGTGGAAATGGCATTTTTTGAAAAATTTTTCCATTTTTAAAAATATTTATTCGTATGTTATTTTTTAAACCTCTTTAATAAACTGATTTACCATTCAACCAGAAAACTTTTTAAAATTCTATTATTTTTTCAACTTAGTGATTAAACCTATTGCTTTCTTCTTTTCAAGCTTTAAAAATATCATTCTTTCAATTAGTTTAATTTCAACCCATTATGCGTATTTCATCATGTGAGAGATTTTTATAAGCTAAGAATTATATGAAAGAGTGACATTATTGATAGATAAAGAACATCTTTAAATTTATATTATTAATAAAATTTCTCGATTAAATACAACGAGTTTTTTTTTTTTTTGCAAAAGAATGAGAGAAATTTTAATATTTTTATTAAGAAATTATTTCATAATTTTAATTGTTTATCATTTATAAATATCTATAAATAACATTATTCTAGCTCCTTCAACTCATTTTCCCATAAAAAAAAACAACTCATTTTCCCATCTCCTAGATCTGGTAGCCACCATTTCTAATATTGGTTAACTTCTTTTAATTTTTTTAATTTATTTTCCATCTACTTCTTCTCTACCTCTTTCAAAAAATTTATTTACCAATTATCTTCCCCTCTCAAATCTCACAAGGGTTTAAAAAAAACAATACCACATTGTTATAGTTTGAACTCAAGAACAATGAAGAACAAGAAAGAAAAGAAGTATGAATTTTATTGAATCTCTCTAAGATATTTACAGAAAATGAAATCACAAGGAAATTGATTAACTAACTACAATTAACCATAGTTACATTTTAACCAAAGCTAAACTGGAATGGAAAAACTACAAGCTCTAACGGCTACTTTCTTCAACAGACATAACTGCTAAGATTCCCACGTGAAGCTGCTGCTAAGTATGACCAAAGTTGTTAAGAAAGACTCCATGCGTGTTAATGAATTGTTAATACAACAAATCACCCTCTTAACAAGAATTTATCACACAAAACATTCAAAGAATGAATCATTGAATCAAAAAACAAAAAACACCACTGCTGATCTTTGACAGAACTTGCACTGAATTGCAAAATCAATGACAGACTTCTCTTTCAATATGTCAAATCTTCAATCTTCAGCAATGAACACAAATATTGAAATCGGGGTTTAGGCAAAGACTTGGTTAACATGTCTGCAGGATTGTCTTTTGAGCTAATCTTCACTAAAACAACACTTCCCTTCACTACTACATCTCTCAAATAGTGAAATCTCACATCTATGTGTTTTGTCCTATCATGAAACACATGATTCTTAGTCAATGCTAGAGCACTCTGACTGTCAGAAAAGATTTCAGGAACAACACCTTCAAGCTTCATATATGTCATCAAGCCATTAATCCAAATTGCTTCCTTCACTGATAGATTCTGTAGTAGATAAAGCCACAACAGATTGCAAAGAAGACTTCCAGCTAATGCAATTTCCAAATAAAGTAAACACAAAACCTGATGTAGACCTCCTCCTATCCAAGTCAGCTGCATAATCAGCATCTGCAAAACCTTGCAACCTAATTTCACTGCAACTACTTCTAGAGAACATCAAACCAGACTCTTTTGTTGCTTTCAAATATCTGAAAACCCATTTAGTAGTTTCCCAATGTGGCTTCCCAGGCTTGATCATGAACCTGCTAATTACACTTAATGCATAAGCCAAGTCAGGTCTAGTACAAATCATCCCATACATCAAGCTTCCCACTGCATTGTAATAAGGAACTTCTGCCATTTTTGCCTCTTGCTCTTCTGTTTCAGGACACAGCATCTTTGACAATTTAAAATGCTGAGCAATTGGAATGAAAGCATCTTTCATCTCATTAGCCTGAAACTTCTTCAAGATCTTCTCAAAGTAATCCCTTTGATTCAGAAATAATGTACCCTCTGACTTGTTTCTACTGATATTCATGCCTAAGATCTTCCTTGCACAGCCCAAATCCTTCATCTCAAATTCAAAGGACAAATCTGCCTTTAGCTTGTCTATCTCTTTTTTTCTCTTTGAAGCCAATAGCATATCATCAACATACAATAAAAGATAAACATTTAACACCATTACTGACCTTCTTCACATAGACACAATTATCATGATTACTCATTTCAAAACCATTTGAAATCATGAAATCATTGAACCTCTTGTTCCCTTGTCTAGGAGACTGTTTCAACCCATAAATTGACTCTACCAACCTGCAAGCTAAGTCTTCCTTTCCCTTCTCAACAAAGCCAATTGGTTGCTTCATGTAGATTTCTTCCTCTAGCTCTCCATACAAGAAAGTTGTAGTCACATCCAACTGTTCAAGTTCTAAATCTAATTGGTTCACCACTGTCAACAACAACCTAATGGATGAATGCCTTACAACTGGAGAGAAAATCTCATTGTAATCCACCCCATGCTCTTGTGTAAAATCCTTGGCAACCAGCCTTGCCTTGAACCTTGGTTTTTCTACACCCTCAATCCCTGGCTTCAGCTTATAGACCCATTTACAGTCTATAATTTTATGTCCTTCAGACTTCTTTGACAGATACCAAGTTCCATTCTTATGCAAAGAAATCAATTCTGCTTCCATTGCTGACTGCCACTGATCCCTCTCTTTTGATCTCATGGCTTCAGCAAATGAACTTGGTTCTTGATACAAATCCTCACTACAATTAAAGGCATATACTAGGTAATCAGATTCACTGAATTTTGCTGAGGGAATCACAGACCTTTTGCTTCTGTCTCTAGTGAGCTGGTAATCTGTGATGTTGTCTGTTTGGTCTGCTGCTACTGTTTCTGATGGAGATATCTGAACTTCTACCTCTTCAGTCACTTATTCAGTTTGAACTCTAGTAATTGCTTCACTTTCAGTATCAATTACAATTTCTCCTTCTTGTTTAGCAGTCCCCTCCTTTGCTTCACATTTCTATGGCATTTCTTGCTCATTGAATGTAACATCCTTGCTACTGATGCATTTTGGTCCAACAGCCTCCAATGACCACAATCTATATCCCTTAAATCCTTTAGGATACCCCAGGAAGATACACTTCTTTTCTTTTGATTCAAGCTTAACATCTTTTACATATGCATAAGTTGCACAACCAAAGACTTTCAGATTTGCAAGGTTTGGAGGCTTCCCTGTCCACACTTCTTGTGGAGTTTTCTTCTCAAGTGTAGCAGAAGGACTTCTATTGATTAAGTAAGCTGCTGTCTATACTGCTTCTCCCCAAAACACTTTAGGCAAGTTAGCATTAAACAACATGCATCTCACCCTTTCAAGAAGAGTTCTGTTATACCTCTCTGCAAGACCATTCTGCTGTGGAGCATAAGCAACTATCAAATGCCTTCTAATCCCAGCTTGTTTACACATTCTGTCAAATTCATTGCTCAAAAATTCCAGGCCATTATATGTACGAATGACCTTGATGTAACTCCCAGTTTGTCTCTCCATCAGGAACTTCCACTCAGCAAAAGTCTTGAATGTGTCACTCTTTTGTTTAAGAGTGAATACCCAAAATTTCCTTGAAAAATCATCAATTATTGTGAGAATGTACCTTGCTCCAGCATGTGTGGAAGTTCTGGCAGGCCCCCAGAGATCAAAATGTACATATTCTAAAATTCCCTTTGTAATGTTCATGCCTTTCTTGAAACTAGCCCTTATGGATTTACCATAAACACAAAATTCACATAATGGAAGGTCTTCAACCTTATTTTTGCCTAGCAGCCCCTGATTTGACAATGCCTGAAGTCCTTGTGCACTCACATGTGCTAACCTTCTATGCCAAATCTCTGTCTCAGTCAAATATCTTGTCATGACAGAATTCAATTCTCCCATTGCTGTCACACCTTGCAAGATATACAGGGTTCCATTCAAAATGCCCTTCATCTTCATGACTTACCCTTTGAAAACTTTGAGTATTCCATTCTTTGAATGATAGCTATAACTTGTTTTATCCAAGGTTCCAAGAGAAATTAGATTCCTCTTTAAGCCAGGCACATACCTCACAGATGGTAATGTCTTTAAGGAGTTATCTTCAAGCTTAAGAGTGACATTTCCAAATCTTTTAACCCAACATTGAACATGGTTCCCCGTCAGCACCATGCCTCCATCGAGTTCTTTAAATTCCTGCAAGTAATCTTTGTTGGGAGTCATGTGAAATGAAGATCCAGAATCCAAGATCCACTCTTCCTTTGCCTGCTGATCAGTAACCACCAACAATTCTACAGTCTCATATCCCTCAAGGACATTTGCTGAATTTGTTGTATCATTTCCATGGAATTTAGCATCATTCCTATGAAATTTGTTTCTCTGATCATTCTGAGGACATTGATGCTTGAAATGCCCTTCCTTGTTGCATAGATAGCATTTCTTGCCAGTGCCTTGTCTTCCTTTGGGTTTAAACTTTGTACCTCATGACTTCTTTCCTGTCTTCGCATCATTTCTTCCTCTAACCATCAAAGCTTCAGTATCTCTTCTTTCAGAAGTGAGTTCTAGATCTTTAGATCTCAAGGAATCAAGAACCATATCGATGGTTAATGAGTCTCTTTTATATTTAATTGTTGCCTTCATTTCTTTGAACGAATCAGGCAAGGAATTGAGTAAGATCACTGCTTGATTTTCATCATCAAATTTTTCACCAGCATTCGCAAGATCAAGACAGATCTTATTAAAATCATCAAGATTCTCTTCGAGGTTTTTTGCTCCACTCGTTTTGAAGCCAAAGAATTTTTCCTTTAGCAAGATTTTGTTTGAAAGTGACTTCTTCATGAACAAAACATCCATCTTGTTCCAAATCCCCAAGGCAGTAGTTTCATCATTTACTCTTCGAAGAACAGTGTCTGAAAGGTAAAGAATCATCAGGCTAAATGCAATCTCATCCATTTCCAGCCTCTAATCTGCAGTAACAGCTTCTGGAATTGTCTTTGGATCTGCAATGGCCTTTTCTACCTTCTGATGTACGAGCAATGCGTGCATCTTCTTCCTCCAAATTCCAAAATCTCCCTTCCCATCGTATCGATCAAGCTCGAATCTGGCAGCCATTGATTTTCAAGATTTGGATGTCACTCCTTTTTCTTTCCTCCCTTTGATTCTGTGGCTCTGATACCAATTGTTATAGTTTGAACTCAAGAACAATGAAGAACAAGAAAGAAAAGAAGTATGAACTTTATTAAATCTCTCTAAGATATTTATAGAAAATGAAATCACAAGAAAATTGATTAACTAACTACAATTAACCAATGTTCCATCAGCTATATACAAAGCTTAACCATAGTTACATTGTAACCAAAGCTAAACTGGAATGGAAAAACTAAAAGCTCCAACGGCTACTTTCTTCAACAGACATAACTGCCAAGATTCCCACGTGAAGCTGCTGCTAAGTATGACCAAAGTTGTTAAGAAAGACTCCATGTGTGTTAATGAATTGTTAATACAACACACATGAAGAAATATACAATCAATAAAGATGATGAAATGAATAAACATATAAAAAAAATCTTGTGATACGTACAAAAAAAAACACACAAAAAAAGAACAATGAACAACGAACTAAGACAAGAGAAGAAGACAATGGAGAACAATAGAGATTCGAAATTTCGAAATTTCGAAAATGGGAGAGAATAAACAATTTTGAAATGAGAAATGATGGAAGGGAAACACGAAATTAAAGGAGGAAATAAAAAATGAAAATTTATATAAATCAAATCATGAATCAAATGTCGTATAATTGAATTTTAAAACAACTAATGGAAAATTAATTACATGATACTTAAAAAAATTAATTAATTAATTACATGAAAACTTAGCTAGTAAATTCACAAACGAAAATTATGGAAATGAGAAGCACAATTAAAAATGGAATCAGATTTGATAATTAATGTAGACCGGGTTAAGAATGTAATATACAACAGTTATGGGTTATAAAGTCCCTGAAACATGCTATTATCTTGGGTTAATCCAGTAGATAGCCTCTTGTAACGTCCCGTATTTCTGGTAAGTAAATAAATAAATATTAATTTTTCCTTTTAATATTTATTTAAATTTTTGGAGAAACTTTGGTAATTATATTTAATTATTCTTTTTCAGAATAATTATAATTTTAATTATCTTTTATTTGGAGATAAAGGAAAAGAAAAAAAAAAGAAAAAAAGAAAGGAGGTGGCGTGAAAGGGAGGGGGAGAAAAAAAAAAGAGTTAGGTCACTTCATCTTTCTTCTTTCACGTACAAAAAAAAGGAGACAAAGGTAGATTCTTCTTCTTCTTCTTCTTCATCTTTTCCTTCTCATCATCGTTAACGGAGCTCAGGGATATGATTCTTTTCACCCATTCTTTTCCTTTGTTTGGTTTAGGTTTTAATTTGGTTGTGGTGGTGGGTTGGAAGTGAAGTTAGGGTTTTGTTCCAAGAGAACTTCAAGGTAACGAAATTTCTTTCATTCAATTTTCGGATTTTTGTTTTATTGTGGTTTTAACCATCAAAGTTCTCAAAATCTCTTTCTTTTCTTCAAAGTTTCCAATCTTTTCAAACCCTAGAAAGAACCCTAATCTTTCTTTCCCTTTTTGGAAAAACCCACCTATCGTTTAACCTACCGCCAAACGACTCCGCCAACCAAGAAGCGCAAAGCAATAACTCGCAAAAGCGACCCCCTTTGGAGGGATGTTTTCTTGATTTTAGCCGCTCCGTGTGTCGCTCGTGGTATTTTTTTCCCTTGTAAATTTTGTTATTTAGGTGTAGTTTTGAGTGGTTTGAGCACCTTTTCAGGTTCTTAAACTATTTTGGAAAAAGAGTTCAAAGGGTTGGAAACTTAGCTCAAAAGGTGAGTAGGAATTGTTAAGTTTTAAATTATGCATGTTTGTGTTTTCCTTTTTTCTTTTACAAGTAACCTCTGATTTTTAAGCTTGAATTGGGTGATTTTAATGTATGAAAAAGGATTTAGGGACTGTTTTAAAGAGTTCTTGAGTTGGTGCAAAGTATGACTAAAGTTAGAATGAAATCATGTTTTAGGTGACTATCGGTATCTATTTTTGCATAATTTTTCTTGGTGATTTTTGGACTTGAAACTATGTTTATGCTTTTTTGGATGATTTAGTTGTCTTAAAGTTGCTGTCCATGAATACCTCGTTTGGAAGAATAGTGCCCCTAAGTTAAATTTGCCTAGGGGTTAATTGCTTTTGTGATTATGGTGTTTCGTCGAATTTGGATCTTTATTTCTATGCATAGTTGTTTTGGGAGGCTAATTATAGGCGTTACTCCAATTTAGTTAAATTTTGAAACTTTAATTGCCGAAAAAGAAGCGAAACTACACTAGTTTATTAGTTTAGGCTTCTCCAGACTTGTAAGTGTAGGAAGTTGATGGAGTGCCCAAGATTGTTTTGTTGGGTGTTTGGGCGTTTTAAAGTGGTTTTAAGGGAATTTTAGATTTCAATTTAGGAGTTCGGCCTTTAATGAGGGTATTTTGGAAGTGTGAGCTTAGACTTGTATGATCTCATAGTAGTGGTGAATAGGACCATATTACTTAAATCCTCGAGTAATATGGTAGCAGGTTCGCTTTAAGCAGGCCTTGCTTAAAGAAGAATTTGCCGTTAAGGGAGTTATACGGTTGTCACGACTTTATAGCACTTACGGGTAGGTTCATTCCATATGTCAATGGAAAAGAATATTTTAAAACTCTTAAGGATTTAAAATGTGAAAACAAATTTTAAATGCCTTGTTGAGTTAGTCTCTCTTTGGTTGCGGTCAAAGAGGGACTAAGAGGTATTAGGAAAGTATGAAAAATCGAAAAGTTTTAAAATGGTTTGAGAGTTTTAAAAAACTGTTTGAAAGTTTGTAACCTTTTAGTTTGAGGTTAAAAGGTATTGTGAAGGCTTGTACTTGGTTTAGAGAGCTTTGGGTAAAGGTGTTATCGGAGTCGTGTTATCGATAAAGGACTTAAAGTCTTGAAACCTCTCATGGCGTGATTTTTAATTTACTTTTTCTACTCATGGCGTAGCCTCAGATGCTACATTTATTTTTTTTAGGTAAAGGAAAGAGAAACAAGGTGGTGATGCGTTCGATGGTAACCAGTTGCCCACGCCCGGCATAATTTTTCTCTTTTTTGGATTTGGGTTTGCTTTTTTTGTTTTATTTCAAATAAAGGTGTCTTTTGTTTTTATGTTGAACTTTTCTTGCTTTGTTATGAGAATTTTATAGTTTTTATGTCTTTAAAATAACCGATCGGTTGTCCTTTTTGGTTTGATTTTATGGGAATGACTTGCTTTGTTTTAATGCTTCCCTTTTTTATTATTTTTCCCTTTTGGGTTTTCGGTTGTCCTCTTTTTTTAAAGAAATAATACTTTTTAGCCAACCAATTAAAAATAATATTTTTTAGCCTAAAAGATGTACAAAATACCCAAACAACCCTCTAAGAAGAGAGAGAGAATTTGAAAATACTTAAATAAGGAAGCATGAATCAAGGAGGAAGAAAGAGAAAGAATAAATTTTGAAAAACATAAAGCTAGAAATTAATAAGGAAATAAAAAAACTAGATATTTTTTCCAAACAAAATATTGATTGACTTTTTACAACAGAAAACAATTAACAAAAATATAAAACGTATAGTATACTAACAGTGACAGTGATCTAAAAACATGTAGAAAAATATACTGAAAAAATATAGTATACTTAATTTAAAAGGTACATCGAAAAATTCATGAAAAACGTATAATGTACATAATAATAATATATTTACAATTAAGTAAAAACATTTTTGTAAAGCTACATCGAAAAATTCATGAAAAACGTATAATGTACATAATAATAATATATTTACAATTAAGTAAAAACATTTTGAAAAATATACAGAATGAAAGTTGAAAGTATACTTTAATTCGTATTGTATGTAAATATACATTATACATACAGTGTTTAGAAAAAATATAATGTACATAATAATATATTTATGTACAGTACACCAAAAAATATTAGATGGTAGAGAACAATATATCATACATTACATGAAAAAATGTAAGGCAATAGAGGATAAGAACAATATATTGTACATAATATAGTAATATTCATGTAAAGTACGCGAAAGACAAGAGAGGTAATTGATATAAAATGTTTAAAAATAGATCTAGAAAACTATGATTGAAAGAAAAAAAATTGAAAGCATATTTTCGATAGCAACAAGATCGACGTCACCAAAGTAAAAAAAAAATACAAACGAAAACTAGTGATAAAAATGAACAAAATACAAACTTAAGGGAGAAAAAAAGAGAGAGGAAAGAACGAAAGAGATGGTGAAGACATAGTGGGAAAAAAGCGAAAAATACTTACGGATTTAAGAAAATTAGGAGCAAAATCCAAGATGAAAACACAATGAAAATATGCCACGCAATTTTTTTGAAGATGAAGAAAAAATGAAGAAGAAGAAGTTCAGATATAGTGAGATGATGGAAGAAACACAAATAATAAAAGAAAAGGGAAAGAGAAACGTAAATAGAAAAAACAAACCCAATAATTAAGGAGGCAAGAATCAAGGGAGAATGTGAGATAAAATCTAAAATCTGCCAAGGTTTTTTTAATTTAAAAAAAAAAATTAAATGCTAAAGAGGGCAAATCAGGAATTAAAGAGAAAATCATTCCAAAAATAGGTTAGAAAACATTAAAAAATTCAATGGGCCATAAAGTATTAGCATATAGTTAAAAGGGGCCATATAGTGGATTATCTCTATTATCTTTGTACCTATGGTAGACAATAGCTAATGGAGCCCAATACAACCTAACATATGGCCCAAATTTGATTTTATGGGCTTACTTCTAGGGTCCAATTGAACCCAATACGTTATAACTTGGGCTCATATGGTATTTTTAGGCCCAATTATCCATATCACACAAGGCTTTCCTTTGAGCTACTCATAACTATTGAGACCATATGTTTGGTACCCCTTTACATCTCAATTTTTAAAATTATATTTTATTAGACTAAGTCACATCTAAATCGGATCTATTATATTTAATTATTAATAAATTTTAATATTAGTTTATAACCTCAATTCATCCCACTTTAAAAAAAACGAACCCACTATTTATGAGTGGAAATATCAAAATCTTATCTATACGTGAATGTTTCTAAGGGTAAAAAAGAATATTATGATTGAAGCAGATAAAATTGATAATAACCTTAAAAGGAGGATAATTTTGATCATTTTTATTTTTCGGGCGGATAATTAATTGATCAATGTCAATTTTAATAGGGAGTTTTCAAATATAACATTTTAAGAATTGAAATTTTCAAAAATGTCATTTCTCTGAATTTTTTTATAAACCAAATTAATTTAGTTAGTTAAAAGTGTCTTATCATTACAAGCTTTCACTACTCGCCAATATTGTAATCAAAGCTTAATTTTCGTAGGGAAAATAAAAAAAAGGACAAATTATTCTTATAAAAGATATTTAAACCCAATTTTTATTTTTATTTTAAAAAGGTGAGACTTTCAATCAAAGCTTAATTTTGGTAGGGATATTTTTCTTTAAGAGGTTTTTTTTTAATAGAAAAGAAGAGGACTGTGGAGAGTGAAAGAGGGGGTGTGCATGTACAAAATTCCAACTAGAATCCTTAGTGGTATTCCAATCAATGTCTGCCATATTTCTATCAAATCCACTAATTAAGAAGAATCAGACAGAAGAAAGAAAAAATAGCTGGAAATCAGTGAGAAACAAAACCATGACATTTCTTTTTTTCTTTTTAATGGTATTGAATGGAAAGGCATTGTTCATTTTCATAGGCCGTTTGATTGGAGGTTTGGTTAGATGTATGTGGGAATAAGATGTCTGTGAATCAGTTGTATCAAAATAAGATGTCTGAAAATAAGTTGTATCGAAATAAGATGTCTGAAAATAAGTTGTATGAAAATAAGATACATGGGAATAAAGGATGACTATGTTTGGTATGGTATGAAAATCACATAAAATTTTCATGAGGATAGAAGATGTTTGTATTTGTTTTATTGATTAATTTATAGATATCTTTATTAATTAAATAACATTAGTATAAAATAATTAATTTCAAGTAATAAATAACTAATATATTTTATAATTATTAATTATATCATTTAAATATAATTAAATAATTATATACAAAAGAAAAAAAGATATATGGTAAATTAATTAATTATGATGAACATTAATTATAATTAATTAATTTATATTAAACAAATAATTATACATTGAATAAAAGAAGATATCCAAAATGAGAAATGAAAAATTGAAATGTTTAATCATTGGATATCCTACAAAACCCACACATTTGGAAGGGTATATAAAGAAGCCAAGGAATAACTCATTCTCATACCCAAGCTTGTAAAACTTATACTAAACAAGAGAATACAAAAGTTAACATATTCTCATGCCTATTCCCATTCTCAAAGCCTCCACTAAACGGGCCCTAATGAGAAATGCGAGTGGGAATGGGTTTGGGTTTCACGAACTCATTTTCATGTTTGTTTCACACTTCTTTGTTCTTAGTTTTGGCATTGTATTCCTAATTTTTCTATTGGATTTGACATCTCATTCCAGCACACTTACATTATTTTCACTATTCATTCTCATACAATTCAAACACATTCATAAGAAACTCATGTATCACTTTCCCGACATTACAAACTCAGGTTTCAGTTTCCCAAACCCCAACCAAACATTCCATATCATTGTAATTTTTTTGTTAGGATTTTTTTAGATGTTTTTAAGTCTTCTATTTCATACGTCATAATGGGAGAACTTTTCATTGCTCTATTTTATTGACGGTTTGAGTATATATAAATTTATTAGAAAAAAATAATAACAAAAACCACCCTTGAACTATCATGTTGTGATAAATATATCCCACCTTTTTTTTTTAAGTAAATACCCTCGAATCTATGTGTGTTGTGACAAATACCTCATCAAACTATTATTTTATGCAAATACTCCTCTAAACTATGTGGCCTATGACAAGTGCCCACTTAAACTATTATTTTAAGAAAATACTTCAAAAAAAACTTGTATAAATGTTTCAAATAAACTCTTTTGTTTAATGCCATAAAATTTTTTGTTTCACTAATTACACACACTACAAGGAAAAATGACATTGCCAGTGAAAATTTTTGTCGGCAATGCCTATTTTTACCCGAGAAAAGAATTTACCGACGAATTAGTTTCACCCATACTTTTAGCCGAAAAATCCCTGTCAAAATAGCCTATGCCGGCAAAACGAGAAATTACGCCCGCATAACCTAAATGGGGAGCTGCCCATTTTGGAGGCTATGCCGATATTAATACAAAAAATCAGGGTTGGTTATGCTGGCAAAAGTGATTTTTTTTTTCTTTTTTTTTATAATTTTTACATTTATAAACTTAAAACCTGTTTTTCCTGTTGAATTTAACAAATTTCACATATTTATGCACTATTCAATAATGAAACTTTGTAGTTAAGTTAAAGATATCTCGATTGCATAATATTATAACACACATAATCAGTTAGTTATAAAATACATCATAATCTCAAAATGTTCAATACGTACCGAAAGAACATGAAAGAGTTAAAGACATAAGTTTTGTAACAAACTACATCCTAATTAGGCGGGGTCAGCATAAATGTACTAGATAAGTTCCTCATCTCGTGGATATCATGTCTAAACTCATCATAATTATCCTTGAGCTCATTATATGTGCTTGTTGACACGGGCTAAGTCACCCTCGGATCTCGTGGCACGTGATCAGGCCGAATGTGTATGAGAAGACACCCTATGGTGTGTAGGTCCCGCCCCTAAACCATATATCCCGAACGATAGTCTCATACTCTCTCAATGATCTCAGAAACTGTAAAGACATGACTCTTTAAAATAAAATAAATAATTAACGCAAGCGGAAGACTTGAAATAATAATTGGAAAACCTGTAAATCAATAGAAACATCCTTTCATTTCAAAATAAAATTCAAATCCTTCAACATTCAAATATGGGAAGCGCTTCCCTATTCATAAAGTTTCAAACCCACAATGTAAATAATTTCATAAATCCAGAAATTCATAGAAATTAAATAAACATAAGTGATAGTGCTCAAAAGAGCTCAACATCCCAAAGTCAAACAAATAAAAGACATCATAAGTTCATATACTAAAACCGGCTCAAGTCCGGTCCATCATCATCGATCTTAGAATCATGTCGCACCAGCTCCATGGCCATGACCTCATCCCGTGCCTGAAAGTGTAATATCATGAGCGGGAAACCCAGTGAAGATAAATTGAAAATAAAGTAACTTCATATCCAAAATCCAATCCGGATTTGTGTCCAACGAAACCTACTATCTCTTGACTACCCAAACAAACTTCCAAATGCAAAATCATGCAATTCTCCCAGAACAAAGAACAAAGAACATACAAGTAGTCAAGTCTCCCAAGCTCGTAATAACCAGAACATGTAACCATACGTTAAATCTTTCAGAAATACAACTAGAACAAGTAGCTCATGCAATCTCAACAATGAATAAGAACAAAGAACATGTGAATAATGTCAAATGATGCAAGAACGCTGTCTATGCACGATCCTATTATCTCACTCCAATATCAAGCAAATATCACGAAGCCTTTACATTCTTAACAAGAACAAATTCCAACTCACACAGTTTTTACATTTTATAACAAGAACCTCCCCGGTGAATAACGTCAGATGATGCAAGTACAAACAACCAATACATGATCCCGTTATCTCACTAATGACATGCAGAGCTCACGGGATCTAAACAGTCTATAATATATATGTATCATAACAAACATGAATAATACCAGATAATGCAAGCTCACACAACTAAACATTATCTCATTATACATTTCCTCCATTCATGCAGCTCATGTAGTCTATGCATTCTTCATGATACATATGAAGGGATTGCTTTACTAAATTAGCGGAATTTCATTTAGTAAACTAATTAACAATTAATTAAGATCTATTAACATCATGCAATTTGTGATAAAAATATATATATATATATTCATGCTATTTTCGAAAATTAAAGGCCTTTTACTTACATTTAGTAAAATATGGAGAATCGGCTAAAGGTTTCTTTACAGCATCAATCCTCAGCAACACCAGATCTTCTACGCTATATCCCGATCGACAGCAAAACCGACTTGTGGGAATCGATCCGGAAGAACAAAAGAAGAAAATCTTCTTCTAAATTTTTACCTAAGGAAAATCGATAATTGGGAAAAAATTGAAGAGAGAATTTTCACTTTTCTATTAAAGTGAGAAGAAACGAAATATGAATCTCAATGGTCATATTTATAAGAAAATAGGATATCATAATCTAATTAAATATCCTTATCTTCTAATTATAAAGTAGAAAAGATAAATAAAAAAATAAAAAATAAAAGAAAGCCAACTTTGCCATTACGCATGCACTGACGCTGAAGCAATTTTGTTTTTTTTTTTTTTTATATATTTATTTATTACTTTTCTTTATTATGTATTTAATATTAGAAAAATTCAAATAATAATTTCTAATTAAATACATTTAGCCAAAAATTAATATATTAATAGATTCAATTAATTAATTATTTTGGGCCAGTACTAATTAGTTTCATAAAACCAATTGCGTTTAACTCGCTCTATATTTATTATTAAATTAAATAAACTCATTATTTAATTAATAATATTAATTATTAATTTCATTTAAATAAACTCATTATTTAAACAATTAATAATATTAACATTAATTCCCATTTAAATAATTTATTTATTTAAACAATTAATTTTGCCTTTAGATATTATAATTGATAATGTTATATTAATTTCCATTTAAATAAACTCTTTATTTAAACAATTAATATTGTCTCAATATTAATAATATTAATATTAATTTTCATTTAAATAATCTCATTATTCAAATAATTAATATTGCCTAATTTTAAGTAAATACAATTACTTAAATATTTGTTCTTCCTATAAGTTAAATTAATAACTTAGTTTTGCTACAACGATATTTGGGCTAGCATAGGGACCCGATGAACTATAGATCATGGGCTTAATAATTAGTCAATTAAGTGATTAACTCATAATCAGTTAATTATTTATTATCTAACTATGAATAATTTCACTATAGATTCATAGTTGAACTTCTCTCACTATAGATGAGTTATGTCAATTTAGTTTATCTTTATTTATATCAGTGATATATTCTTCACATGGAACCATCATAATTACAGGTGGATTAAATTTACCGTTTTGCCTCTGTAATTACCGTTTTATCCTTGTGTTCCCGCTGATTCTTCGATGGATATTATCTTTAGTCGAACTAGAGATAATATACTTCTGTGATCAATAATAGTCGTGGCGCCACTTGTTAATGTCTCAAATCAGTACATCAAGGGAGTTTCCTAAAGTTCCTAAAATGTTTTGGTATCACACTGATACCGTTAATTTATAGAAAAGTTATGAATTCCATCTCGTGAAAATATGTTCTCAGCTACTTATCTAGTTATGTTCCTAAAGCAGGAGTGTATTGAGTGTTCTTTTAGGTCGCTCTCAACCATGTGAATCAAAGAACATAACTCCACAAATAAAAGTCCACATTTCACTCAAGATTGAGATCTATCACGGTTGATAAACTTAGTTTGATATTCGATCATTCTCGTAAACGGTACTAATGAGAAATTTAATCAAACATCGTGGTCCTGTCTTATACAATCTAGATTGCATATGATACTTCCATTTCATGTCACCCACATGAATGATTAGGATTAAATAATTTGTCTATAAACAAAATGTGAGCTATCAACAGTGTTACCAGGATAAGGTTCCCAAAAGTTATCCATTTACTGTAGACACTTTTTAGTTACTCATCTCGACTTTAATCCTCTTGTATGACTCACATACTAAGTCGTGATTTCATAAGAGTGACTTAGGGTTTTACTATTTGAATGTTTGATATTTATATATTTCCTTATATTCATAATACTGTCAATTGAATAAATATAGATAATAGAAAGAACTTATGTTTATTTATTTAATTTATTCGAAATAAATTATCTTTATCAAATAATTACAAGTTCTAGGACACCATGCCTAACAACATATATAGTCGAACAATGAATAATATCAAACAATGCAAGCACACGCAGTCTATGCATTATCTCATTCTTCCTCCATGCAAACAAGTGTGATAATAAAGAATCAAAAATTCGAATACAGAAATATAAACGGAGAACCAATTTCAGAATAACTCAACAGAGTAACATTAATCAAGAACATCATAACATATAGGCTCCAATGTCCATACTTTCATTGATCACATAATCCTGCAAAATCGAATAACTTGTATGTCAATGGCTCGAATTGCTGGAAGAACCCAATCTCAGAAAATAAGACCAAAGTAAATAGGAAGTCTCAATATCATAAATTAAACATCCAAGAACACATGTTATCCACATTCAAGCATAAACATATTTGAACCCAATAATTCCATAATTTAACTTTCAAGAATATGTAAAATCCATAAATTCCCAAATATCGATTCTATACTTCAAGTCCTAATATTTCATAAATAGCATGCTCAATTCACTTAATTCCAATTTTAACTTAACTCCTAAGCCAAAAAAATTGTTCAAGAACTTAGTTCCTAAATTTACCGTGATTCTATTTATCCTCACCTTTTTGTAAATAGCTTGAAATCGAAACCCAAAGTGAGCAATCAAGTAACACCTACAATTAAATATACCCTAATTGCATTAATTTAACAAATCAAGCAACAAACGACGCGTAAAATGAAAGGAACGAAAAATAGTCCGGGTTTTCTCCCAATGGAGCTCTCGGCCGAACAGTGAAGTGCAGGGGGGTGTCTCGACCTTGTGATGACTTTTGGGAAGATCCAGGTTCGTTTCGGGTAGATTTCGTAGGTAATTAACAATGGGTAGACCAAATTAGGGCATTTGAACATGATTTTACCAACCAATCTTAAAAGGAAAATTCGAAAATGCAAGGGGAATAGTACAATGAGGCTCACGGCTTTGAGGGGGGTTTTCTAAGGGTTTGGATTTTGTGATTTCCTTTGAAGTCTAGCCAACAAATACCAAGAACAAGCTTAAACATCCCTTTGATTTGAAATCTTCAAGTTCCATGGAATGGAATTGAAGATTTCAACTTAATCCCACAATAAAGAATAAAAAGAAATAAAAACCCAAAGTTGGAAACAAGAAATTTTACCCTTAAGCCTCTTGAAAGTTGGAGAAATGCTTCCAAGGTTAGTTCAAAAGATAGCTCAGGGGTCGATCTATTCAACGCACCCAAAAACACGTGAATCGGAGAAGGGACGAGAAAAACTCATCCTTTGGAAGCTTCAATTGGGCGGCAGCAAGGAGGGTTTGGGAGGTGCTTTTTGTGTTTTAATTTTCTTTGCTTCAAATGAAGGAGGAAGGTGATGACATCTAAAATTAGATGAGGAAGAATTTATTTGCTAAAAAGTCCCCCAATTCTTTTCTAGCTTTTAAAATAAACCCCATAACTCTTAAAACACAAAATATCCTCTAAAATTAATCAACACAATTAATCTAGGATAGAAGGTAATTAATTATTATTAACTGGTGTATTAATAATAATTAATGCACCTAGTTCACAAAAACTCCTTGAAATCTAAAAATACCAAATTAAGACTAAAACTTCTAAATTCTAAATTACCGGAATTAAACTAATTAAGTACTTTAATTAAATAAATAAAGGAATAATAAATAAATAATTCTACCTCAAAATAACGGGACGTTACAGTAACAGTTAGGTGCGGTTGGACAACTCCATCTACCTCCACATCAGGGGAAACAGGCAAATCACACATTATTTCCTGTACGTATGTACATAACACTCATTTAACTAAAATTGTAAAATCAACACTGTATAATAAAATATTTGAGTCTCGTGAGACTTACATATTCTTCCTTTGTCGCATCGTTGTTGCAGGTTAATCAATAATATGTGTGACTAAGTTTGCTGCAGGTTTGCCACACTCAATTAGTATGCATGAACAACATTAAATGATTTAATCAATAAATATGTGTGGTTAACTTTACTGCAGGCTAGCCACACTCAATCAAATAACGCATGAAAATAAAAATTACGCAAATAACTAGGTATGCTATGATAGGTTATGATAATTAGTTCAAATGAATAATTGCAATCTTACATATCATTGCTCTCCATGTTTTTTGCTTGCCTAAGTAATAGTTCCTAAAAAAACAACATTTAAATTAATAAATTAGTTTAAATCAAATAAATAAACATTTCTATCATTTGACAAATATTTAAATCATTTGACAAAAACTCTCAACTCTTAGTACTAAGGAAATGAAATGAATATATAAAGCTATTTTTATAAATTTAACCTTAACACATCAAAATAATTAAATTCTAACTAATTAAAAACTCTAATTAACAAATTTAACATTAGAACACACATCAAAATACTTAAAATTCTAACTAATTAACAAATTTAACCTTAAAAAACACATCAAAATACTTAAATTCTAACTAAAAACATCAATTGAATAAAGCATTATAACCTAATAAAAAATCCCCTTTTTTTTTTTTGAAAACCCTAACATCCATGAATATAGATTTATACCATAAATCTTCAAAACACAAAACATAAACCTTATAATAATACTAAGTAATGATTTAGAAGAAAGAAATGGCCAAAAAAAATGAAAAAACCTTACCTTAGTCGCCGGATGAGGTGCTGCCACCATAAGTAGAAAAGACAACAAAGGAAGGGGAGAGAAAAAAAATGGGGGAATGGGGTTGCTGAGCCTCGAGTTGGGTTTTAAAACCCAGAGGCTTTGCTGGCGAAATTCACCAGAAAAGCCTATTAGAGTGAAACAGGGATGCACGCGTACCTCTTTTCACTTCAATCGAATTTCACCAACATTGCTATTTACAAATAAAAAAATAAAAATCCCCCCCCTTTTTTTCAAAATCAATGTCGGCGAAAAACAAAATATCGCCAGCCTTTCCTTTAAAAACTTACAATGCCGGCGAAAAGTTCACTAGTAATGCAATACCAATGCTGGTGAATTCCATTTGGCCGGCAATATTTCACCGATATTGCACCCTTTTTTTATAGTGACATGTGATCTGATATATGCGAAATTAGATGACATACTTTATAAAAGTTTCCATTTATCATTAAAAAATTATCTCAAGAAAACAAGTCACACGAATTTTGGCTCTCTACCTCTGTAAATTGTAAGTTTCCTCCTCAACAAACAGGGACCCCCCCAAAAAAAAGAATTCAATGAGGAAGAGTCATTTTCGCATGGGGAATCCTTGGCACCCAATAAAAAAATTGCAATTTGTTTTTTTTACACTTGGTGCAACCATGTCATTTCCTTTAGCGTGTTCGATCACACATGTAAAGAGAAATTCAATGAGGAAGAAGATCTATTTTCGCATGAAATGGCAAATCGAATACTTGGCTGCACCAACCAATAAAAAAATTGCATAATTTTTTTTTTACAACTTGGTTGAACCTTTGCCATTCAGATGTTTTGGAATCCTCTTTTAGGCTCTACATAAATGTCACTTGAAACTTTGAAATCTTAATAAATAAGATTTTAGTAACATAAAACAAGTATGGTGACATCGTTAACTCTTTGGATGGATGATTAACGGAGAACGATTATTAAAGCCAAAATGAAGAATTCCAAAACATCTTGAATATCAAAATCGGTTCAACGAAGAGTGGAAAGAAATAGATATTGATTGAAAAAAAAAATACGAAGATTTTCAAGTATGGGTGTTTTATTGCATTTTTTTAAGCACTCATAAAAATTATTTATTTAAAAAAATATCTGAAGAATAGTTTATGGGTGTATTTGTCACCGCTCGAATAGTTTAGGTAGGGTAGATTTTTGCTTCTTCTTTTTTCCAATTTTATTTGAAAAGAAACCAAATTTATTTTTTATTTTCTAAGAATGAATTTTAAAACATTGATTCCATATGAATTGATCTATCAATTTACATATGGTACAAATACATCAATAACACAAATTGCAGATTGGCAACTTTTATTTCAGTTTAAAATTAATATATTAACTTTTTAAGGTTAAAATTTGTTTAGGTAACTACTATTATATTAACTTTTTTTTTCTCTAAATCATATGTAATTAGTTTTTAAGCTTTAAAATGTGTACTCTTCTTTATTTGGGAATTTTGTATATAATTAGTCTTAGTCATATAATTTGTTATTTTGATAATTAGTTGGATACCACTTTTATAAAACGATAAATTAAAGTAAAATTATTAATGAACAAGTTAAATTATTACAAAATAAAGTGAAATTATTGTCAAACGGAATCTAAATAAATGATTGAACGTGATTTTTTCAACAGTACGACAAATAAAATATTTTTTTTAAAGGTTCAAATTACTTTCTTTCTTTATTTTCTGTTTTTTTTTTTTCCTATTATTCGTTGTTCTCTTTTAGCAATAAGAAATGGAGCTTTGGCCGAAAAGATAGTTTTGTTATGACATGAAAGGCAAGCAAAAGGGAATGAGAGAAAAATAAAATAAAAAGAGAATTCAAAGTGAAAAGCTACAAATATTAGAGAGACGTCTGCACGTGCATATATGATTAAAAAGTTTTTTTCTTTCTCCTTTTCCAATGAAAAATTCAACTTTTTTTTTTTCAAATCTGCATTATACTTTGATCCAATTTGTCTACATTTCATGTTAAAAATCGATAATAATAAATGACAAAAAAAATAAATTATAGAATACACAGAGGTGTTTAATGTACCAGCATCGAATTTAGATGTCAAAGAATTGAAATTCTTTAATACTATTTAGATTCTTATCCAAAATCTACCCTTTAAAAAACCAATTATTTAATTTCATTTTATTATTTTAATAAAATAATAATAGTTTATTTGTAATTCATTATGAAGTAATTTATTAAACAAAATATAACTGATAGATTTATTTTAATTTTATACAATTAATTAATTTTAAAAAAAAATTATTGAATTTTAAATAATAATTAAATAAAAAAGTTAAATAAATTTTGCATATCTTATTTCTACATGCTAAATACATAAATTATATCCTGAAATTCATTTCACGCCCTCATTCCGTAGAATTATTTTTTTTTATACAAAAAACGAAGTTTCCAAAACCCTTAACTTTTCACGCTTAAAAAATCGTATCATACTGTTAAATTAGATTAAAAATAGAATTCAGATCATCTACCAAGGCAATTGGAGGGTTGAATGATATTTAACCCTTTTCCTTCCATCCATGGCCAACAAGAAGAAGAAGGCAATAGCAAATCTATGTTTTCTTTTGCCTTTCCTTCTTTCCGTAGTTTAAAAAGAATTCACGTGGGTTGAGACATTCTCAGTTGCCCACTTTGCCAAAAGATAGAAGAAATCTGTTTTTTATTTTTTTAATAGTAAAAATTATCAAAAAGTCAAAAAAGAAATCCACAAATTCGGTGGTTCATGTTGCTTTGAGAGACATGATAATTATAATTATCCTTAAATATACCTTTTAAATTCATTGTTTGATTTAAATTTTTGCTCAAATTAATTCATATAGTGGAATCAGAACTACCCTATGTCTCTTTCAAATTTATTGACATAAAAAAAAAAATAAAGGCTTTGTTATTTTGGACCAGATTGATTGGATTTGGTACTGGACAAATCTTTTCTACCTTTTTTTTCTCAATTATCTGCCAATAAACAAATCCTTGACCTTTTGTTAGATTGCAATTACTTGTAGGTTTTTTTTTTTAATATTATTGATGAAAAAATCAGTATGTGATATTAATATTCATAAAATTCAATCTCAAACTCACTCGATAATTTAAGGAATTTTTTTATATGAGATCCCTAACATGTCACCATCATCATATGGCTCGCGGCCTAAAGGCCGGCCCTGACTCGGCTCGGGCTCAGCCCGAGCTCGACCCGAAAGTCAACGTTTGATGGGCTGGCTCGGCTCGGCTCGTTAATTGTTTGGATTGAATATGAGCCTCCCTTTTTTTGAACGGGCCGGCTCGTTTGAGCCTCCATAGGGCTGATCCAACGAAGCCAGGCTCGCTCTACCAAATAAGGCTCGTAATATTTATTTATTATTTAAATAAAATTTTATATTATTACCCTTTTTTAAATTTAAGATAAAAAATTCTATTATAACTTAACAATAGAGTTAAAAAAAAACTATTATAACTTGACAATAGAGTTTAAAAAAAATTAAAATTAAAATTAAGCGCCAGCTGCTCTACCATGAAGAAAAAAATATTGAAAAGTCAACTGAAGAGTTTAAGACATTCATTTCACCAACGTTGGCTAAAGAATGTGATTCTCCCGAAGAATAATTTATTCATTTCATGTAATTTTTTTAAGTTGAGAAAAATGCATATGATTGACAAATAAGTGAGTGCCAACCTAGTTGGGATGTACTTATATTGTAGTGATGCACTTTATTCTCAAATATTCATGTATGAAATAATTAATAAAAATATATATTTTTTAAAGTTGATACTTTTGTGTAATTACTAAATAAGATAAAATAAAATAGTTAAATAATTTAACAGATAAAATTGTTATTTAAAATAATAAGTTTAATATGTTAATTTTGTTAACACTTGATTTTTTTTAAAAAAAGTGATTCGAAAATTGTACACTATTGGTTGTTGAGAAAATATAATACAAAAATGAACTTATATGATAGGCCGAGCTTGGCTCGCTCCAACGAGCCAGGCCCAAGCTCGGCTCGATGAGCCTAGCCCATGAGCCGAGCCGCGAGCCTTAACATTTTAGATTGAGTCGAGCCGGCTCGGCTCGACCAAAAGCAAAAGCTCGTTGGGCTCGAGCCCGAGCCCGAGCCGAGCTTGAGCCTTCTAATGTTTGGGCCGAGCCAGCTCGGCTCGGCCCATTGATGATGGTGACTAACATGTTCCAATCCATTTGAGCGGGAAGAAAATAAATTGCTAATGAGACAAATAACTTATAATATTATAAATCTTGTTAGGTTTTTTCATTTTTTTGATGTGGGATTCTTAATATGTTCAATAGGTCTGGGAGAAGCCACATGTTGATTGGGGGACACCATTTTTCAAAATGAAATTTTTTTAATGTAGTATGTATTTTTCTAATTTATTCCCCTTTAATTTTTATAAAGTGACTATATAAAATATTTCCCCTTCCATAAATCCACGCCTACTCATCATCAAGCTCATCTCAAAGTATTTTATTAAAAGGAAAAAAAAAAGTTTAGAACAAGTCAATAAAATCTAAAACAATATCTCCTACAAATATCATCCGAAAGAAAAAAAAAACAATACAATTCTATAAGAGACCGTCACACAATTGTAGAATTAATTCTAAAATTTCTGAAAACTAAACAATCATGAATACAAATTCCTTTTCGAAATATATGAGCAACTACAAACTTCATTCAAAAAAAGTTTAAATACGGTTGAGTTATTCTATTTCCATTTATATTCTCTAACGAGATTATGTTATTTATAGATGTGAAACTTTAAAACACAAATATATATAAAATGATAGAGAAATTAACTATTTGAAGATTGGTTGATTAGCTTTGAATTTAGTGATGTTTTATTGTGGGTATTAAGGCAATGGACATTAGGCAAGCTGTCTCTTGTCTTAGAGTGATTAGGACCACGTGAAGAAGAGGAAAGGTTTCACCCGAATGTCTGTCCTGGAGCCCCTTCAAATTATTTGATTGAATTGAAACACTCTCTCCAAAAAAAATGACTCCTTTTTAACACAATTTAGCCATTGAAAAAGCCCCACAAATTAATTTCAATACTGATTGATCTAAAATATAACTTCTTTCTTTTCCCATTATTTTTTATATCCGTGAGTGTTCAAGTCAGTTTGCGTGATACTCATAATTAATCTCACAGGAGAACCACACGACCCTACAACATTAAAAACTTGTAGGGTCATATTTAAAGTAGGTGACACATTATTTGAACTCATGACCTATAGACTTCAAGAAAAGTCCGAGATAAAGCAATATGATGAGAATTGAAGGCGAATGAGACATGGTAAGGTTGGGGTGGGGCTCGCCCTACTCAGCTAGGCAATATATCAAACACTTGGAGGAGAAGTGTTGGCACCTACAGCATTTAAGTCAGATTGTGCATTTTCTATGATACCCTAATGGAATTGGACCCATTTCCCTTATTATTATGACTTCTCCTTTAGATAATGGGTCCTTATCTTGTTTGCCCATTTTCATTCAAGCAGCTACTACCATGAAAATGGCCTCTCCTCCTTTTGACTACAAAAGCTCCAAAATGGGGTTATAATTCCCTTGTCAAGTAAGTATCTGGATTGAATATATATTGATAATGTGTATGAATAGAACTTTAGAACACATAGACTTGGCTCTTGAAAGGGAGAAGGCAAGGGCTTTTCATAGCCATATAAATCCAAAGAAAATTTCAAAAAAGAGTCTTTGCGATCATCATGACCCAACATATCAAATAGGTAG
Source organism: Gynostemma pentaphyllum (assembly GCA_028015215.1). NCBI lineage: Eukaryota > Viridiplantae > Streptophyta > Magnoliopsida > Cucurbitales > Cucurbitaceae > Gynostemma > Gynostemma pentaphyllum. The sequence continues at coordinate 44,526,502 of CM051347.1, read as the reverse complement.
CAGGTGAATGACATTGACAAGATTGATGGCAACAAAGTTCTTGGGTTACTTACTTTGGCCATCAGATGTCAAGGGGAAGGAAAAAAAAAACTAAACTAAACTCTAGGTGGTGGACTCACAGTTTTGGACAAGTTTGTTAAGTCTAGAGTTGTTAAATTTGGGTTTGGTTACACAAAACACTAGGTTTGTCACGCCTGTAAAGGATGATGGATCTAGATAACCCATCATTCGGGGCTACAAAACCTAGAGGAAAACGCGGATTAGGCTTGTGTAGCTCAAACCCCTTATCAAAACATCATATTTGAGGGAAGAAAAAAAAAACTACTCTTTGATTCTCACTACCCATTAAACATATTTCTTCAATGGACAAGGATGTGCAACAAACTCAAGTCTAATTCAAGACAGGTAAGAGACAGATCATATTGCTCCTACAACTTGCTACAACAAAGTGGTAGAGAGCTCATAAACCAAAAAACAACAATCACCAATCCATCATCCCAATGAAAACCCCAAATCAGTACTTTTCAATAAGATGCAACAGAATAATCAAAGATGATACAAAAGTAATGAATCCAATATAATCATTAGTTAAAGTAAAACAAATAACAGATCTTTATCAAGTTAGCTAATCCCATCATTAATCATAGACTAAGGTCACAAAATCCGACTCTAATTATTCATGACAACTCCTTTGTTTAAACACAACAAGTTTGGGTTTTTCTCGTAGACATTTAATCAAACACTAGGAGTGCGAAAAACAATCGAAACAAATTTGAAGTATGTCGGAGAGTGGTGGCAGCAGCAACCTTTTTGGGCGTGCTATGAGGCCAAAGATTGATCAAGTGGCTAAGAACCCATTTCCATTTTTTGTTGATTTCAAATTCTAACTCTCAATTGCTTGGGAAAAATCTAATCATGTGAATAATAACATGCCTAGCCACGCTTTCCAATGCCCATTCAGGCTTAGCCCACATGCTTTTGTATGCTTAAAGTTAGGAATCTGACATTACTTATAAGCTAGCTCATCAAATTCTTCTTTCCCTATGGAAAAAAATTCAGCCTATGAAAAAAAAAATTAGAGAAATTTCAACCATTAGACACTTTTATTTAATAAATAATGTTTAAAAATAATAAATGTTTTAAAATATTTTAAGAGTCTCAGAGTGAAAAATATCAATTTTTAAAAAATTTATTAGTTTTAAAAATATCAATTTTTAAAATGTTATTTTTGAAAAAACGTAAAAAAAAAAAAAAAATCTTGTGGCTAAGAGAAATCATTTGTGGGGCTATGTTTCATATCTCTTTCTTTCTTTGCAATAAAGTCTTGCTTTTTCTTTTTTGGCAATTGAGATGAGGAATTTTTTCAAAGAAAAAACTGGTAAATATTTTGGTATGAGTTTGACTTTTTACCCATACCTGAAATCTTAAACCTACTTCTTTTTGGTTTCTTAGTTTTTTTTTTTTAATAAATATTTCTTTTTGTTTGACTTTTAATCTCATCCCAAATTTTAGGAAGCATCAACCAAATCTACTTCCCCTACACATAATATGCAAGTTTTTACAAACCTTATTTTTAGTCCCTAAAGTTTAATTTTGTTTCGTTCTCATTAATATACTCTTTGGTTTATTGTGATTTGGTCTTTACATTTAAAAACAAAACCAAAAAAATTAGTGAAAATTACTTATTATGTAGATGCAATATTTGACTTGTTCAAAATCATTATATTAACAAAAACTAGTTGTAAATATAATATTTTTTATTGCGTTAATTAGTGATTAGCAATGATTAATATGTAAATAAGTGATTAATTTATAATAAAAACATATGTAATTTAACGTTAATCCCTTATTGACTAGTTCAAAATTATTATATTTATAAAAAAAAAAAAATAAATGATGATATTTTTATAAATATTACAAAAGAATTGTTAGATGTGCAATCCTCCCATACAATTAACTAGATATACTACATAGTGTCACACCATTCGTATAAAGTTGGGATCACGATAATCATAAGCTTCCATTTCAAAACTAATTTAGGAGTGAGAAAAGTAATTAAAGATGTGGGATTCTTAACACACTCTTCAAAATAGTGGCTCTTTTGGCTCACTATTTTTTGTGAGGTTTCATTTTTAGATCAGATGCTCGGTTGAATTTATTAGATTTTAATACCATTTTAATAATTACGGACTTTAATCTCAAAATCAATTGACAAAAACATTGTTAGTTTTCTTATTTTTTTGATATAGGATTCTTAACAGGGGAGCTATAAGTGTATGTAAGAGCCAAATAAATGAAGTAGATCAAAATTGAATTCTACCACAATTCAAATCAAATGTGGTTTTTATTTGTAATTTTTAAATTTTTTTGAACATAAGTATGATACTATATTAGATCCATGTGACATTCAAATGATGTCATATATGATATAATCGAATTGATTTTTGAATGAATTGAGACTAAATGATTATATGAAAAATTAAGTACCATGACTAAATTGAAATATTAGATATGTGATTTAGATAAGCCAAACTCAATCCAAATACTAAAACTCACAAGAGACAACTCTTAAGCTAAATTTTCTAAGACGATTCCAACACATTTCAAAGAGTCGTTGGGAAGTAAAATCCCGTTTCACAAGTTCATGGATCACATATGAGTTTTTTTCCACATGAAAGTGAAGACTTATTTTTCAAAATTAAAAATAAAAAAATTATATAATTTCCTTGATGTAATATAAGATGGATCATTAGGTACAAGACCTTTTGGTCTTCTATTTAATGCACTCGTTTTGCGGGGTAGAGATCAATTCAATTTTGTACCCAATCTATTGTACAAAAAATTTCTTCCCTTTTCTTTCTTTTCTTTGTCTATTTAATCACAAATGGTGATATCTACACTTTTTTTTTTTTTGGTACCGTAGATTTGGTGGTTGGGATTGCCGTGTCTAAATTTGATTACTTTGAAACAAAGAGTAGGGTTTGAGAAATGACCCACTTTCTTGCTTTGTTCAAAACCTTATTTATTTAGGTATTTTTGTGGGGAAAAAAAAGGCAATAGTTTATTGGCTTAATTTTTGAAATATAAAATCATTATTTCCTTCTCAAAATGTGCTTTCATGTCTTTCCATGGATAGCATGCTTTGCCTTTCCATTATAGTATTAATGGGTTGATGTTTACTCTTTTGATTGGGAATTTTGTGTATTTTATTGGTTTCGTTTTCTTTAGTTATGGATGATTATGACTTTTTTTTTTTCCTTTTCTACTTAAAATATGGGATATTCGGTATATCATAATGAAGAAAGTGATAGCAAAATTTATAAGAATAGATGAATCATTAATTAAGAGAATGAGAAGAAAGTTTTTCAGTACTTGAATTATAGATAATTACTAAGTAATATATGTATCCTACTATTGTTGTTTAAAAAGAAGGTAAAGAAATATGGGAGGAAAAAAACGTCAATATATTGTAATTTATTTAACGTGTCTTCTAGTTCCTTTATTCGGAATATATATATTATACTTTTTCTCTCTTCAATTAGAGGCAAGGTTTGAAATTCTTTTAAGGAGACAAAAACTTTATAAAACTATTTTAAAAAATAAATAAAATATATTAAAATTCAATTTTACTTAACATTTTTCAATTTTTAACATAAAAAAACATTATCTTATTACAAAAATAATTAATTACAGATATAATCACTTTAATTCACCCAATTTCAAAACTAACGGTGAATTACTATCAATTTTAAAAATACCCAAAAATACCATTTATGGTTGTTATCTGGTGGTTTTCGATTTACAAGTTTACGGTAATACCCTTCAACTCTTCTCTTACCAATTTTGTTGCTGTATTTATTGTTTTTTTTTTATTTAAATTCATTTATTTCTGTTAGCTTAATTATAGGGATATTAATTTATCAATTTAGATCTATAATTAATAAAATTCAAAACTTTTTGGAAAGTCTTTTAAAAAAAAATTAAATCTGCAAGCTTATCTCATTTGAAAACAAATCAACCAAAATTAAAACAAAACAAAATCTTAAAGATTTGGTCAACTTGATGGGTGCAACAAGAAGCTTCCTCCGGTCAGATATGGTTGTGAAGGTTGTCACCACTCCATTAAAATGTGACGACGACGGACATTAACGTAATCCTTCGTGTTGTTAGTCTTCTTCTTCATCCTTCTTTTTCTATTTGACGTCTTCTTCATTACCTAAAAATTGCCCAAATTCGACTTTCACCGTTTTTCTGTGTCTATTCATCATTGCCAATAAAACGCACGGTATTGATTCAAATTCCGTTTCACCGATTGCGAATTCGACGCCCGACCGCCCTGTTTTGCGATTCTTCTTGAAACGGGTCGTCATTTTCGTCGGAGAATTGGGTTTCGGGAATGTACAGATTTTGGTATTTTGGGATTCCAATACCAGGATGAATTTTTTACAAAACTTTGAATATGTAAATCTTGTAAGTTTCTACAAGTTACTTTTAATCAAATGTTTATTTTTATTCAATATTTATTTTAAATTTCTATTTACATATCTTTCAAAACCGTTACCTCTTTTCATCCCTCAATTTTGTGCACTGTATCAATTTTAACTACACATCAATCAATGATTACTTGTTTATAAAAAAAATTTACTTTTCAACTCTCTTGCAAACTAGCTTTCTCTGTATTTTGTATAATAAGTTTCTTTTAATCAAATGTTTATTTTTATTCAATATTTATTTTAAATTTCTATCTACATATCTTTCTATTTAAATTTCTATTTACCCAATTTTTTCCCTATATTTTGTAGGATGACGAAAAAGAAAGACATTTGAATTTTTTGGGAATAAGAATATTCAGAAGTCTGAAGATTTTTATTTTATTTTTTGCTATAGTTTTATTTATTTTTTAGATTTAATTTTTCCATTAATTTTGCAAAATTTAAGGGATTTTATAACTTTCATTAAATCTTGCACAATTTAAAATGAAATTAAATCTGGGTATGTTTGTCTTTTTACAATGTACTTTAATTTGGCTTACGGTTTGGGTAGTAGTTTGATATAATATATTTATATAGTTATATATATATATATATATAAAAAAAATATTGTGTTTTTATGAAATAAGCAATTTTAATTTGTCCATTACTGAAATTAACCCTTAAAAAATGAGAGGTGTGTTGATTACACCTATCTACTTATATATATTTGTCACGTCTCCGAGTTTTTATTTTTAATTTTTTTGCCAAAATGTCTCCGATTAATTAAAACCATGTATTTTATTATTATGATTTTTGAGTGAGAAAGATTTCTTACATTATATCTACTCCAAGATCATATGTAAGTTTCTTTTTGTGCAAAATCATTTGTTACTTTAGCATAGTAAAATATTGACTTTTTTCCCTTTTAAAGTAAACATTAGATTTGGATCTAAAATCTAGCTAATCACATTAATGAGGAGCAAACCACACAAAGCAACCTAAAGATTAGTGTTAACTAATCATTTTTATATGTATTTATGAGATCAAATATCGAGGCAAGGTAGAAATAAAAGTCAAATTTTGTGATTATGAATGATTCTTTTTACTCCAACCTTCTTAACTTTGAACACAATATTTGTGGATTGTTTAAGAAATTGATTGCTTTAGATTATTAAATTAATTAAGAAATCCAATTTCTTGTCGGATGTGATTAATTAATTGTAAGGAATTTCTTGACGGCGACATTGACGGTGGCAGCGCCGCCGCAAACGGTGGTTTAGAAACCCTAGAAATATATAAAGGAAATTAAAGCAAAAGCATAGTAATGATAGTCAATTGATCAAAATGTCAAAGTTCTACACTACAAAGTTTTTTTTTTTTTTAAATATATATTTAAAAAAAAAAATAAAAATAAATGTAAAACCATAAATGGGAATGGAAGCTACACTTTCAATTTTCATTCAAATTATTATTATTATTATTATTTATTTTCTTAACTTATCCAAACTCATCATAGAAGACAAAATTATTCATTTTCAAATAACCCTAAGAAACCCTTTTGGAAAGGTTGAAACTTAGATCTGAGAAATCCCACAATAACCCCAAACCCTTCTCCTTACCTACATCATAATTAATTTATATTTCTTAAAAAAAAACCACACAAATACTCAAAAGAAAAACCATTTTACTTTTTATCTCGTATAGATAATTCAACGAACGGAAATAAATAGATTTAATATATATATTTACGTCATATCTGCTCATCTTAAATTACACTTGTAAAAAGAGATAACTCTATTTAAATAGACATAATATTAAAATTATATGTTAAAATTGAATGAATGGTATGTTTAATACGACAAAATAGTATATTAATAAGACATTCCAATCTTTACTTGGGTTAAAAAAATTAATTTGTTGATTAATATTTACAATCATTTTCCATTCTTATAATCTTCACATGAGTAGACATAATTTACGAAGAGTTTGGTCAAAATTGATATAAATATAAAGCAAGTAATGAATGTTTATTTACCCAAGAGGAACAACATGATATTTTATTAATAATTAGAGTGGATGTGAGAGTTGAGAATTTTTTTTGTCCCATCCAAAGGATATATATTGGCCCATAAATATAAAGATTCAATTCAAAAGTTGGTCAACTGGCACTTCCATGATACCTCTAATTTCAGTACTGTCTTCATTTTTATGTACCTCTTTTTTTTTTTTATAAATAAACAGTGATTTTTATAAATAAATAATAATAATACAATGATTTGAAAAGATATATGTAAAAATTAACTGAAATAAAGACAGCCAAAAAAATGTAGGAATTTGTCTATTACATCGTAGAAAAGTACTACCTAAGTGGTAACAGCCTGTCGGGGGATTCATCCTTAACTAATATTATGACTATAGCTGAGCTGTATTCTTTATTTATTATTTTTTTTTACACATAAAGATTCTCTCTTTTTAATTATCAAAAGATTTCTGGACATTTGGTCCGCAGTTTTTGTTTTGGAAAGCTTAAGATTATATAATCTGAGATTGTATAGTTCGTGTTTATAATGGGAATCAGTCCGGTTTTGAACGGTTTTTGCTGGTTCGGTTTTCCGATTTTTCTAGTAAAAATGACATTTGCATTTGTATTTAGTTTAAAGATAAAATTCTCGTATATTGAATAATGAAACAAAACAAAACAAAATCAAACATAAACCAAAACTTAGTTGAACAAAATTAGATTAATAAATATACAAAATATAAATTAAAATAAAATAAAGTGATAAATAAATATATAAAATAAACTAAATAAATAAAAACTAGGGGGAAATGGGGAAGGAGTATGAGATTTTTACTTGTATTTTAGAAGCTAGTCTGGTTCCGGTTTTAGCCGGTTCGGTTCGGTTTTTTAATAATGAAACCGGAACGGTTCGGTTTTACGGTCCGGTTTAATTTTTCAGGTTTTTTCAGTTTTCGGTTTTTCTTTCACCCCTAGTAAATACCCTTATTTTATGAAAGTATATCAACAAATCACCGATTTATTATATCACTAATAGTATATTAGTGATAATATATCTTAGTATATTAATAATTGATTATCATTGATTGATATACTGTTGACAAAATTGGAAGAAGCCTTACTGAAAAACTTTATATTCTCATCAAAATTCAAGGAAAACAAATTGGAAACTTCGGGTTTCGTCAGATTTAAGTTTTGAGGATAAATGTCTGCCGAAAAATCGATGGATTTCGGAATTGGTTTTATTCTTTCCTAAACCAAAAATCTTAGGGTTATAGGTCTCGCTAGAAAATTTTGAATTCTCATAAAAAAACAGAGGAAAACAAGTTGGAAGACCTCTGGTTTCTTAAAAACTGAGTTCAGGGAAGGGTTCTAACCGAAAAATTGATGACTTTATGATGTTTTTTCAGGTTTGGTTTAGCTTTTACCAAAAAAACTTAATGGTGGTGGCGACGTAGGCGGTAAAATCCGAGAGAGAGGGAAAGAGAGAGGAAAAGATAGTTTTGGAAGATGAGTGTAATCCTAGGAATTTAAAAGATGCATTAAACCCTCTTTTAAAAAAGTGACATATAAAAAAGTGACATATGTGTAAATAGTTTTTTTAAAAAAAAGGCAACTACTGAAATAACATATTTTTACATACTAATTATCGAAATATCATAACTTTTTAAAATTACTTAAAATAACAGTTTAATAAATTATTGAATTAAAAAGGGAAAAACGAATAACTTCTTTGAAAAATAACAAAATATTTCAATAAATTATTGATAATCGTTTATTGAACTAATTAAAAAAGGTCAAAAACCAAAAAAAAAATATCGAAAATATTAATGAAAAATAATAAAATATTTCAATGGAGTAATTTTGAAAAACTTTTGACATTTTAGTAATTATTATAAAAAATATGTAAATTTTGTTTAACAGGTGATAAATATGTAATGTAAATTCCTCAACCATTATTTGTGAAGAAAAGTTGAAAAATTATTATACGTTAGCAAACTCATAAGTTTAAAAAAAATGATATATTGTAGTATGCCACGTAAAAAAATTCTTTTCAAGTGACGAAAGTTTTAAGGACAAAATATTGGGGTTTTGAGCTGTTGTATACTCAAAATAAAAATAATCTGAAAAATATTGTATAAATAAAAATATTAGAAACATATTTTAAATCATACTGGGGATACATTTTCATCTTAATATAGGTAAAATCTTATATTGAGTATAGGATTTCATAGTGTAGAGAAAAACATAATCAGAAAAGTTCAAATTTACAAAAGGGTAAAATACCATTTCTGTCCCGAATTTTCACTCAATTTTCATTTTAGTCCCTAAACTTTCAAAAGTTACCTTTTTTTCCCCTGAACTTTCTGATTCGTTCCTTTTTGGTTCTTCAGATTTTGTTTTTTGGTCTAGGACACTAATGGAGGGCTTATGTGGCATGTAATTAATAATGTGACATACACCATGAAGTTAAATACCATAGAAAAAAGAATAGAAAGGAAGGTTAATCACATCTTTTTCTCCTTAATTTCAGTCTTAAATCTCATTGTATATTCATTTTTCCACATAATTTAACCTCATTGTATATTTATATAATGTCACATATCAGTTATTTGTAATAGAATATTTTATGAATAAATAAAAGTATTATTTTAGTGAATTTGTGCAATTTATTATATGTTGATATTCGTTATATATTCAAACATTGATAAAAAATGTAAGTCCTTTTAAAGTTTAGTGACGAAAATTGTAAAGATCTAAATTTTTCAAAACTATAGTCCAAGATAAGTAATCAAAAAAAACTTGATTTATAGAAATTTGGCTTAGTGAAACCGTTTGTATTTTGAACGAGCCAAAATTGAATGTTGTTGTTCGATTGATCCAAATCATTAGCATGAGTAGATGCAAGTGGAAATGCATCATATGATAATGAGTTTATATAAGTTCTCAGACAACATAAACATCATGAAATAGTCAAATGCTCTGTTGAGCTAAAATGATTAATAATAAGTCTAAAGTACGCTATTAAAGTGTTTTCAAGTTCAACTAAAACTCATGCATTCCTAGAACTCGCTTAATGAAGTCATTTCCAAGTCATTCACATAGTCCCCGGGTGATCATGTCGACAACACTACCCGATAAACTACCTTGGGGCGGAAATGACTAAAAAGTGTTAAAATATAGCAACATTAGCATTAAAAACTTTACTGAAAGCAAATGGAGACATGTAATCCTATGGACTATTCTAACTTAGGAACTTGTGTCCAAAGTTCTACCATGTTCTTTACTACCATTCTATACTCACAAACAACTTATACCCAAAATCAATTCATCCGAAATCACTTTACACTTGAAAACTATAGAAACATTTTAGCATCAATCAACATTCACAATTGACACATGGTAATATCTAAAGTAAATCGGCACATTTTGATAATTAAACATTATGTAATTATGAGATTCCATCTAAAGTAGGATATGTCAAAACAACTTACTAACAAATGAAACATATACTCCATCTATAGAATTGAGCGGAGTTCAAATCTCAGTTTATGTTACACTGAAACTCCATCTAAAGTTAATAATTATGATTCACAATTAATTAATGAGTTTAATTAGAACATTCAATAATTATTGTTACCACTAATGTTCTCGACCAAGGCATTAGCAATAAAGTCCATACACATAAGAACAACCAAATTATTAATTTAACTAGGAAGAAAGATTTACATATTCTTAAATAAAAACACAAAGTAAATAATTGATAAATACTTGACCTTTAACATATTGACTTTATTTAAATGGAAATTAATATTAAAATTATTAATTATTTAAATAATGACTTTATTTAACTAGAAATTTGATAATTACTTTTTTTTAATTAAATAATGAGTTTATCCTTAATTTAATAATAAAACCACGAATTAACATATACCTTGTTTATCAAGCAAATTGGTATTTCTATCTAAGAATAATTATTTTCAAAATGAATTAGCACAATCTTAACCCAATATATCTAAATCTGCCATTTATTTGTCTCTTAGTTCCCAAAATTCCAATTCCCTATAAATTATTCCTAATTATAAATACATAAATGATACACATAATAAAATAAAAACAACTAGATAATGTAGTTGACCCTTATCATACTGCCATTTGTCATGCATTGGAATGAAAAGGAAAATTTAATTTCCCTTGTTTCAAAACAAGTCTGACGTGTTTCTTTTATGGTTTTTATTTTTTTGAAGAATAATTTTGATTAGTTTAGGAAAGTTAGAATGAAATCTAGGTTGTTTTAAGACTTTTTAGGTAGAATCAAACCTAATTTTTAATCATAATTATGAGGTTAGGGCTTGATTGTAACACCTTCATATTTATCCCAAAATTCTCTCTTTTAAACCAACTATAGCGGATTTTGGAATATCATCATACCAGTCATTTTTCTTAATGACTCATATTGTTTTCAAATAGTTCTGATCGATCGGATTACTTAAAAACAAATAAACAATTAAAGAAAAGGGCAACCTCAAACCAATGCCCAAAATTCTCAAACAAAATTTAGCAGTGGTTATTATTTTAAACCAAACCAAAACTGAAACCAATTCAAATATTCCATCCCAAATAACAAAGAATAAAAGTTTTTTTGAAAATCCTTATATTTATATCGCGGTTTGATCACAATTGCATGTTATTAACGGATCCGTAATTAAGCGTTAATTACTTTACTAAAGAAAAAAAGATATTTAGTAAATAGTTCCTTCACATTGAAAATGTTATATTAAAAATCATGCCATCAGGATTTTCCTAAGACTTTAAGTCCACGATCGTAATGTCCTATGGAAAACACACTTATCAAACACTAAAATTAATTCACAACATCCCAACTTCTTGCATGAAAAATGTAACTCTTTAACCTTTAGGAACTAAAAATTGTAAACAGTTTTAAAACCCTTTTCTCAATTTAAAACTTTTCGAATTAAGTATTTATAATAACTTGATTTTATAATTTTGGCATAAACAAGTTTGTATTTTGAACGATCGCCAAAAATTTAATACACTCTTTTCTCAATTTAAATCCTTACGAAATATTCTTTACCATTGCAGGAAATGCACATTTCCGACAAAGTTTTAAGTTCTCAAACAACATAAACATTCATGAAATAGTCAAATGCTCTTTTGGCTCAAAGTAACACATTAAGTCTAAAGAAAGCAAATAAAGTGTTTTCAAGTTCAACTAAAATGATTCCACTTCCTACGCCAAAATACTTAATTTGCCTAAACCCCAATTCTCACATAATTCTCTTTCTAGGACACCACCATTTCTTACCACTACCTTCCTGGAAATTCGCCCTGTAACCACTTAAAACTATTTTAAAATTAGCCAAAATATGCTATTGAAAGTAAATGAAGACCAATGGTTTGCAAGTCTGGAAGCAATTCTACCTAGACTAGTGTTGTTTTGTCCTTTTAGCATGTTTCTAAACTAATTTAATTCTAACTAATTTTATACTCACAAACAACTTATACCCAAAATCAATTCATAACCTAAAACATTCCACAGTTCATAAAAATTAATGACTAACTAACCCCTGGCATTTGGGCTTAATGGCACTACTTCAATCAATGCGGCAATCAAAACCAGCAATTTAAATCACTTTGAAACACCCAAAAACAAGTTTAAACTCCCATTTTATAATTAAACATTTCGTAAAGTAACCTAGGCATCACCCCATTTTAAAAAAAAACATTTTAAGCATGCTTAGTCCAATTTTATAACTTTCTTAAACCCACACTTTAATTCCATTTAGAACAGCCCCAAAATCCTCATATTATGCTTATAAACATCCAATAATACATCTTAAAAAAAATGAGGTTAACTTTTAAGGCATTCAATCATACACAATTTAAAACTTAACACTAATTCTACTCACCTTTCAAGAACTTAGTTCCAAAATAAAAGTCTTTTCAACACTAATTCAAGACCGAAAGAGCATTAGCAAAATAAAGTGTAACACCTACCAAAATACCTAAAATTACAAAGGATAACAATTATACGAAAGATAGACAAATTCTCAAATAAAAACACAAAGTAAATAATTGAAACCGGAAACACTTGAACCACTAACGGCATTGCCCAACTCTTAGTTTCCCATAACCAAAATTAGATTCCCACCCTTATACCTTACTTCTCTCAAAAGTCCTCTTGACACTTTCCTTTTCCAAGAACTATCATGAATCCGCCTTTTTCAAAAGACCAATTAGCTTCCTTAAGCTTTGCAATGCATAAGGATTTTTTTTAAGCAAGAATAATTATTTTCAGAACTGATGGTTTAATCACAAACATTAAACCCAAAATCATCTAAACAACCAATATCCTCTTAGGTTCCCAAAATTCCACTTCCCTCTTAACAAAACCCTAACTTCAACCAACTCCACCACCAATTCATACAATTAAAACCTAAACACAAACAATTTAAACACTGCTTGAAAAGATCATAGTCCTGAGTCCCGTTATATGATGGAAGGATTGATTTTGTGAAGAAGAAAAAAAACCTACAATTTAATTACCCTGCATACTTTAATTTCAGAAAGAAAAAACGAACAATGATTGACAAGACACTAATTCAACCATGATACACGCCGTACTCCTTCATTTTTTATTTTTGAGTTTATTTTTTTCCTTTTTTTTTTTTTCAACAATAATGATAATTAGTAATTGTATTTATTCGGAAAGTAAATAAATATAATTACTAAAGCTTATCCAAATTTTTTTTTTTAATAACTTTTATAAGGAAAATTAATATTTATTTAATTCATAATTATGAGGTTAGGCTTGATTCTCCCACCCATTTTAAAAGGAATTTAAAATTAAGCATGACAATTAATAAATTTGACACCCACGACCAAGGATTAGGTAAATAGGGATGGTTTCAGCTTATTTTGATAAATGGTTTAAGGGAATTCAAGAAAAACACTTCCAATTGAAGTTCCAACCACAAAATCTTAAAATTCCCCGAAAGGAAATGAAGATTTTGTCTTGAATCTTCATTTAGAATCAAAAACTAAAGAAAAAAAATTGAAATCTTACTTTTCTATGGTTTCTCTTGGAGAGAGATATGATCTTCAAGAGTAGGATGGGTAGAAAGCCCTTGGGGAATCCTTTCCAACATACTAAAGAACAAAAAAATCGGTTGAGAAACGAGCAAATCCCGGTCCTAGGAAGCTCTGAAGGTGGCGACGGCCATGGAGGAAGGAAGGAGAAGAAAATTTGCCTTTTTGTCTTTTTTTTTTTTGTATTTTAATGAAGATGATGAATAGTAGATAGGTTTTAAGGGTTTTACCCTTTTTGACCAAAGTGCCCATCCTTTCTCATTTCTTCTTAACTAAGACATGTCCCTGGATCGTAGTTAATTCTAATCAACATCTATGGCAATTAAATAAATAAAAGTGATCAATGATTATTAATTGACCCGTTAATAGTCATTAATGACCCAAACCTTTAAATTAAAAACAAACGGAATTAAAATCTAATAACAAGTAAAGCTCCTATTTATAAATATTAATTCTATAACTAAAATAATCACTTTAAATTAAATACATTAAAATAAATATTAAAAAAAATTACCTCAAAGTAACGGGACGTTTCAAAAATGAAATTTGAGTGAAAGTTGAGGGATCAAAAAGGTATTTTACCCTTTACATAAATGTCATTGAAGTAGATTAAAATAGTTTTTTAGCCATAACTATTGATCTAAGAGTCAAAAGACGATCTGTTTGTGGCGTTGGACTCGTGACGATACGACGGTCAATACAAACCCAAATTTGTAACATTTAAGACAAAATAATGAAAAATTATTAAAATACCTCAATTTTAAGAATAGGTTGTTACAATATTATTAGTGAAGTAATATGCATTTAAATTTGGACTCTTATTGAGTATCATATTGTCACGATTTCAACGCCATAAATGGAGTGTTTTTCTGACCCTTAGATTAAAAATTATGATTGAAAATGTATTTCAATACACATCAATGACATTTTTTCGTAAATTTAAAAAAAAAAATCCTAAATTATGAAATGATTTCAAGCTTTTCTTATAAAAAAAGTTGACATCATTATCTAGAGTATAAGATTTACCATAAATTTAAGAATATTTTTCAGACAACGATATTTTTTGGATTATTTTTAAAATATCTAATATTAATAAAATAAGAAACTTCAAAAAAATTGTCAAATAATGTGACCAATAACAATAAAATTTATTTTTAAGATGATTTTTATAAAAAGTTTTCATCTCTTTCAACCTATATTAATACATTTTTAGCGATATAATCGCAGGTTGTTTGCTTGGGAGAATGAGAAAACTGATGTCAGAAAGTGAATGGTAAAAAAGATGTGAATATAATATTCATTCCAATAGAAAATAATCAAGAAACAAATATGAAAATAAATTCTGAGAAATGTATGGGTTAAAAATGAGTAGGCTGGCCATTACTATGGCTGTCCAATCAAAACTTGAGCTAGAAAGGAGGGAGAGAGTAGGACTAGTAAATTCCCAATGGGTTGGGGGGACCCTATGAGTTGAGGGTATGGGTCAAATTATGAATTTGGGGGGTCACAAAGATAGAGGGATAGTCTCTTTCAAAGAGGGGTCCATATATATATAAACAGTGATTCTTTCTTCTTATCGGAATTGAATGCCTTTATTTGTGGGGTCATTTTTAACACCAATTATTGAAGTACTTATACACATATTCTTCAACCTTTGTTTGGATTCTTAGCCTAACCAGCCTTGATTATAATTCCATAGCCTTAGTCTATATTCTATATAAAAATATATATATATATAAAGTATAAAATAATGCATAAAGATTCAATATTTGAATTTATGTTCATTCAAAACTATTCATAAAATGATAATCTTATTGAAAATTAGATTGATCTAACTGTTTTTAAATCATCAGTGGCAGTGCCTGAATATGACTAATTAGAGAGAAGATTTTAAAAACTTATATATATTATCATTATAAAATATTAAGATATCGGTGTATAAATATTTACATTTATTTTAATTTTACATATATACACTTTTTAAAATAAGTTAATTTTAAAATGAAGTTCGTTTGCTAATAATTTTTTTATTTCATTATCTTCTTTTTAGAAACACTATCCAAAACAAGATTTAAAAAATAAAATAATAGTTATCAAGAATTGTTTTTTATTTTTAAAATTTGGTTAAGATTTTAAAATAATATTATTTTAATTGAGAAAACAAGATTAAAAAAAACTGTATATGAAACAACTTGATTTTTAAAAATAAAAAGCAAAATCGTTATCAAATAAAACCTGCAATATGTTAATTTTCTCTAATGCATGTTTTATTTTATTTTATTTATTTATTTTTATATTAAAAAAAACAAAACAAAACAATTGCCTCTCTCTGGTGAGTGACCTCCTCCCTACCTAAGTCATTGTAATTCACTTTAAGTGATTGTGCAATTCATCAACATATTGTCTACATAAATTAATAATTTCTATTTTGTCCTTTTATGATTCAAACCTAGAACATATGATTTGAATATAATATATGAAAAAAAATCACATATATAAAGAATATTTGATTTTTAAAAAGAACAATTTTTTCAAAGAAACATTTCTTAATCAACAACTTTGATCTGAAAAAAAAAACATGTTTATATATTAAATTTTATGCAATTTATCCCATAAAAATTATTTTATAGATTTAATAATTGATTTAATATCAATATCCTTAATAAAAATCTCAAAAGTTTCATTTTCACATCAAAGTATAAAGATTTTAATATAATTACAATTTAGAAATTGTCACAAATATCGTATTTCTACATATTAATTACTAAAATATCATATTTTTGCCTTTTTTTAGTTCAATATAATATTAACTATAATATTTCAGTGAAATAATTTGTTATTTTTCATTGTTATTTTCAATGAATTTGTTGTTTTTTTCCTGAGATTTTAGTAACTAGTATGTAAAAATATTTTATTTTCAATTATCCTAATGAGTATGAATAATTTAAAACATAAAATTTTCTATAATTATTTATTAGTCTAAATTATTCTAATTGATGATAATGATTAATTAACGTGATCCATTTCTCTAGGATGATATTATTCATTTCAATATTAAAATAGAAATCGAATCTATTCGAACATTTATACGATCTCATCCCACATAGACATTGTGTCATCAAAATTTTCCCACATATTGATAGAGACAATAGAGAAAATACAAAAGAATCATTCAAGTTTTGATCTTCAATTGCATCATTTAGGAAACGTCCCTATGGTGAAAGTTGTTTATTCCTTATTGAGTGGAGTTTAGACTTTGGAAAAACTTCAAAACCACCATAAATCACAATGATATAGAGACTTGACCAAAAATCCCTTTTGATTAAGAATGATTAGAAAAAAGCTATAAATTGAATGTCAATATTAAATATTCTAAAGTAAGCATTGGTAGCTAAGTTATAGATTTGCTCAAATTATTTTCTCGGAGAGAAACTTTCTCGGGAAACAAACATAGATTCCATTTGGTGAGATGGAAAATTAAACTACGTTTTTTTTCAAGCCAATAAATTGAGGTATGGCCTGTATGGGCAATACCATGCATTTAAAGTTTCTATGTTGCTTTGAAAGTGTACGATTCCTATGAATATTTAGATTGGATTGCCAAAAAAACTGTTAACAATATTGTCAATTCAAGCTTCTGTTTCTTATTGTACTTTTTTCTTTTTTTTTTAATTTATTAGTACCTTTTTTAATTTGAAAATGGAAATAAAAATGTTAAATTGATTTTTTTTTCATTAAAATACTTGTTAGATTATATGGGCTCACACACTTCTTAATTATGTTAATATGATATTTACACATTTTAAAATTTCATTCTATTCGGTATGGTTTAATTAAATAATAAAAATAACTCTATCATTGAGAGATTATATTAATTTTATTAAAAAAATGATCGGCTAATAAAATATTATTAAGACCAAGAAAATTCATTAATGGATTTGGAGAAGGTTATTTGGTTGAACAAAATTAAGTCCATATGAGTTTTTCATCAAGTATATATAATTTATTTATTTTTTTATTTTGGGAAGTTTTTCATAAGAGTTATTGGTAAGATTAAATTAAAGTATAAAGATTGGAATGAAGCTTAAAGTCTAAAACTTAAATTAAAAATAATTCTCAGATTTTAAGAACTAAATTATTATGGGATTTCATCTCAAAGTAAATTGGCAATGAGAGGAGTAGCCCATATATCTAATAAATATTATGAATTTCCTTCATTCTTTTTATGTGGAATCTTTAACATATCCCCTCAAGATGGTTCTTCTTTTGGGATTATCATTCTTGGATCAAATTCTATTTTTGGATTGAATGCTCATTTGAGTTTGTTGGGTTATGATATAATCTTAATTTTATGTGTATCATCCCTCTTCTCTAAATTTAGTGTTTTTTTTAACATGTCAAATTATGAATTTGAGCATTGTTTAACTGGTTAGACATCAAAATCCTTTTATAAGGGGTTGAGAGTTCGAATCTCTCCTTCCTATTTTGATATAATATCTCAAAGTAAAAAAATAATTGTCAAACATTGGAATGAGAGGGGGGAAAATGAAAATAGGGAATACAACCATCATAATTAAAAAAAACCTTAGATTTTCTTTAAATATTATCTCTTAAAAAAAACATCGATGGGTCTACAGAAATTAAGGGATAAAAAGTATACATTATACAAATCCTAATTCATAGTCTTTGATTAAAGTGATCAAAATATGTATCATTCAAACCACCTTCCAAAGTACATTAATTCTAATCTAATTAGAAAGGCATCTTACGTCCTAGGGTTAGTAGGAACGTCCCACCACCAAAACCCAAACAATTTTGTAATAAGCATCTATGGATATATTAATTAAATTATATTTTGGAAAAAAAATTGCAAAATAAGAAAGTGCATTTTTTTAATTATAGATAAATTATATCCTAGATATTTTTTTAAAAAAACCTATGATTGATTATTGTATTCTATATTTTTATTATTTTGGTTCCTAAGCTTAAAATTTTCATTTAATTCATGTATTTTGTCATTTATAATAAATATTTTTTTAAAAATAATTTATAATAATTTGGTATCATTACTTTAAGAAAAATATATCATTTTTGTTTCTATACAACAATTAAGTCTTACCTAATAGTTTTTTTGGGTCATTTGCGCGCAAAAAAAAAAAAGTTTTTTTTGTCATAATGAATTGTATTAATTATATAATAAAAATTATAAACTTAATAGTTCCTATAGTATATCTTTATATTTACGACTAAACTGACTATCAATAATTTGTTTACATATTTTTTTTCATCAAAATTAATGTTATTCATGGATAGAAATAGGGATTATTCATAAATTTAATAAAAGTATAAAATTTAAAATGAAAATTTGAAAAATACGTTGACTGAATTGATATAAATAATAAATTATGAGAATTAAAACGAATCAAATTGTTCCAAGTGATAAAGTACCTAACGTATATGGTAACCTAAATTATTTATACCAATTTAACCTTTACTAATTATAATTAGCCTACTATATTATTTCTCTTTAGCTTGTTTAGGGAAATATAATAAATAAATATATATATATATATATATATACGTAGAAAATTATTAATAAAGAGGTGAATTGGGATTGGGACCCATGCATGACCCCATGATTGGACGTACTCCAAACTTTGATCCTTCAAGCAAACAAAGGCTTAGTGGTCTTATAATCTTTTACTAATCATTACCCTCCCACTATAAACATATGTTATATAGGAAGCAAATTTACATTTGAAAATTAACTTTTATTTTTTAAAAGATAAAAAATATAGATTTCTTTAACCAAAAAAAAAAAAAATAATAACATTATCAAATTGGTAAACTAAACTTTACTTTTTTATCCACTATTAGAATTTTTTAAAAAAAAATTACTTTTGATCAAAATTCTAAAGCAAATTAAACACTTTAACATATGTCCATGTCTTAATCCCAATCCTAATCTCTTTCCTTTTCTATTTTCCACATAAATAAACAAAACATTAACACAATAATAAAGGAGGGAGAAAAATCAATCTTCTAAACTTTATTTTAGTGATAACACCTTTATGCTATAGGTTGATCATGTGAGATTATTCCCTCTTGCACTCTTTTTATTCCACCTTCCAAATGAACTATTACACCCCAATTTAGAAGTCAAATTACATCATCCACCATATGTGTATCGAAATGTTGGTATCAACTTTTAAATATCTTATCCAACTAATCTACTCTCTCTTCCCCTATCTCATCATTATCATCATCAAATTAAGTTTCAAATAATCTCTTGAATTACTCTTATAATTCAATAACCATCATTTATTTTAAACCAATCTTCCTACCTAGATAAGATTCGTCTTTCTCATGAAGGAACATATAAATGAGAGAAGGGTGAACATATGGGTAAAACTTATTTCTAAGTTAAATGATTGAAAATTTGAATTGAAAACAATTGAGATGTACTCGGTACACTCAAACAAAATTATGAGTCTAATCAATTTTGTTTTCATTTAATATAAAATTAAATAATTAACAAAATATTTTTTACTCCCTAATAATTCGAGTCGCCAAATCATCCATCTATTGAATAAATTTTTCCTTCATAATTTTTTTTTGAAAAAAATGAGTGTTTGGGGAATTAATTTGGATATCGATTAAAACAAAGAGATAATTTTAAATATAGTAAATTTTTAGCATGGTAATAAACTATTTATTATGATTAACAATAAATCATAGTTAATCACATGTTAAGACTCTAGAGTAATTATCATGATGTACTATAAGGGTAAAATGCAAAAATGACCATTGCACTTTTTTTTTTTTTGTCAAAATAAATCCTTGTACTTATCTAGAAGCCATCATCTATTAAAAACCATCCATTCTAACTAATCTTGGGTTAAAAAAGGGGACCCACATCGTTTATATTAGCATTCAGTCCGCTTTTGCGAAAGAAAATTATCATCTCCTTTGAAATAACAATCTCCTTATCAAAATTTTACAATAGCATCCAACCTATGCTTTTTGTTCAGCTACAAATCGAATCAGGCACAAACTTTAGTACGAAACTTTGGAAAATTGTGGGTCCTAATTTTATGACCCAAGGTTAAAAATATTAATATTCTATTAAAATTAAAAAAAAAGAATAAAATTATGATTCAATGTTAAAATTGAGTAAAGTGCCAAGGTCATTTTTACATTTTACCCTTACTATAATTAACATCTAAAATATTATCATTATCACTGTTTAATACGTTAAAAAATATGATGTATTTATAAATATATTTAAAATACTACTACTTAATTATAATACACCCTAACTAGTTATTTTAAACTAAAAAATGAATACTAATAAATAAATAAAAAATCTATCAATCGAGTCATCACAAAAGGACATAAAATCAAGCTAGTTGTAAAAAATTGGTAAGGTAGGAGACCCAAAAACAATATATTTAGAATCTAATTTTCTTTGAGAAAGAGAGAAAAAATTCAAAATGTGGGAGAATAAATATTAATTAAAAAAAAAAGATAATGCATTGAGTATTGGGTGATGGAGGTGGAGGTGGAGGTGGAGGTGGATGGGCCCAGCGCCGATCATGGGCCCTGGCGATTATTATGAAGCCGGCGGTGAATGGGGTTCGGATTCATTGCGCGCGTGTTTAGCTTTACAAGCGTGCGAGTATTTTTTTTAAAGCCAATTCCAATTGCAGCTTGGCTCGGCTTGAATTTAGCCGAGCCGGATTTGTTTGATTTTAAAAAAAACTGAATATTTGTTTGCTGCGGCGATGATTTCAGCCCAGGCATGGGTCTCCTCAACCGATTGCCGGCTGCGTTCGGCGGTCTAATTCATTAAAAAAATCCCAACCGTATCTTTTATATCCGGTCTCTTCCACTCTCTTCTCCAGCGCGTTTACTTCAGTTTCACGTTTGATTTCTTTATAGACTGTGTTGACGCCTGACGCTGAGGCAAGTGTGATTCACGCGATTGTTTGAGAATGGTTTTGGTATTTTTGTGTTTGAGTGGAGACATGGGGACGGGAGGAGTTCCGGGTGTATATTTTTAATTTTAAAATCTAACAAAGAAAATTTTAGCCAATTAAAAAAATAAATAGTGGCATTTTGAAAAATTGACTATTTTCAAATGGTAAATTTTAAATATAGCAACAAAAATTAAAAAAATAAGGCTTTTTAAACTTTTATTATATAATGAATTTATCAAATTGTCAAAACTAATCAAAATTTGAAAAAATTAGTGGATTTTAATTTTTTTTTTCAAAAGATAAAATTTATAAAAAATAAAAAAGATTACAACAAGAGTCAATAGCTCTTTTACTTAGTGAATGATCATCAATAGTGAGCTCTCTACTAAAAAATAATGGTAAGGAAAAAAAACTAATTCATTTATTTAATGAAAGTAAAAGGTCTATTTGATTTAGAGATGATCTCAAATAACATAGTTCAACCTATTAATTACTAAAACATCTCAACATTTAAAAAATTACCCAAATAACACTTCAATAATTTATTAAAATATTTTATTATTTTTTAGTTAATTTATTAGCTTTTTGGTATTCTTTTAGTTCAATAAATTATCCAACTTCCATTGGAGTAAAATTTAAAATATTATGACATTTTAGTTATTAGTATAAAAAAATATATTATTTCATCAATTGACCCTAGATAAATATTAGGAGTCATAAATCATTGTTTTTTTTTTTTAAATCTTCTCAATCTTTTAATAGCCCCCTTTGTTCAAGCTAATTGACTTTTTAGTGTTTCTCATCTCAACATTAGGATGTTCTATAAACCAAGCAATTTACATCTAATTATATGTTAACAAGATCTTATTATCTTATAGTAGAGAGTAAAGAAAATTGTTCCAAAGAACAAAGGCTAGTGTTTCTAGGTATGATTCTCCCTACCTATGTAGAATCATACTTAATATTTAGTCTAATGCAACAATCCAACAACCTATAATATTTACACTCTTGCCCGTATGTGACATAGTTTACTTAACCATCTCGAGTTAACCATTTCAAAAATAATAATTTTTACCCTTAAAAAAGGAATAAACTTGACATAATTTAATATAAATATTGCGGTAGTAATAAGTGATCAACATTGATTAATATTTGTAAATTTTTGGTTTAACTATATATGTTATCCCTATCCTTTTAGGTTTGTATCAATTTGATTCCTATACTTTCAAAAGTATCACAAACATCTCTATTGTTTGATATTGTAAATCTAAATCGTCTCTACCGTGAAAAAAACAAGTTAAATCTAACATAATATTCCATGTTGATTACATTTTTCGTTCTATATTTGTCACGAATATAAAAATATCACATTATGACGCTAAGTTCGAAGTCAAACATAGAAAAGAAACAATGAGAAATGTGACGTTTCTATCTACGTGGCAAATTGAAAACAAAAAATGTAAAACAAGCAGACGGTTACGTTACGTTTAACCTGTTTCATTCAAGACAGGACGATTTAGACTTATAATATCAAACTTTTGGGATGTCTGTGACACTTTTGAAAGCTTAAGGATGAAATTGACATAAACTCGAAAGGATAAGGTAATTATAATTTAGCCTAAATTTTTTTAATTATTATATTTTTTTAAATATTAGAGAAAAATTTACTAGACTTGTAATTATAAAAAAAAAAAAAAAAACCGTTACGTTGAAGGTGCAAACAAAATAAACAATATCCAAAAAGATAAAATAAAATACCAAAAAATCAGATGAATGAATAGCAATCTACGTACAAATTATAAACTAACAATACATCAAATTAAAGCATGAAGGCATTTGAACATTGAAGCAAACTTTTTTTTTTCTTTTTCCATTTCCATTTCCATTTTCCTTTTCCATCTATAAAAGGAGAGTTCCATTGATCAGAACAACGTCTAAATCGCTTTTGTTATTGTTTTTGTTTTTAAAAAAAAAAGAATCGAATCCCCAAAGTGGGTTTATAAGAGAAATTCATTGTTCCGTCTTTCTCACCTACGCTTTCACTTCCATCACTTTCTCTCTACTACAAATAAACCGATTCCCATTGCAAATCAAATTCTAATACCTTTCCCCTGTTTTTTTTTTATATATAATTCTTAAACAAACACTTAAATTCAAAAAGGGTTTTTTTTTTTTTTTCATGAATTAAGAGATTTCTGATCCTTTTTGCTTCTTTTTTTCTCTTCTTCTTTCTGATTCTGACACAAAAATTAAATAAAATCCTTAGCTTTAGATTCATTTTCTTAGCTATTCTATTTATTTCTAAGCATTTAAGGCTTCTTTTGAAATCACCCCTTTTCTTCTTCTCTGCTCTGCTTCTGCTTCTGCTTCTACTTCTGCTTCTGCTCTGCTATTTCTTGGAATAAAGAATCCTTAAATTTTCTTCGCAATTTTCTCTCAGTTTTTATTTATTTATATTTTTTTTTTGGGTTTTTTCAAACTATTCGAGATCTGGGTTTTCTTCCACGAAAGAGACATTTCAATCTAAGGTACCTGTTTCAAGTGAAAAAAAAAACTCTGTTTTTTTTTTTTTTTTAAATTTTTGTCTTTTTTTGTGTCTTATTATATGATTTGGATTTATACCAGGTTTTTTGTTTTTGAAAGTGAAGACAATGTTGCCTCAGAAACAAGCAGAAGAAGCAATAGTTACTAATTTCAGTGAGCTTGAAAATGAAGGCAAAGAAGAAACATCAAAAGATCAAAATCAAAATCAGCCAATTCTCAGTGTCAAAAATCTTCTCTGGCATGGCGGCTCAGCCTGGGATGCCTGGTTTAGCTGTGCTTCAAATCAAGTACATAAAAAAAAAAAAAAAAAAAAATCAAAACCCCTCCATTTTTTTCATCCTAAAAAAATCAAAATAAGTAAAAAAAAAAAATCACTTATTTTTTTTTTTTTGGTTTTTTTCCAGGTCGCTCAAGTTCTGTTAACTCTGCCATATTCATTTTCTCAACTGGGAATGCTGTCTGGAATCTTATTCCAAGTTTTCTATGGAATAATGGGAAGCTGGACAGCTTATTTAATCAGTGTTCTTTACATTGAATACAGAAGCAGGAAAGAAAAAGAGAATGTTAATTTCAAAAACCATGTGATTCAATGGTTTGAAGTTCTTGATGGGTTATTGGGTCCTTATTGGAAAGCTGCTGGCCTTGCTTTCAACTGTACTTTTCTCATGTTTGGATCAGTTATTCAACTCATTGCTTGTGCAAGGTTCAAACTTTCCTTCCATTTTTATCATTTTTAATCCTTGATTTCAAATGGGTTTGCTTTAATTTTGAGTTTTATGTTGAATTTTTTGATTTGTTTTTTTTTTTTTTTGAAACAGCAATATTTATTATATCAATGATCATTTGGATAAGAGGACTTGGACTTATATCTTTGGAGCTTGTTGTGCCACCACTGTTTTCATTCCTTCTTTCCATAATTATCGGCTTTGGTCCTTTTTAGGCCTTGGAATGACCACTTATACTGCTTGGTATATGGCCATCGCCGCCCTCGTTCACGGCCAGGTACCTTTACTTCACCTCCCGTTGCGACGGTTTTGTTCGGGAGTAAACAAAGTCTCATATCGGTTATAGAGAAAATCGTTTGTTTATAAGAAAAAAAAAACATCTCACCTTTTGGGTAGAACTAAGCAATGGATTGTTAAAATGAGATCATGAAACTGACTGTGTTTGTACATGAGTTTATATAATAAAAAAATACCCGTGTCTTTAAAAGAGTAAAATGATGTATCGTAGTAACCCATAAAACAAACCCGACATTAAAATTATACTAATGAGAAGATTTTAGAGAGTCCGTTGTCTTAACCGGGTTTTTGTGAACAGGTTGAGGGTGTGCAACACTCTGGTCCAAAGAAGCTAGTACTGTACTTCACCGGCGCCACCAACATACTCTACACGTTCGGAGGCCATGCCGTCACTGTGTAAGTTTTTTTTTTTCGGAGTTTTTAATAATGTTTTTTTATTTATTTAATCTTCAAGACTGTATTTTTATAATTGTCGATTAGCTTCTTCTTCTTCTTCCAATAAGGCTTCGTTTTGCAGCTTTTGCCTCTCATCTCGTCCTTCAATAAAACAAGACCCACCAAAAGAAAAATCACAAAAAAAATCTGCTTCTTTTGTTTTCTCCGAAAAACCAAAAAATTTTCCCGAGAAAATTAAAGATTAAAATAAATTGTACAGTGTTTCTTCAAGGCCCTACGTTTTGATTCCGACATTCATGTTTGTCTTCTTTTATCTGCAGGCGTGAAATTGTTTTTTTTTTTTTTAAGAATTTGATTTATTTTTTCCAATTTTTTTTTCAGGGAAATCATGCATGCAATGTGGAAACCACAGAAATTCAAGTACATTTATTTGATGGCGACGCTCTATGTTTTCACTTTGACGATTCCCTCTGCCACCGCCGTCTATTGGGCTTTCGGCGATCAGTTACTCAATCACTCGAACGCATTCTCCCTCCTCCCGAAATCTGGCTTTCGTGATGCCGCCGTTATCCTCATGCTTATTCATCAGGTGTATAATCGGTGATTATTATAATTGACTTGTAAATCAATGATTATTGTGTGAAAAGATTATGATTTATGACAGTAAATTAAGTTACTTTTAAAAATTGTTACAAAGTTGTGTACAGAAAGTGCTTGTTGAAAGTCCTCTACAAGAAATTTAACATCGGTACCGTGTTATTGGCTTTGTGTGTTCAGTTCATTACATTCGGTTTTGCTTGCACGCCGTTGTACTTTGTGTGGGAGAAAGTGATCGGAATGCACGATACAAAGAGCATATGTCTAAGGGCCATCGCGAGGTTGCCAGTGGTGGTTCCGATATGGTTTTTTGCTATCATTTTCCCCTTTTTCGGGCCGATAAACTCGGCCGTGGGAGCTCTTTTGGTCAGTTTCACTGTTTATATCATCCCGGCTTTGGCTCATATGCTTACCTATAGAAAAGCCTCTGCTAGACAGGTAAAATTCCCAATCTTTCAATCAGAAAAAATCTTCACTGCATTTTACAGTAATTTACTGACTCAGTATCTATCAGTCCCAAAATCTCACTGTTTCAATATGCCCTACTTTTGCCAGTACACCTTCATGCTGTGACTTTGGCCCACAAAGTTTGCTTTCTTCATTATTTGTTTGGTTATGTGATCTGTATTGTCTGACTACTGTATGTAATTATCTTCATCTTCAAGAGGTATATTTGTCATTGTACATATAATGGTCCACTTATGCTCTTCCGTCTCCCCTACTCGTAATCATTGAATGTATATATCATACAGTGTCATACCGATTAATTTCGATCTAA
This sequence comes from Gynostemma pentaphyllum, assembly GCA_028015215.1. Classification (NCBI taxonomy): domain Eukaryota; kingdom Viridiplantae; phylum Streptophyta; class Magnoliopsida; order Cucurbitales; family Cucurbitaceae; genus Gynostemma; species Gynostemma pentaphyllum. The sequence continues at coordinate 44,499,584 of CM051347.1, read as the reverse complement.
TTTGAAAGAGAGAATTATAAACATACAAGTGAGAGAGCTACATTGTGACGGTCACGTTAACTGTTGATTTCGGTTTTTTCTTGTATGTATTGGTTATTTGCATAGTAGATGTATATTTAAATTAGGAGGGGAGGGAGAAAAATAATCAGCTTGTGTACAGAAGCATTTATGACTTTGATATGGAAATGGTATCAAACAATTAAAATAGGTGGTGAGTCCTTTTCGATTAAGTTATTCACTAGACTTGTATTTTTGTACCTCCTGTCTCTTTGTTGGATGAGCTGGCCGACTCAACTCGGTGTACCCATGGTAATAGTATGCTTCACCTATTTATAACCGTTAGATATATGAGTTTAATTAGCGAGAAAAATAGTGTTATTATAAAAAAAAAATTAAAGGGAGACCTTCCGGTTTTTTTTTATTGCAGAATGCAGCGGAGAAACCGCCACCCTTTCTTCCGAGCTGGGCCTGCATGTATGCGTTGAACACGTTTGTGGTTGCATGGGTGTTGGTAGTAGGGTTCGGGTTTGGAGGATGGGCCAGCGTGACCAACTTCGTCCGACAAGTCGATACCTTCGGACTCTTTGCCAAATGCTATCAATGCAAGCCTCCGCCATCGACAACGGTGGCTGCCGCTCCGCATCATTGAGACGGCCTCCACAACAGTCTTCATCCCCCTCCTTATTTTGTATCATACTCGATGGGTAAAAATCGGTAGTTTTTTGCCCATATCTCTCAAGTGTGTTAGATTTTTTAGTTCCTCTTTGGTTCTTTTCTTAGTGTGTTGAATCATAATGATTCCTCTTTCAGTCAAATTATTGGGCTCAATTTAGCTAAATATATATATATATATATACACAACACTTCTAGCTTACTTTATATTTTCTCATGAAATACTCCTTTTTCTTTATAAATGGCATAAATTTAAGATCAAGTACTTGTTTGATTATTTATTTGTTTTAAAGTACATTTCAAAACAAATAAATAGTATATAAATTTTAACGGTTAAAATAAACCTAATCTTTTATATGTCCTCAATATTAAATGGATTGAAAGAAAAAATAACTCTGAATTGATCTTGGGATTTTGAAATTGAAATTTTGGAAAATAAAATCAAACTTACTACAACCAATGAATAAAAAAACCAACTCGGTTTTTTTTAGATAAACCAGCCGGTTTAGTTGCTCAAATCTAATTGATGGACCAATTATAACTTACATTCTTAGATGTTTCACGTTCTACATCCCCAACGACTCTTATATTTTACTTATTAGTAATATAAATAAATTAAAATACATATAAAAAAGCGTTCTTTATCTAATAAATAATATATATAAAACATGGGTTGTAGTTAGTTTTATTTTCACATATTTGTAAATATCTCTTATTTATATTATATATTTAAAGGACGCGAAATATATAAAAGTAAGGGATATTTATTAATATGTCAAAATATGATATAATATTTACAATAATATTAAAATCTCAGAGGCGCGGTAACTGTTCATTAGGAAATGTCTCTTAGTAAATTAGTGATTGATTATCATTGATTTGCCAAGATATTACTACATTGATATACCGTTTTACGAAATCGGAATAGGTCTTTCCAGAAAACTTTGAATTCTCGTAGAAAACGGTGAAAACAATTTGGAAAATTCAAGTTTCATCAAATATGAGTTTGGGGATGAGTCACGGTAAAAAAAATCGATGGTTTAATGGTTTGATTTAGTTTTTGATGAGTAAACAAATTCTTGGAGTTTGAGGTCTCATAAAAAAAACTTAGAATTTTGATTAGATAATAGGGGAAAACAAGTTGAAAGTTTGAATTTCGACACATGAGTTTTTGGGGACATCGAAAATTTAGTGGCACGACGGTAACGATGGCAGGAAATTAGAGAGGGAAATAGAAAGAGGTATTTTAAAAAAATTGATAATTTAAAAATTAAAATGATTCAATAAACCTTCTTTTAAAAAAAAAAGTAACATACTTATAAATAATTTAAAAGAATGATAAATATGTAAATATTTTTTCAAAGTAAGGTTGTATATAGTATACTAGAAGAATAGTAATAGATTTTTTTTTTTTCCGTTGGAAGACGGTGTGGTGTGGTGTAGTGTAGGTGGACAAAACTTAAATTTTGTAACGTGGGATTCCATTTGATAATGGAGGATTGGACTGCCCTAGCTTTCACATGGCTAACACGTGGCTTGCACATGCAAACCCACATGATCAATTAAATCCGCCGATTTTTTTTTAAGCTAAAAAAAAAAAAAAAATAACTTTATTTTATTTATTTTTATTTTGGGATCCAACAAATTTTGATTTTGATTACTCATTAAATGTAAAAGTAAAACATGGACACGACCAAAAGCTATTTCTTTTTGTAAGAGTAAGTGCATTAGGCTGTCTACTTTTGACCCTGCCGATTCCTTCTTTGACTCTTCATTTTGAACCTCATTCCTCCAACTTTCCCATTGTATTTATCCAAATTGTAATTTTATTTTTTCCCATATATGTTTTTCCCCCTCTAATTTTAATATTTTCACACATACCAACACAATTATAGCTAAATAAAGACTCATATTTTTTTTTTAAAATTGAACGTTCGAGTTTTCCCTCACTTAATTTTATATAATATCTAAACAACATGATATTTTCACACATTTTTATTTAAATATAATTTTTTTTTTCAAATTTGAGGATTTAAAGTCTTGATTGTTGTGTTTAGTTTAGGTTGATGGTGAAATATCATTACCAATCTAAATTAGTTTGATAAGGTGAGGTTTTGTTTGTAGGTTTCTTTTTTTTATATTCATAAAAAAGTTTGTCTTAAAAAAAAAACGTTTTCCCAACAATTTAAACTTATATTCACTTCTAAGGTTGACCCATCAAGAAAAAACCTATGAAGAGTTGTGTGCCTAAAGAGTTTTGAACTCAAGCCTCATGCTCTTTCTCCTATAAACGAAACATGTGTTTATTTTTTGATACCATTGAGTTAAAAATTTGATGGTATTTCACTATTCAACCCACAAGACTAATACGTATTTGTGACGATATTGGTAGTTCAAATCTATTATAGACATTTTTTTTAATACATAAATTCTCTTAAATAACATGATTTCTGCATACTAATTATTTAAATGTCTAAACTTTTAAAAAATTACTCAAATAACAGTTCAATTATTTATTGAACTATTTTATTATTTTTAATAAATTTGTGAGTTTTTTTTCTCCTTTTTTTAATTAATTAAACTATAGTATATTGAATTATATTATTATTTTTCATTGTTATTTTTAATGAATTTATTTATTTTTTATTTTTTAGTTCAATTAATTATTGAATTGCTATTTGAGTAATTCTTAGAAGTTTTGACATTTAAGTAAAAGATAAATGTAAAATACACCCCAACACTTTTTGGTTGTTTTAAAATACCCCTACATTTTAGGAAAATTGTAAATCACACCATTTTATCGATTAGTTTTAACGAAATTTAGATACATCTATATTATACGCATACCATGTGTTCCAAAACCATTAAAAATTTTAAAAATTTGAGTGTGATTATAGATTTTATATCTTATTAACATAAGAGTTTGTTCTAAAACTCTACACATCTGTTAATTTTTTTGGGTTATTTTTCATCAAATCAAAATACATGACATGCATAGAATATAAATGTATCTCAATTTCGTTAAAATTAATCATTAAAGGGTGTGATTTGTAAATTTACTAAAATACAGGAGTATTTTAAAACAAAAAAAAAGTGTAGTGGTATGATTTAATAATAACCCAAAGTTCAGGGTGTATTTTACATTTATCTCTTTCAGTAATTAGTATGGAAAAAATAGGGTTAATTTCAGTAATGGATAAATTAATGTTGTTTATTTAAAAAAATCACAATCTTATATATATATATATATATATATATATATCAAAACTACTCAAAACCACCACCAGCCAATTTAAAATACATTGTGAAATGATAAAACATACCCCCGATTTAAATGATATGTAATTAATGAGATATATTTATTAGGAAAGATAAAAGGATAATAAAGTAAACACTGAAATCGGAATCCACCAGAATCGTCACCATAAATGGTGTTTTATGGGTAAATATGATATTAATATGAAACAACTAATAAAACTGAAATTAGATGAATCAAAGTGGTTATTAGTGTAATTAATTCAAAAAAATATGTTATTTCAGTAATTGTCTCTTTTTAACATCAAAGAATTGAAAAACTTTTATACTAAACCTTAGCATTACTCAATTGATTGCGCATTTGCTCTCTTCATTAAAGATTGAAGATTCGAGATTTCTCTTCTCTAATTTAATATAATATCTATAATAAAAAAAGTATTAATTTGTAGAGCATATCATATCTCTTTTTACCACTAATGATAAATTAGTTGGTGGTAAATAAAATTTTAAGTTTTATCTTGTTTATTGGGAGCTAATTAGAACATGCGTGGATTTAGCTCATTGGTTGATGGGCCTAGACTACATTTGGGCCTTGTTTGGCTCACTTGACACGTGCCTTGAGAAGGAGTCCATCTTTAGATCATTTGGGCCTCATCTTACTATGGTGTATTGGCTAATTCTGGTTCAGGAGTATGTTATTACATTTTCAATTTCTTTAAGAATTCCATGCTCGCCGGTAAGTATGTTACATACTTCTTAGGAAAATTATGCGTGGTAGTTAACTTTTGAGTTTTGTTTTCACATATGCCACTTTCATGTTTATATCAGTTTTACCCATTTTTATATATTCTATTAATTTAATGATATATCATTGATATAATTTTACAACAATAATTTATCAGTAATATAAATTCTAGTATTAAATTTATATCAATAATATAAATTTACAAAAATAATATATCAATTATAATCAAATTTTCATAAAAAAATTATGGGTTAATTATGTGTTGGGTAGTTTTGATATTTTTCAATGTTTGTGGTTTTTTAAAAACCGAGACTCGATATTGGGTATATTTGATAATAGCCCAACTTCTTAATGACATGGATCTCTATTTTTTTTTACATATATATCTTCTTTTCATTAATATTATTTTAATTAAATATCAAATTCTCCTACAATTTTTTCTCTCTCCTAATTAATATGATTTACTTTTAAAAAATTGTGCCTTTTTCATTTTTTTTTTACTTTATTTATCTCATTGTATAGGGAAGATGATCTCTCAAATTTTCCAAACACTAAATCATAAATCATAGTTGTGTACTTTTTTAAAAACATAAATTTTCTTTTAATTTTTTTCCCTTCCACTTTCTTTTATTTGAAAATGGACATATTGTTTTATAATATAAAAGGACCATTCCTAATTCCTAAATCATTTCCTTTATTATTTTTATTATTAGTAGTACTACTAGTAGTAAAGTAATATCATTATAACATTTCTAAACAAAAAAAAAACTAATGAGTTTTGTTTTGTTTTTCTTGTTCAAATAAAGAAAGTAGAAGAAAAGAAAATTTCACTTATAAAAAAGAATAAACGGTAATTTAATGTTAAGAGGAAAATTTGTTTGATTTAAAAATTTGAAACAGATCATCAACTCTGTAAAATAAGACAAGGGAAATAGAAAGAAAATAATTTTCAAAATTTAATAATATTAATTAGAAGAGAGAAACTTGTAGAAAATTTTGATATCTAATAAAAAAAATTATATTAATTAAAAGAAGATACATATGTGTCAAAAAAGTAGATGTTCATATCATTAAGTATATACTACATGCTTACTAGTTACTGGTGAGCATGAAAGTATTGCTCTAAAATAATTTACTTACAAAAAATGTTTTCATAAATCAGGACAACATTAATTTCATGTATTTATTCATTAATATGTAAATAAATAAGATATAGATTATTCTTTTAAAATTTGAATTAAAATGTTTTTAAAAAATTTATTAAATATTAAAATTAGGTTATGCTCAATAATGGCGTCAACATCAACTTGAAATTTTTTCAACTAAAATTATCTCTAGTAAGTAGATGATTTTGACGTGAAAAAGAGTCTAATAAAAATTTAGATAACAATCATGAATTTAAATATGAATATTGATGTCTAGCCTAATTTATATACTTACGAGATATCTCAATGATTTTTTTTTTAATATTGTCTATTTTATTAATATTTAAAAAAATATTATACTTTCAAAAATATTAGGAAAAATAAGGTAAATCGCATAAGAATATTTTCAGAAGTACAATATTATTAGAAATATTTATTATTTATACAATATTTCAATCCTACACCCTATCTCAATTATTTTTTAAAAATTCATGTTTTTCAAATTATTTTCATAAAAACATATAAACCGAGTTTGAATCGATGTCGCCCCGAAGAGTATATTCTTTTAGGAACTATTTAAAGGGTTGCAAATGATGCAATTATCTGACACTAATCTTTCTATTACACTTCCCTTTTGTATGATATAACCTTTACTATATTTATTCCAAAGGTGTAATCCATAAGCCTCATACTTAAGCTTAGGCTAGCATTGTGTTTGCCCAATTTGCAATTTTTTTGATTCCTTCAGGCTATCCCCAATAGAAAAATCGGGCCGCCCCCCCCCCCCCCCCCCCCCCCAAAGTTCCCATTCTACATTCTAAGTTTTTAAAAAGGTTAAAGTGAAAAGTTTTAATATCTTTTTTAAGACAAAATAAACATTACTAAACTTTTATATTTTTAGTTATTCCATGTTATTATATTTTTTTCAATAAATAAAAAAAAAGAACAAATATAAGATGTTATTAAATTATCGGGTCCGGGGAGGGGTGGGGAATGTATTCCGTCCCCATTAAAGAAATCGGGAAATTCCCCCAACCCTAACCCTACCCTAATACCGGTTCCCCAATGGGAATTTTGCCACCCTACTTAGCTAGCTAGCATTGTGTTTGCCCATTTGCTTGTTTGTTCCTTCTTAAAAAGTTCACCATTCTCATTCTAATCCAATAAATAGAAGGCTTTAGGGGGCAATATTGTGAAGTTGTAATCATATCTAGCCTTTTTTCTTATCTTTGCAACCACTCTTGAGACCAAAAATGGTCCATTATGTCCCCATATACCACTACAAAAAAAAAAGTCAATTTGCGACTAGAAATTTGCGACCAAAAGGTCGTTTTTATTGTAGAATGCCACCAAAAAACGACCAACATGGTGGTGGCAAAAAAAAAGTTCGGCCACGTTTTGTCCCCTGGATAGTCACAAATTACACCTAAGCATGTTTGGTAGTAAAAAAGTCAACTTTTTTGAAAAAAAACGACCAAATGGTCGGCTAAAAAGTGACCACCGGTCGTTTTTTATAACGTGACCAAATGGTCACTTTTGGACTTGGCCAAAATGCACGGATGGTCACTTTTGGACGCCAAAAATGACCAGGATGGTCGTTTTTTAGGGATAAAATAACGACCATCAGGTGGTCGAATGTGACTTGAAAAAAGTGACTTGGTCACCACAAAATGACCACGTGGTCTTTTTATAAGCAACCAAGTGGTCACTTTTATCTTAGGACAAAATGCGACCAGATGGTCGTATTTAATAAATATTTTTTTATTTATTTAAATTACAATAATTAAAATTTAATATTAATTAATTAAATTAATTAATTAGTTAATTAATTATTATTTATTTATTTAATTAATATTAAAATTTAATAACAAAAAATTGGAATGAAAATAAAATATATACAGAAGAAAACATCCTAGAACTACTGCGGAGGGGCGGGGGGTGGCGGAGGAGGAGTCGATGATGAATGGCCGCCATCTAGGGATCTGAAGTACGCTGCCAAAGATGTTGTGACCTGGGCCTCGACCTGTGCCTGCATATCCGCCTCAATCGCAGAGACTCGAGAAATGAAGTCGTCGCGCATAGCGTCCATGTTCGTGTGAAGCTGCTGAACCTCCGCGCAGCTGCTGCTCAACCGAAGAATGGCCTGAGCTAGTGCTTGCTCCGCTCCGCTGAGGCCGGGGCACATCCTCGTAAAGGCTTCGCCTGAAGCCAAGCCAGGAACTGATCCATCAGTGAACCCCCCCCCTTCCCCAGTAGCCTCCAAGAACGCCTCTCTACGGTCGTCCTGAGTCGGTTGCGAGTCTGGTGTGGGCAACCCCACTCAACGACTCCGGTGAAACGTTCCTAAACATTTAAAATTCAGGCAATAAAATAGTTAATATATAAGTTAGGAAAAATTTTAAAGAAAAAAAATAATTGAAAAAATTAGTAACAATACCGAACTTCTTTCGCCTTATCGCGCGATTTAACGTCCAGCCTTTCTTTCGTGTGAAGAACGCATCTCTCATCAGGCAGGACGAGACGACCGTGCTTCGCTCCCTAAAAATATTAGAGATTGAAGAAGAAAAAAAAAATAATAACTAATTGAAAAAAGAAAACAAGAAAAAAGTACATAAAAAAACAAAAAAAAAACTTACCAATCGACGATGGTGCTCGTCGTGGGTTTGGGCCTCGGTTGTGTGTTTGGTGGGATTTTTCGCGTGGTTGGCCTTATTCCTCCTTGACACTTCCATGCCCTCGGGAGTGCTCAAGCTCGCGATAAGCCGCGCGTGGTCCAACGGGCTCATCCACTTTGATTTTTCTCCCCCCAAAAAAACGGGGGTTTCCTTGGGGAAAAAAACACCCCTGTGAAAATAATTAAAAAAAAAAAAAAAAAAAAAAAATAGCCTTCCCCCAAAAAATTGAAATAAAAAATTGTTAAATTAATAAAGCAATAAATTTATTTCTATAAATTTCAAAATTAATTAATTATAAAAATAAATGATGTTTTTTACCTTCCAATTGTCGTACATCCGATGTTTCTTCGTCGTCGATCTTCCCAACGCCGTCGTGGAGAGGCATGCTCTTGGAGGACCTCGAAACCGTTTTGAATAAGTATGCGGTTGTACTATGCAAAAACATAAAATTATTTTGATATTAGAAACTATTAGGTAACAGGAAAAAAAGCGCTTTTAAAAATATTTAAAGATTTAAAAAATAAGTAATTAAAACAATAAACAAAATTACTTACGTATCCCCTTCAATAACCCCAATTTCCCAAGACATGGAAAACCACAAACCCCCCTAAACAATGGGGCCAAAATTTAACAAAAACTCTTCTCCCCCTTCTCATTTAAATCAAATTTAGAATGTTTCACTTTCGATCGATCTTATTTTAAATACCAAAATCCATAATAAAAACAAAACATCATCTCTACCCCCCCCCAATATGTTTTAAAACATCAAATAACAAAATGAACTAAAGTCTTTGACCAAAAATATCCCAAATAAATAAAAGAGAGAAATTTCATTGCCGGCCATGTAAATCCTCCCAACCGATCCACCAATCCCCCCACGGCCACCCCCTCGTCGCTGCCCCCCCCTTTCTTCCTCGAAAAAAAAGTGTGTAGGCCCCCGCCCTCCCATGACCCCCGAATAATGTTTTTTAGAGCAATGCCAGAAATTTTCTAAATTCCTTAAGTCCTCATCACCTCAAAACTTCCCAAAAATTTCTCTCAACTCTAAAGAAATTCTCTCAACTCCAAAGAAGTTCTCTCAACTCCAAAGAAGTTCAATTTTCTACACAATGCCTTAACTCAACTAAGCCAGTCCCCCCAAAACAAAAGTGAGTTTCTCGCTCAAAAGCATCAAACACGTGTTTCAACGTTTCAACCCTTTTGAGGTATTCTTCTTATGTGTTAGCAAGACACACAAGCGAACCTACTTGTATATTCTTTCCCATTGATCAAATGGAATGAACCCCCCCCCCCACCTACCCAGTGATATTATGTTGTGCACAACTATAACTATCCACTTAATGGCATATTCTTCACTAAGTATGGCCCTACTTATTGCGCCCCCTCCCAACCATATTGTTTAAGGCACCAAAACAATATGATTTATCTAAAAGCATCACTACCGGATCGCTTGACAAAGCCTAGGTTCGGTTTCTAGCCCGAAAAACCCGTTTCCTCCTAAAACCCCCCCCCCAACCCCCCCCCCAAAATCTGGAAAATCAATGAAATTACAGCGTTCAAAGGTTCTAAAAAATACCCTAAATTTAAATTTCTAACTCAGAGACGGTTCCCCCCCAAAGAAAACCCCTTAAAGCTAACTAGCTTAAAAAGCGCGCTTAACCCCTGTACCCCCCCTTCTGGCGCTTAACCGATAAGGAATTTTTAATAAAATTTTCCAGCAGCTTTTTAGGCCTCTAAACATCCCCTAAATCATCTAGACACACTTAAGAACCTTTTCAAAAATAATCCCTCACCTAAACTCCCAAGAAAAGGGGTTGATGGACTAATTTCCACCTAAGGCTCTATCGATCCTACTACAATAATGTCAAATTCCAGCAGCTTAAACACTCTTTAAAACACCCAAAACGAAGTTAAAACTTAAGCCAAACTTCGAATAATCCATCCATAGAAATCCAAAATTTAATATAAAAGAATAATTCCAAGCATGCATGCAACTTAATCTTTTATAATCCTTAACTCCCAAAAACAATATTATCAACCATCACCAAACATGCTTATAAAATTCCCCCCCCTTTAAATCATTCAAACCACACAGCCCCAGATACCCTAATTATACTTATAAGAAGAAAAAGAAACATGAAATTGATCAAAGCTTAACCAACCCCCCCCCCCCCTTAAACAACCCCCCCCCTCTTTCAACGATTTTTAAAAAAAATCTTCTTTCCAAAAAAAACCTCCCCCCCCCCCCCCCCCGTAAGTTGAATAAACCTTTCTCAAATCTCATCCTCCCCCCAAGCCCAAAAGCCTTTCCCCCTCACATCTATACGAAAAAGTTACAAAATAAATCGATCAAAATCGGATAAAAACCTAATGGATCCGAACTGGTTTTTGGCTCATAACGTTTTACAGAGAATTCAGATTAATACGAAATTATACTCAAAAGAAAGAGAACGAAAAACCAATAAAGATAGACGCTTACTTGCGTAAATCGGAGTTTTTCGATGAGGGAGTTATGGCAACAAAATACTGGAGAAATTAATTTGGGCGAAAATTGAAGAAAAGAAGATTAATGGAGGTTGGTTTTCGGATTAGGAAAGAAAAGATGAATTTTTAGGGTTTAATCCCGAGTTATGATAATTACGAAAATGCCACTACACTAAACGATCATAACTCATTCACCGGAACTCGAATGATGATCCGTCAGTTGCGTTGGAATCGTAATAACGACGATCAACATCATCTAAAAATATTAAAGTAAACTTGTGGTTTTAATTTTGAGATTTGGGAAATACCAAAATACCCTTACTTGGTACGGTCGTTACAAACCGAAGGGTAGAGTTTGCGGCCCGAGGAGGCTGCGTGCCTGAAGTGGAGGGTCCCGCTAGATCAGACCCTGGCAGGGGACTCGATACTCCCCTGGGAGTCGTGGCTCGGGGGGCTCTGCCAATCGTAGTGTCGCGCGCTCAGGTCTCAGGGATCGCAACATCGAGTAGGCTAGCAAGTCCAGGCCGAATCAAGAGGATCTTTGCCCAACTCCTCTCGTAGTCGGGTCCGCATCGGGGCAGCGGCCATGGCGGCGTCGTGAGTCGCCTCGTCAATCGTGTCGTCGCCGGCTCTCCTGGACCTGGGGAGGACGTCGTCTGCCCGTCATAATCCTATAACTAAACTAAACTAATTTAATACTAATTAAGTAATTAAAATAATGAAATAAATTAAATTAATTAATTAATGAAATAATCTGAATTAAATTAATTAATGAAATAATCTGAATTAAAGTGATTAAATAATGTAAATTAAAATAACATAAATTAATTAACTAATTTAAAATAAACTAATTAATTATTTTGAATTAAAGTAAATTAAAATTAGATTAATTGAACTAAAATGAAGTAATTAAAGTAAACTAAGTACTGAAGAATTCAACTAAAATTAATTAAATTAAAGTAAATTAAGTAATGAAGAATTAAACTAAATTAGATTAATTGAACTAAAATTAATTAAATTAAACTAACATTAATTAATTAAAACTAAAATAAACTAAACTAATTAATTAAATTAAAGTAAACTAAAATTAGCTTAAGTGCACTAAGTAATTAATTAAAGTAAACTAAGTAATGAAGATTTCAACTATTAGATTAAATTAAACTAAAATTAATCAAATTTAACTAACATTAATTAATAAAAACTAAACTAATTAATTAAGTTAAACTAAATTAAAATTAGATTAATTGAACTAAAATTTATTAATTAATTAAAGTGAACGAAATTAGATTAATTAACCTTAAGTAAACTAAGTACTTAATTAAACTAAATTACATTAATTAAACTAAAATTAATTAAATTAACAACATTAAACTAAACTAATTAATTAATTAATTAAAGTAAACTAAAATTAGATGAATTAAACTAAAGTAAACTAAGTAATTAATTACACTAAATTAGATTCAATAAACTACAATTAATGAAATTAACAAAATTAAACTAAACTAATTAATTAAAACTAAGTAAACTAAATTTAAAGTTAAACTAAAACTAACTAAAAACTAAAACTAAAACTAACTTAAAAACTTAAAATCTATACAAAAACTAACCTCATAATAGAAACCGGGATTGGAGGTTTAGGGTTTTTAGGTTTAGAGTAGGAACGGGAAAAAAATAACGGGGGACGGAACGGGGGAAAGAGAGAAAAGAAAGAAAAAAGAGAAGAAAAAGAGAAAGAAAAGGAAAAGGGAAACGGGGGAAAGGAAAACTGTGGGGATTTTAAATCAGATTTTGCATATGTAATCATGACCAGAAACGAAAGGTCGCGCGTGCTGGGGAAATTACGACCATCTGATCGCAGTTTTATACATATTTGCGACCACCTGGTAGCATTTATTGAAAAAGCGACCATCTGGTCGCCACGTTGCCATTATCCAGAACAGCTGTCATATCACGAGTCCCATAAAAAATTGTGACCAGATGGTCACAATCGTGAAATTCACCGTAAAAAATTGCGACCAGAAGGTCGTAATATTTAAATTCACCGCCATAAATTTCATGAAAATTTAAATTTACCTCTGATTTGCGACCATATGGTCGTAATTTCACTTATGTTTTTTGAAATATATAATTCTACTTTTCCACAAATGCGACCAACTGGTCTCCTTTACCTTCTAAATTACTACCATGTGGTCACCGTTTATGTTAAATTGTGACCACATGGTCGCAAATCTTAATATATTTTTTTTATCATTCATTAAATAATAGTTTTAATAAATAAACACATACACAGTGAATAATAAAGTTACGAAATGTATCATTCATCATCCTCAGTTTCTTCGGTCGTCGCTTCTTCTTCTATTTCTTCGTCGGATTCATCGTCTCAAAGAAGTTCGTCACATAAAGTCTTCTTCTTCTTCTTGTTCTGTTTCTTCATCGAATTTATCGTCTCGAATAAATTCAGCATCAATGTCACGTGCGTGAGAAGTGGAAGCATTTGTATCATCATCATGCAATGTTATCGTTCCATCGTTTAAAGGATGAACAGTACTTGCATTCTGACCATCGTCGATTGCACGACATCTTATCTCATCTTTTTGAAAAGCAACAACTCCCTCTGCACCATCGTCTTTCTCGGACAAGTTTTCTTCTACCTGTCGTGGTTTAACTTTACAAACATATAACCAATCTGTCAGATCTAGTTTATTAATCAGATAGTTCAGGTAATAAACTTGAATGCCTGTGAAGCGAGGACAAACCTATCAGCGGTGCGCATATGCTTAGACTTGTTTACCTCAACGATTTGTAAATGATCAAGCTTACGGACTCGCCTCGCCTGGTTGTCTCGAACCAAGTGCGATTGAAGAAGAACAATGCGTTTTAGCGTTGGACTTGCGTATTGAATCTCAAGAATCTCATCGATTACTCAAGTAATCGTCTTCGTTTAGGCCGAACACATGACCTTTTATGCAAACACCACTGTTGTTTGTTGCCCTGATAATCGAATGCGCCTTCGTTTGAAATCAGAATCGTTATCGACGATTCGATATACGACCTTGCAATCCGTCCAGGTCCCTTTGCCAAAGAAATTATGCGAGGATCATCTACCGATAATGTAGGGGAGTCAACCTGTCATTGTTCACATACAGTAATGTTAGGAAGATAGTAATTTTTTCAACAAATTGCCACGGTTTTTTTGACAATTTAAAATAACTCACATATGCATTGAACCAAGAACGAAACTCTTTGTCGATTATTGACCCCTCCTCAGCGACTGTAAGACCAACTCGTGTCATTTGAATGAATAAGTTTAGAAATAATCTGTATGTTACAAAAATAGTTAGCAAATAGTTTGTAATTGTTTATACGATGAATTAATGTTAACTTACGAACTCACTCTATGTAAGACTCGATCTCTGCGCAGTTGCATAACACGTATGTCTGCATTACGTGAAACTCAGAATCGATCAACGGCCTACGCACTGATCTTCCAACTGTCATGCCAGGTTCCTTAAAAATCGGCAAGTCGTTTATGTCAACACCTTCAAGTAAATTTTCGGTAATGTTTCGTTTCACTGGTCAAAACTGCTCTGCAATGTGTTGGTCAAAGTAGTATGAACAAAATGTGGTAGTCTCTTGTGTCAAGTACGAACTATAGATAGATCCTTCTACTTTTTCTTTATTTCCGACTGTCTTTTTCAACCGACGTAAGTACCTGTGGGTAGAGTAGAATGTGTAGAAAATATTTACATTCGATATTACTGTACTTTATACGTGTACATTACAAATTAACCGTGCTTACCTTTCAAATGGGTACATCCAGTGGTAATGTACCGGACCCCCTAAGAATGCCTCGAATGGAAGATGCACTGGAAGATGCTCCATGGAGTCAAAAAAGCCAAGTGGGAACATTCGCTCCAACTTACAGATAATAACAGCGATCTCTGAACTCATTGAAGCGATAGTAACTTCAGTCAGCTCTGTACATGTCAAGTCCCTGAAAAAAACACTCAACTGTGCAAGCGGCTCCCAATGTCTATTCTCTAGGAACGGTCTGAACGCGACCGACATCAATCGTTGCATGAACACATGACAGTCGTGACTTTTCATCCCGAACATGATATGCTTTTGACTGTCTATACAACGACTCAAATTCGAAACGTATCCGTTCGAGAATTTGATGGATTTGATCCACTCAAATAATGTTTTCTTTTCATCCGTCGTTAACATGTACTTTGCTTTTGCGTAATTATCATTGTCGTCAGGCTCCAACTCAGGACGGTGACATATCTCCCGTATATCATAATGTGCCTTCAGATTGTCCTTCGTTTTTCCCGGAACGTTAAAAATCGTATTGAAAATGTTGTCGAAGAAATTCTTCTCTATATGCATTACATCCAGATTGTGTCTAATCAGTAGATCTTCCCAATACGGTAGACCCAGCTTCTTCCAACCCGTGTTTTTCCCAGCTGCATTGTTTGCACTCTCTGCACAGTCCACTGTAATCTTCTGCATCCCTATAGCATCTATACCGTGAAGAATCTCCCTTCCATTATACATTGTCGGGGGGGTATCGTTTCTTACTCGTTGAACCTTCTTCCAGTTAATGCCGTTTGAACGGAAAGTATGATTCAACGGTAAAAATCGACGGTGACAATCAAACCAACAAGTTTTTTGCCGTTTCTGAGATAAAATGCATCTGTGTCTAGCAGGCAATGTGGACATACGTATTTCCCCACCGTACTCCATCCTTTAAGAAGAGGAGATTGAGGTTCACACAATTAACTACACTGACTAAGGAAAACAATAACAAAAGCTAAACACATACTCAAAAATGTATATGAAACCAATTAAAGATCCACATACCTGACAACATTGAATACGCAGGGAAGTCACTGATCGTCCAGATTAACGCGGCGCGCATCAAGAAATTTTCTTTCTTCGAAATGCCATATGTCATAACACCGTCAGTCCACAACCTTTTCAACTCTGCAATAAGTGGTTGCAAATACACATCTAGTTTCTATTTTGGACTTTTCGGCCTAGGTACGATCACTGTTAGAAAAATCACCGGGTCTAGCATGCACATCGAGGGAGGCAAGTTATACGGGGTTACCATGACTGACCAAACTAAATATTGTGCCCCGGATGCCCCGAACGGGTTAAAGCCATCCGTGCATAAGCCCAATATGACATTTCTCGGATCTTGTGCAAAATCCGGATGACAATTATTTAAATGCTTCCATGTCGCAACATCTGAGGGATGTCTCATAACACCTTCATCCTGTGAATGCTCATGATGCCATCTCATATGCGAGTCTGTCACATTTGATGCATACAACCGTTGCAGACGTGGGGTCAACGGTAAATAGAACATGCTGGCGTACGGAATGAGGTTGTGTTTCCCTTGTTTATATCTTGGAAGAAAACAGAATTTGTAGTGATGCAGGTCCTCATCCACATCCCAGTAAATCATGCATCCGGTCCGACACGAATCTATTTTCTCCACGGGTAAGCCAAGTCCCTTCACTAGCTTTTTCGTGTCGTATAAACTGTTGGACATAATATTTTCTTCTGGAGCGCATCAACGAAACCACGATGCAACCGAATCAAATCCTCTAGCAGGTATGTTGTACTGCGCCTTTATATTTAATAGTCTGTAGCAGCAGCAAGTTGACTTACCTGACACCCATCGTACAATGGTCGACTGGCTGTCTCTAGCATCTCATGCATCTTACGTGCTTCCGGATTCATTTCCTCTTCAACGACCCGTTCATCTTCGTCTACGTTTAAACTTTCACGGAAATTTTCATTGCCCCCATATCCCGCACCATCAAGTATCATTTGCTGCATCTGACTATACTGTTGTTCATCATTCCGTTCTTCGGCAACAACCTCTACATTCGAGCTGCTACCTTCGTATCGTCTCGATTCATGTAATACAACGTCGAACATTTCCTGTGTTTCCCCCTGAAACACCCATTGGTAATAATTCTGCACAAATCCCCGACTATAAAGATGAACCTTCACATCTGTAACCGGTATGATTCTCCTATTGTCGCATTTCCTGCACGGGCAACGTAGCTTTCCACCATACTTTTCATAATAGACAGTTGTCATGCAAAACTCAACAAACTAATCAACCCCGGCCACGAACTCATCGTTCAAATACCCATCTATCAAACGAACATACACCCACTCTCTCATTTTCTTTTTTCTTAATGATAACAAACAATGGGAGGAGAGGGTTTTATAATGGACTCCTCTGCTCATTTGCGACCAGATGGTAGTATTTTTGCTACCAACTGGTCGCATTTTCCAGCCAAAATTTTCCGCCATTTTCCTCACTGCCCTGGGTCACATCATGTGACAGAATTTACGACCGCATGGTTAGTTATTTTGGTGACCACTTGATAGCTTTTCTCCCACTTGCCCCGGGTCACATCAAGTCACAGCATTTACGACCACATGGTCACTTATTTTGGTGACCACTTGGTAGCTTTTCTCCCACCAAATTGTTTATCTACCACTGGTCACTTAAAATCACAATATTTGCGACCATCTGGTCACTTAACAATGTGACCACATGGTAGCTTCTTTCCCCCAAATGTTTAAGCTACCACTGGTCACTAAAGACCACCACAATTGCGAGCATATGATCACTTTTAATTGTGACCATTTGGTAGCTTTTCTCCGGCCAAATTTACGCGCCTTTTTTTGCTACTAAATGATATCTCGTGTCACATAATTGCGACCAAATGGTCGTCATTTTCAAGTGACCATATGGTCACTTTCTTCCTGGCAAAAATTCGCGCCATTTTTTATGACTACTTTTTTGCTTGGTCGCAAAAAAGTGACCATATGGTCGTTGTAAGTCAAACTTCACATTTACTACCATAGTGATCGCCAAAAAAACTACCCAGTTCTTTGGTCGCAAATATCTAGTCGCAATTTAACAGTTTTTTTGTAGTGTACTCCCATCAAATTCTAATGCAAAATTCTCCATGAATATCTTTAGAAGGGGATGATTAGTATCAAAAACAAGAACCGCGTTGTTTATAATTTTCCAACCGTTCGGTGGCTTGTTGATACTTTGAATGCCGATAGCGTTCTTTAATCCTTTGAAGGATTTCACAACAATGAAATCTGTATCTAAGTAAACACCTCCATATTTGTATAGAATTGCAAGTCTCATCAAGTTAGATAGATTTTGAGCAAATGGAATCATACCTGGATCCTGGTTTCCCTTTTTCATTTCATCAAACCAAACTTCAACAGGGGTTTTTTCGAATAGAGAAGGCAAATCCGGTGTGATTGCTAAAATTTTAAACCTATGATCAATTAAAGATTTAAGAATTTTGTAGCCTATTTTTGAATCCATTTTTCTTGATACAATAATTAAGCATCCATGGGGATGAAACTTAAAAACACTTTCTACCGCTAATAATTCTCTTCCTCCAAATAAACTCGCGGGAGAAATCCATGTCATGAATAATTGAATCTCACAGTCACGGCCAAGAAACTTCACGAGACGATCGTCGAATTGTCTCGTCGAGTTGTTTGAATGGAAAATTTGAAACTCGGGAAGATTTTTCTTAAACCAATCAATTCTTTCTTGTGTTGAGAGATTGGATGGAACTACCAAAGAATCAAAAGTTTCACTTTTATCACCATCACTATCATCATCATCACTATTTTCTTGTTGGGATTGTCGTGATTGATCTCCAACCAAAATTGGCTCAATTTGTACTTGTGTTATGCAAGTAATTGGTGAGCTCAAAAACATTCTCTCATTTCTTGATTCTCTTTGAATAGAGGTTTTGTAGATTATGACATCTCCACATATAAGAAAGATTATGATAGCAAGTAATATGGTCGGAAATATGGGAGTTTTGGAAAATCTCTCAAACATGTTTTATTTGTATTTTTTTGAAGTAGAGTTATGTCTAAAATGAGGCTATTTGAATAAAGGGTAAAATGCAAATAAGACCCCTGTGGTCTTTTCAAAATGCATGAACACCCCCTATACTTTGAAAATGGCAAATCGCACCTCTGTGGTTCCAATTTTTTTCAATCAGACCTCTCCCCTTCAATGTCAATAATTTTCTTTTAGCCATAACTTCTTCGTTTGAACTCCGATTTGGATGATTCAAGATGTTTTGGAATCTTCATTTCCGTCTTTACATAATCGTCACTTCGAAACTTTGAAATCATCAATAAACAAAAGAGTTAACGATGTCAATCATACCTAGTGTTTTGATGTTAATAAAATCTTTTATTTATTAATGATTTCAAAGTTTCGAAGTGACTTTTATGTAGAGCTTGAAATGAGGATTATAAAACATCTTGAATCGTCCAAATTAGAGTTCAAACGAAGAAGTTATGGCTAAAAGAAAATTATTGACATTGAAGGGGAGGGGTCTGATTGAAAAAAATTGGAACCACAAGGGTGCGATTTGCCATTTTCAAAGTACATGGGTGTTCATGCATTTTGAAAAGACCACGAGGTCTTATTTGCATTTTACCCTTGAATAAACTTCATTAGCATCAATGAAAATATCTTGCTCTATAATCATAGGTAATAAAATTAATAAAATAAATACATCAATACCTTACCTAAAATAAATATATTTTCCTACCATATATGAAATATGCGTTTTCTGTTTTTTATGAATATTTACTAAATTAGAATGGTTTTATGAATCAATGAGAAAACGGGTTTTTTAAACTTGGGGTGTTCATGCATTTGGTAAAAACCACTAGTGGGTCTTATTTTGCATTTGATCCTTTGAAAAATATGGATTATCAAAGTGACATTACTTTATAGAGGAATGTTGCATGCATTCATACTTTAACAAATGAGGGATTTTGATAAAAAAAAAAAAAAAAAACTAAGGCCCTGTTTGGTATGAAATCCAGATTCAGTTTTATGAATCTAGATTGAATGAATAAAAGGAATCTGCGTTGTTTTGTGTTTGGTTTACAATCCAAAAAAAGCAATTTGGATTCAATTTCTTTTTTAGGATAAAAAATGAATTCAACTAAAACGAGAATCCAAAATATCCAACTCAAAAACCGAAAAACCAGATTGACCTCACCCACACAATTTAATCCACGGGTTTCAACACATGAGATAAAAATACAGTCGGGCCCATTTTGCGGTTAGGTTGCCCCCGCCGTCCCTCCCCTTTTTTCGAGGTTGACCCACCCCCCCGTTCTAGCTTTTTATTTATTTAATTAAATTTTTAATTGCATGTTTTTATTGTTTTTAAGGCGATCCCCCTTTTAACCTTTTAAACTTAAACTTAATTCTAAAGTGATGGAAAAAAAAGTTAATTTATTTTTTTCATTATATCCTATTTTTTATTTATACTTTGTTTTTATAATTATATATAAGATTAATTTAAATATATATAAAAATAAAATAATCTATATATGTTTTGGAGGTTGTTGCTCACATTTTTCTCCCCTTCTTGTTTACTAATGTATGTAGTCCTATTTGAATAACGTTATTGGAGGTTTTCAATGCCCAAATGGTCTTCCATTCAGGTGTGAAAATATTTTTCCGATTCTCTTTTATTGAGAAATTCTCTCTTTGGTTGCACTAGGTTCTTATGAATTTTAGAATGGATCCCATTGTGTCTTGTATAGTTCTCCCTTCCTTTGGAAAAAATTGAGTTGTTTTTAATCTAAAAGGTTTATTTGATAGACTTTCAATGCTTCTATTATCTTTTATTATAATTTTTTTAAAAGAAAAATTTATCCTAAGAATGATAATGTTATAGTTGATGCGGATAAAGATGTTTCTAATTTATAAGTTATGAATTATTAGTTTTTTCAAACTTAAAAATGAATGATTTAAAGTTGGAAGTATTATTTTTATGAGTGGGTCACCCAAAATTTGGATTATGATCTAAACACATATTCGATTCACAATCCGATTTTTAAATTATTTGAGTAACCAACCAAACACATATTTCAAATTTCGAATCTCAATTATAAATTCCCTGCATTACCAAACACGGTTTGAAAACCAACGAATTCCCAACTCAATTCATTAGAATCCACTAAATTCAAATTCCCCGACTCCCAAACAGGGCCTAAGTGTTCGATCAAAGATTAAAAAAATATAACAAAAATAATATTAGTGAAAAAATAAAGTACAACACACGTGCTAAAAAACTAGTGTATTAAAAAACCATCCAATTTAACAGAATTATAGGACCCACATTGTTTAATTACTTTCAAGCCCCTTCTTTCTCCTCTCTCTTCTATGATCTTTTCCCTTTCCCCTCCCATGACAGTCCAAGAAAAATAAGAAAATATGGAAGAAATTGATTGTGCTAAAATAAAAAACCGTAAACGAATATCAAATTGTAAGATCGGGTTTGGATCAATACCTTCGGATGAATTGAAATTGATAATTTCCTGCAACTGAATAGAATCATAATCCCAAAAAAAAAAAAAAAAGTACAACGAATTAAACCCAGGAAAAAAGAAATGAAATTTCCAATAACACAATCTTCCAATCAAATTTCAAATTCAATCCACTGTCAAGAACTCCAATTTAAATATTAAATGGGTCTTAGCATTACAAGTTAAATTTTCGGTGGGTGGGAGAGTTTTGTCACTATTGTATTTTAAAAATAATTGTAGTTTCTAAAACATATTAGTAAAATATTTGATATTTGAAACATTTTAGGAAATTATGGTACTGTGTTGATGTGGCGAAAAAGAAAGAGATTAGGGCTTCGTTTGGCATTGCTTTTGAGCAACTTATTACAAAAGTTTAACCGTTTTATTTGCTTGGTAAAAGAAAATTTCAAAGATTTTAAAAGCGGATGAAACTCAGCTTTTGCTTTTCAAAACCAATTCCCTTAAATCTCTCCCCCACTAACTACTTGAAAATCTAAATATATTTTAAATCTGATAAAATGTTTGTACTGTTTTAGAATAATAAAATTTTGGTTTTTTTATGCAGAATATCGTAAAAAGTAGACATTTGTATCAAATAGACCACATATTGTTTAAAAATGATTGATAATGTTTATTTTGTTTCTTTATTGGAGTTTTCTTATATAATTTTGTATTTTCGATTTTTTTAATTATAATGAATTTTTTTTATGAATTATTGTGATTAAATTAATATAGTCTGATTATTATAAAATTTTACAAACCTTCTTCTAATTTAGAAAATTTTAAGTTTTGTTATAATAATCATGTATGGTATGAAATAGATAAGTACGTTTTCAAATCAATTTACTAAATATTACTTAAATAATTATGTATCTCATAGTAGTTTCAGAAGTTGAATTTACCAAACACTAATTTTATATATAATCTAAATTCACCAAACACTAATCTGATTCCTGACATAGCTGATTTTTTGTACAGCACAACTGACAGCAATTATTCCAAAAGCTACAACAATCCCAAACTAGCCCTAGGTATGGCCACATGATTGTGATGAACGTCATATCAACACTCTACCATGGTATCCTAAAATATTTTAAATATACAACGTTTTTCTAATATGTTTAAAAACTACTATTATTTTAAAAATTATCTGACGATTCAATCTGATAGTTCAACGTATTTTTTATATATTTTAAAATAGTTTATAACTATAAAAGTTCCGAGAATAAAACATTAATTTGATATTAATACATTTAAGAATACAGATATGTATAAATCAATATATAAAGAATGCCTAATAATCCTTATCCTTAATATATAAAAGTGGTGATGTTTAAGAAACTTTTTTGGACTACTATACCCCTTTTAAAATCTTAAAATTACTAACATGCCATTATATATACCCTTTTAAAACCTTCAAATTACTAAAAATGCCATTATTATTTATACTCCACTATCTATTAAAACTATTTATATTTTTAATAAAATATTTCTCTTTATTGAATAAGAAATTGTCAATTTTATTAAATAAATTCCTTGGTTTTTTTATTGTTTTCACAACATTAAATTATAAAATAATTGAAAAAACAAGTACAACATATGAAAATGAATGTGATATTAAAATGAATTTATTGTTTAGATTTATCACCAATTTATGAAAAATAAATTATATTTAAGTATTCAAATATTAAGTGATTTAATAAAGGTGACGGTGCTTTAATTTTAAAAAATATAAAAAAAAACTTAAATTGTTTAAAAAAAATAGCTAAGATTGAAAAAAAAAAACAACTACAACAAAATATAATTTATTGAATTAGTAATGGTATAATATTTAAATAAATTAAAATTTTTTTAATTAAAAATATTTAAAAGTTTAAAAATCAAAGAGAAAAAAATATATAATTTCTTAAATTTTAATTAAAATTAGAAATAAATAATCTATAAATGTAAAAATTAACTAACATATGTATACAAAACAAACAATTTATTTTTTATTTGGTAGTATAAATTTTAAAAATAAAGATGTTAAAAAAACCAAAGGCATATAATTATGTAAATTAGTAAACTATACAATAATTTAAATATTAAATAGAACATAATAATATGTTAATAAAATCATTTCGAAAAAGATTTATAAACCATAGAAAAATCAAATAAAAAATATTTTGATCTTTTAAATATTTCTATGTTAGAAAAAATACACCAGTATGGTTTCTCACCACATTTTAACTAATTTATTTAGAAAAAGGTAATTTGAAGATGGTTGGAATTATCAGGGTATGTGTAAGATTAGACTTTTATTTCTACTGTGTATTCTTACGTGTTTTTGTTGTTGTTTTTTTTTTAATTTATGTAATTTCTAATCGAATTTGTGGTTTTTTTTTTTTGTAAATATTTTACTTTATTGATATTTCCTCCCGAATCTATTGGCATAATTTCTATCCAATAATTATTTTTATGTAATGTTTTTAATAATAATTTTTCTTTTAGATGTTTTACAAAGTTGATATTTAAGTTTGATTCTTATCATTGCACGATCATCATTATTACTACACAAGTTGTATTCTTTTGGATGTTTGTAGTTGATATCTTTGGTTGGCTCGAGCTCTAGGTACGATATTTACCCCATTCCTTTTATATATATATATATATATATATTAATTTTCTTCTTAAATTTATGTGATTCAATTATTTTAGAATGTTTATAAAATTTAAATTTCTTCTTGGATAATTAAATACTCATATGTGTGTTTAGTAATATTGATTATAATTTTCAATGCAGTTTTTACAATAAAAGCTTTCTCAAGATTTTCACTCACGATGGAAAACTAGAGTTATAGAACTTTATATCTACAATAATTGATTTTGCATTTTTTTCTTCTAATAAAGCAACAATGATTCTAATATTTTCTAATTTTTGTTTTCATAATAATAATTCATTTTTTATTTATTTTATGTGCTAGAATTGTAAAAGCTTTAAAAATAAAATGATTATAAAAAAATACATTTCAAGGTACAAATAACGTAAAACTAATTATTTTGTAGTAACTATCAACATCAAATTTAATAATCAAATATCGTATTTTAAAAAAAAATACAAAATCGAAAGAAGTTTAAAAGTCACAATATGTATGATATATATCAATGTGTTTTTTTAAATAATGTCTACTCAAGTATTGAAAATGTTACATTTTCTTATTTTGATTCATATTTTAAGTTAGCCAATTATAATAAAGATAATTTTGTGACCACATAAAATTATAATATTAAAAATGTGTTAAATTTTAAAAATAATATCTAATAGATAATTTACTTTACTAAAAAACCTAATGAAATTGCGAAATTAAAAAAAATAAATTTATTTAATACATAAAAAGTTATAAATTTAAATTATTTATACAATTTTAGTTAATTATTATAATTGATAAATGCATTATATTATAAAGTAAACTTACACGTGCATCGCACGTGCTAGAATTCTAGTATAAATAAAATCAATATAGATGTCTCAAATCGATGATCTTATTCAATTTAATCGAACTAACTGATTCAATTAGATCAATTCGATTCGATTTCACGTAATATGAGAATTGAACTCATTTTCATCCCTATCCATAACAACAAAGGATGAATTTGATAGCAAACTAAAAATTTACTTTGTTTTTATAACATTTAATACAATCATAATATTAACTTTTAGTTTAGATTTTTAAATCATTGTAGTTTTTAAACAAATTAGAAAAACGTTGTTGAAACATTTTAGGAAACAGTAGTAATGTGCCGATGTGGCGAAGAAGAAAGGAATCAGGCGAATGCCACATTTGCGCCACATCATCATACTACCATGGCTTCCTAAAATGTTTCAAATATACAATGTTTTACTAATATGTTTTTATAAAAACTACAATTATTTTAAAAATAACCCTATCTTTCTTCCTCTCTTGCTTTCTCTTTCTTAACAAATTTAATGAGAACCTGCAATAGAAATGAAGATTCAAAGCAAAGGAGAGCAAGAGTAGCTTTAATGAAGTTGAATGGAGATATAAATTAGAGAAAATGATGGACCTTGTAAGAAGGACAAATTTTCGGTCATTCTTAAAATTGAGTGTAAGTGTAGGGGTCAATTTTACATTATATTAATACAACACTTCTAGCTTACTTTATAATTTGTCGAGAAATACTCCCCTTTCTATATAAATGACATAAATTTAAGATCAAGAGCTTGTTTGTTTTAGACTTAAAAATTTTCTTTTTAAGAATAAGTTTATGATATATGGATGAATATAGATAGAAATATTTATTAGCTTTAAAGTACATTTCAAAGCATATATATTGTATATAAAATTTCCAAGTTAAGATAAATTTAATCTTGTATATATTCTTAATGTCACGACGTGGTCGCAACATGGAGCGGCCGACGGTCGCTTTTGGTTAGAAAGAGAGAGAAAGATGGAGTCGCCACCAACCAAATTTGACGATGTGATGATTGGTTACTAAATTTTAAGAAAATAGAAGGTCTGCAAACCAAAATTTAGGTTCGGGGGTCTTTTATGTGTATTAAATGTCTCATATTTTATTAATACACACTTTAAGAATAAAGCATGGACTAATAATTATGAGTGGTGCTAAGGCAATTATAAAATTTATTGGAATTACTTAGGACCTCCAAAATAATTCTTCACCTTGAGATTGCATAGAAAACAGACTTCTGTACTTCTAGCGTCCGGCATCAGTATTTTGATGAAAAATTGATTTATTATCTTATATTTAAAGAAAATTTATTTAAAATTTTGGTTGGTTAATTGTTTATGGTAAGGATCATTAATTACAGTATAGTTAAATATTATCTTTAATTTAGGATTGTAATTAAAATTATTGAAATGATTAACTATTTACAAATCATTTGTATTCATTAACTGTATATGATTTGATATGAATCATGGAACGTCACAAAAAGCCCAAGGACAAATCACAACATTAAAGTTCAAGAGAAGAATTGACATCCATTTACAGGCCTACATTAGCAAAGTCAAGACAAGCTTCGAAGATCCGATCATGGAGGCTATGGAAGAGGACGTGATGAACTTCAATCTATGGCAAATACATTTGGAGGAAGAGTATTGAAGACTTGTTCAATCGGAATTGAAGAGAAGAGCTAATTAGGAAAGTTGCATCACTTTTGCAAACTTTCCTTATTTGGACCACTTTCCATATTTGTTCCCAAAGTTTCCATATTTGTTCCCAAATTGGTTCCAACGAATTTATGATGTATTTGGACATGTTTTAGGTCTTTTATATTCATTTTATATGTTTGGAAAGGATTAGGAAAGATATTATTCTCTAGAAAAGATTTTCCACAAAATCTGCCAATTTCACATAAGGCAAGTTTTGGGCAGATTTTGTGCTCCTTGTAATCCGAATTTCCTTGTTGTTTTTAGGGTTTCTTTGGCTATTTAAAGCCTCATTTGTAACCCTAAATATGAAGAATTCATATGATAATAATATTGCTTTTTGCTTAGCCGAAATTGCTTAGTTTTGTAGCCTTGTTCTAGGTTGCATGTTTTAGAAACATTCAAGCATGAATTGATCTATTGTGTTTGTGGATTGTTTCAATCTTGAAATAAGAACAAGTTCTCTTATTTCAAGATCATAGATCATTGGAATAATCTTTCTCTTCTTGTGTTCCAAGGGTTTTACCTTATTGTTCATCGGGGTTTTAGGATTTGCATCTAGGGGTTCTTTTGTGCTTTCAAAGGGTTTCTATTTCAATTTCCTAGGGTTTCATATCATTTGGTATCAGAGCTTAGGCTCAAGGGAAGATTTCTATCTTACTTGCTTTCTTGTTATTTTAATTTTTCTTGTCTTGTTCTTCGTTCATCAAAAATTCCAAAAAAAAAAAAAAAACACAAAAAAAAAACTGTTCCAGAATTTCCTTCTTTAGCTACTGTTTTTGTTCTTTTTCGTATAGTTTCAATCCGAATCTTAGAAAGTCATAAACTTAAAAAGTGTTTATATTTGAGTCTTGATTATTTTTTATTCAGAAAAGTTTGTCAAAAAAAATGTGGAAGATTGAGAAAAAAATAGATCTTCACAGACTGTCGGATTGTGCAGAAAATTGTTATAAAAAAAAAGTGTTCTTGCTATTTGCTTGAGTTTCTGGAAAAAAGTGTTTAGTGTTCTTATTGTTCTTGAAGAGTTCATCTTAAACTCATCATTTATGCATCTTGAATCCGAAATTATCAAGTTGAATGAGCCAAAGTTGTTTGTTTCCTAAAAAGCTAGAACTTACCATAAATAGCAAAAACTGTTTTAGGAAAGTTTCAAATCTGTCCCATATTTGAATATATGCATCTTTTGCTTTAGGAAAGTATTATTTTCTGATCCAAAGTGCTTTAGGGAAGTCTAATTTCGAATTTTTCTCTTTTAGGAAAGTTTATTCTTGCTTGTTTTCTTTCTTATTCTTTCCTTGTTACAAAAATACACCATTTGAAAAATCTGTCCTTTTATTTCTCTAGCCACCCAAGCTGATCGTTTCTTATTTCTTTATTGATACATTTTACAAATATCGTTAGTATCTTAGTTGTTTGATAGTTACTAAAGTGTGCTAATAGTTCAAGGTTACATCTAGGCCCTAAAATCTGTTTTTGAGTGCAAACACGAGAGAACGAACATCATCGAGTGTAAACACTTAGGGAGTGATTGAGAGGTCCTATTTTTATTACTAACTTCTTTATTTGTAGCAATGTATCATGAAAGGTTTGATCAAATGAGAAGTAAGAGGTTTCGAGAGGTAGAGCAGACCCAGAGCCAAAATAGAGAGGTTTATCATGGAGGGATGGAGCATAGAAGCTTAAGAGGTGATAAGCTCAAGTTAAATACTTTCTATGGGAGTTCTAATCAAGAGGAATACTTGCAATGGGAGACGAAACCGAGCATTTCTTTGATTACAACAATTATAGTGAGGAAAGAAAGGTAATGCTTGCTATTTCCAATTTCACTAATAATGCTCATGTTTGGTGGTCTCAATTGAAAGTGAAACTAAGGAGGGAGAGGAAACGACCAATAGAAACATGGTATGATCTTAAGTGCCATATGAGAAAGAGATTTGTTTCAAGACAACATCAAGAGCATCTTATGCAAATGTTGGATAAGCTAATACAAGGATGTAAAAGTGTGGATGAATACTACATGGAGATGGAGTTGCTCAAGGCTAGGGCTAATGTGGAGGAAGATGAGGAGTCTACTATTGTAAGGTTCTTCAATGGATTGAATAGAGATATTGCTTGTCAAGTGGAGTTACAACAATTTGATGAGTTAGGAGAGTTAGTGTATTTTGCCAATAAGGTTGAAAGAAAAATCAAAAGAAAAAGAGATACACGGTATGCTTCTAAACCTATTTCCAATACTTCTTCTTCTTCTTCTTCTTCTCAAATGGGTGAAAATGATACATTAATGGATAAGAATGGGGCTGCCTATGGCTTGTTAGAGGAAAATGCAAATTTGATTTTAGAGAAAGTAAAGATGATTGAAAGTGAACTTTTAAAATCAAAGGAAGTTTTCAATGCTAGCATGGAGGAGATAAAAGAGGATATTCGTGCTATCGTTTTTGTGGAGGAAACTTGTGAGCTACAAAAGAGTTCTATGTTTGAAAACAATGAGAATTGTGAAAAAGAGAGTGAGCCAAAAGAAAGAGAGATGAGTGATGAAAAAGAAATGAGTGAAATAAGTGAGCAAAAAGAAAGAGAGATGAGTGATAAAAAAGAAATGAGTGCTCAAAAGAATGAGAGTTGTGAGTTTGAAAATAATGAAAGAGAGAATGAAAAGAAAGAGGGCTTTGAGAATACAAAGTGTGAGATATTTGAATGTAGTGAGAAAAAAGAGAGTCAACTGGAGAGTGAGAGCTTGAAAGTTGGATCAGTGAGGCTAGGAATGAAATCTACCAACCTACATTTGTACTTTTGTACAAAGAGGTTTGTTTTACACTTAACCCATCTTTGCCTAGTATGTTTGTTGAGTTTTTGCAGGAATTCAAAAGGTTGTTCCCTAATGAGATGCCTAGTAATTTGTCATCAATGAAAGGCATAAAACATCATGAAGACAACATTCAAGGGGCCGCCATACTCAATAAACCACAACTCACATGATTCAATGCATGGAAAATCGGGTAAACACATCCATGGGAAGGAAACCAACAATATTTGACCCGGGAGGTGTTAACTTGAAAGGAGAAAGAAGGGTACCATTGTTGCTCTCTTTGGTGCCAATTCACAATACACGAGGTAAGTGTGCTTTATGTGCTTTTATTTATGTTATTAACTTAATTTATTGTGATGTAGGTAATGTTATAGATTCGAGGACGAATCCTTTTCAAGAGGGGAGGGGATGATATGAATCATGGAACGTCACAAAAGCCCAAGGACAAATCACAACATTAAAGTTCAAGAGAAGCATTGACATCCATTTACAGGCCTACATTAGCAAAGTCAAGACAAGCTTCGAAGATCCGATCATGGAGGCTATGGAAGAGGACGTGATGAACTTCAATCTATGGCAAATACATTTGGAGGAAGAGTATTGAAGACTTGTTCAATCGGAATTGAAGAGAAGAGCTAATTAGGAAAGTTGCATCACTTTTGCAAACTTTCCTTATTTGGACCACTTTCCATATTTGTTCCCAAAGTTTCCATATTTGTTCCCAAATTGGTTCCAACGAATTTATGATGTATTTGGACATGTTTTAGGTCTTTTTATATTCATTTTTATATGTTTGGAAAGGATTAGGAAAGATATTATTCTCTAGAAAAGTTTTCCACAAAATCGCCAATTTCACATAAGGCAAGTTTTGGGCGATTTTGTGCTCCTTGTAATCCGAATTTCCTTGTTGTTTTTAGGGTTTCTTTGGCATTTAAAGCATCATTTGTAACCCTAAATATGAAGAATTCATATGATAATAATATTGCTTTTTGCTTAGCCGAAATTGCTTAGTTTTTGTAGCCTTGTTCTAGGTTGCATGTTTTAGAAACATTCAAGCATGAATTGATCTATTGTGTTTGTGGATTGTTTCAATCTTGAAATAAGAACAAGTTCTCTTATTTCAAGATCATAGATCATTGGAATAATCTTTCTCTTCTTGTGTTCCAAGGGTTTTACCTTATTGTTCATCGGGGTTTTAGGATTTGCATCTAGGGGTTCTTTGTGCTTTCAAAGGGTTTCTATTTCAATTTCCTAGGGTTTCATATCATGATTTTAACATGATATTTGTCCTGAATTCCTAATACATTTTAATTAAATGATTTTATAAATTTAACATTTTTTTATTTTTTTATAATAGATTGAGTGAAAGAAGAAAATTAAAATATAAAACTATACATATTGCACACATTCAATTTAAAGATGAAGCATAAATCTATTAACAAATATACAGGTAATATAATCAGAAGAAAAACAAACAAACAAACAAATGAATAAGAAAGATAAAATAAATAAATCACTACAGTGATATTGGATATCTAAAAAAATCCACCATAACTAATTCCATTCATATCAATTTCTCCTCACTATAAATTGTAGACAATATCTCATATTTTTAAAAAAAATAAAAATTTAACATTTATATCTCAATTTATATTTCCAATTTCAAAATTTAAAATTTATCACTGATACATTTAATTTAAGAAATAGTTACTGTGTTATGGTTTAGAAGAAATTTCAAATACCTCTTAAGTAATGTGCTGCTTGCAAATCTCACTTCCAACCTGTAACGACCGTTACCAAGTAAGACTATAAATGAAATAAGTTGGAAATTTATTTCATTTTATCAAATGATATTAATGAGATCGGATCATAAATTGAATGAGAAATATCTCGTTATCTCGTAAGGGAATTTTTGTAATTTCTAAAACCTCAAAATTAAAACCACAAGTTTAATTTAATATTTTTAGATGATGTTGATCGTCTTGTTATTACGATTCCAACGCAACTGACGGTTCGTCGGTTCTGAGTCCCGATGAATGAGTTATGACCATTTTTTTACATAGTGACATTTTCGTAAATAGTAGAAATCGGTATTGAACCCTAAAATATTCTCCTCTTACTTACTTTAGCCGAAAACCAGCATCTCCAACATCAGTTTTCTCCAATTTTTGCTCAAATAGTGTTTTACGGAGTATTTTCATCATAACTTCCTCATCTAGACTCCGATTTATGTAAGTAAGTAGTCCATTCTGATCTTTTTTCCATTATCTTTCCATTGACATTAATTTTATAGCAAGATCATTTCTGTATAAAAAGTTATGGCTTAAAAACCCTTCAGGTGTTCTATGTTTTCTTAGACTCTGATCGATTTTTTTTTGTTAATTCATCGTTGTAGGTTTTATTCATCGTAGTTCTTGAAATTAAATAAGTTTGGAAAATGGTGATTCTTTCCCTCATACTTTAAAAGGTTGTAAGGGTTTTTAGAAAAAAGAGAGGTAAGGTTCTTGAAAACGCAATTCAAGGTGAGTAGAACTTGTTAAATTTAAACTACTTCCATTATTGTGTTTTCTTTGCTTTAAAGGTTTTACCTCTGATTTTTGGACATTTAAATGGGTGATTAAGTGCATGTTAAAGAGGTTTAGGGGCTGAATGTATGAATTAGGAATTTGGAATAAAAGTATACAAAATTTTAGAATTAAAGAATGCATATTTTGACTATCGATATCGATTTACAGTGAAGTTGAATTTATGTGTTTTGTTTAACCTTGTTGGATGTATAAGCATATTTTTGTATGTTTAAGGTTATATTTTAATGTTTAAAAAGGGATTAAACTTTTCTAATTAAGAAGTATGCAGTTGTCTAACTAGTGCCCCTTAAGTCGAAAATATTAGCCGAGGCGGTTAACCATATATTGAATGAACTCCATATTGATTGATTTGTATTTTTGGATGTTTAGGGATGATTTTGGGAGTGATAATAGAGCAGTTATGCCGCTGGATTTTAGTTAGAAAAATAGTAGAATTAGAATGTTTGAAAAAGGAGAGAAACTACACTAATTAGGCTAGTTTTGTTTCTAGACTTGTGTTTTTGTTGGAAAGTGTTGGGAGTGACCCAAAGTAGATTTTTGAGGGATTTTGGATCATTCTAAGATGGTTTTTAAGGTAAATTTCCAGAATTTATAATTAGGGAATTTGGCCTAGAAAAGAATGTTTTTGTGGAAAGTTAAGCTTAGGCTTATCGAACATCTTTAGTAGTGATGTTTGTGGATCATATTACTTTAAAATACCTTAGGTAATATGGTGGTAGGTTCGCATTAAGAAATGCCTTGCTTAATGAAGAATATACCGTTAGGGGGATTATTTAGTTGTGCATGACTTAAATAACACTTAACGGGGCAGGTTCATTCCATCCATACAATGAAAAAGAATATTCTCGGAAGGTTTTAAATTGTGAAATAGAATGTTTAAAATCCTTCTCGAGCGTAGTCTCTCTTTGTTTGCGGACAAAGAGGAGATTAGAGGTATTGAGATAAGTTGCTTTTATATCAAAATGTTTAAATTGAGAAAAGAGTATTTAAATTCTTTTCGATTGAAATCTCTCTTTGTTTGCGGACAAAGAGGAGATAAATTATATTGGGTTAAGTAGTATTTATCTGGTAAGGATTTAAATTGTGAAAAAGAGTGTTTAAATTCATTATTGAGCGTAATCTCTCTCTGTTTACGGACAAAGAGGAGATTAGAGGTATGGATAGGAAATTTTTATCAAAAAGTTTTAAATTGAGAAAAGAGTGTTTAAAATTGTTTCGATTGAGTTTTCTCTAAATTTGCGGATTAAGAGAAGTACTGGAATGTTTTGATAAGTTCTGTGTGTTTTGGTGTGAGAGAATATTTAGAAGTCGGTGAGGCTGGTAATGGACTTAAAGACTTAGGAAACCTCTCATGGCATTATTTTCTTTTTAACATTATTCTACTGATTGGGAATAGCCTTATGATGCTACAATAATTTTTTTCAGGTAAAGGAAAAAAGAAAGTTGGCAACTGATGATGTTCGAGGCGAGTGTCCTGGTTGGCATGGATTTGCACGCCGGCAAATATATTTTCTACTTGTTATGTTTTGGGGAAACTTGTGTTAAGTTTCATGTTTTGTTTTATTTGAACAATGTGAACATGTTGAATCGCTGTTTGAGAATTTTTATAGACAATGGTTGAGATTGACTTAAATTTTAATGATTTATTGTTTTAAAATAAAACTGATCGGCTGTGAACGTTTATTTGGTTTGATTTTAATGAGAAGAACTTGATTTTGATTTAAATGTTTCCGCTTTCTTTATATTATGAACTCCATGTTTTGGAAATTTTCAGGTTGTTACACAACCAGATGAAATTTTGCTACTGCTTCTCTTAGTAATCTACTGCTGATTTCTTTTCAAATCTCACTTCCAAACCAATGAAATTTACTACTGATTCTTGGGAATTTTAGATGGAGAATTTTAAAATGGAGGTTCTTTTTCTTCCCTTCTTTTTTTTTGATAACCTTTTTATATACTGTTTAATTTAAACGTTGCCATTTCAAATAACTCCTTTCTTTTTCTCTCACTATCCCATTTTCTCCTCAACTTACCACATCCTAACATTTTCTCAACTTCCCTCTCCACTCTCAAGTTATTCCTTATCGTTTTTTTTTTTTCTCTCTTAATTAAACTTTTTTACAAACTAAACCTTAGATTTGATTTGATTAAATTTTAAATACCACTTCAACTAAATCGCAGTTAGCTTTTTAAAAAAAAAGACAAACCCAATAAAGAAATTAATAATGGGAATTAAAGAAAGTAAAGTATAGAGCCGGACAAAAACGGTATTTTCACTTAATATTATAACTTACTGCTATATTGTGAAACCCAAACTCTTTTTTCTTTAGGCCCAAGCCATGTTAAAGCCCATTAAATGAATTCCTATTGGCTGAGTCCTTTTGGTGTGGCGGTGAAATTTTGTCAAGTTGGCTTTCCTTGCGCTTCAAGTTGATGTGCCTGTCAAGTGTGTAAGGCGGTGACATTTCTATTTAATTGGCAGTGAAGGGATAAAGCTTGGTGTGAGATCAATTAGCCATGAAAAATCAATTGGCTGAGAGTCAAAAAAAGGGGGGGCGTTTTTTGCTTCGAGTGTGAGTGAAAAAAACAGTGAGGGCTTGGTGAGAGTTATGAGAAATATTGTAAAAGAAAGGGTTTACTTTCTTGAAGGTTTTTTTTAGCGTGATACACGGTTAATTGTATTGAATATTTTTTAGTGTAACTCTCTAACTCATCATTGTGAAATCTGCAGCAGTAGCAATTGGTCATAGCCCAACATTGGGGTGAACCAATATAAATTTTGGTGTCGTTTTCTATCCCTTTTACTTTATTATTATTCCGCTTTATCGTTCTTGTGTGAATTTTAGGCCTCATGAACGAATATTAGGCCTCGTGAACCTATCATTCCCTAACAACTGGTATTAGAGCTCTGGTTATTCTTGAAGAATGATGTCTAATCAGGAAGAGAATTCGAATTTGGGAATTACAAAATTTGACGGCAATGCTTTTGTCTTCTGGAAGATGCAAATAGAGGATTATTTGTAGGGGTGAAAGAAAAAAACCCCACCTCGACCCCGCTAAACCCTCTTTATAAATGGGGCAGGGGCAGGGGGAAAAAAACTTCCCCCGTTTAGTAAATAGGGCGGGGGAGGGGCCATGAGTAATGACCCCGCGGGGCCCCGCCCAGCCCCGTTTAAGAGGTTTTATATTTTTTTAAAAATATATTATATATATAGTAGCCCACTTCCCACCCCACTCACGCCCAAAGATGGGAAAGTGAAGGCCCACTCCATTTTTTTCCTTTTCTTTTTCATTTTTGTCTTTATTCTTTTTTCTTTTGAAATCGTGAGACAAAAATCCCAACCCCTAATTCCTATCACCTTCTCCCTCGACAAACAAAAAGCCACAGCGCCTCGCCCCCCCCTTTCTCCCTCGCCCCCCTCTCTGTCTCGCTCGCCCCTATCTATCACTCACGCCATGCGTTGCCACCACCGCCACCCACCGCCACGTCGTCTCCCATCGCGCCGGCTCACCTTTTCATCTTACCACCGCCACCATCTCTATCTATCTCACAGCCACGCCAAAAAATGAACCCGCCCCGCCCCGCCCCCATAAACGGAGCGGGGGAAATCCTTTAGTGGGGCGGGGGCGGGGTTTTTCCTTAAACGGGGCGGGGGATAAACGGGGGACCCCGCCCCATTTACACCCCTAATTATTTGTACAACAAATCCTTGGAATTACCATTGGGACTGAAACTGGCTGAGATGAAAGTTGATGAATGGAACAAGTTGGATAAGCGGGTAGGTGGCATCATTGTTTTGACTTTGGAGAAGAGTGTGGCTCATTCAGTATCAAAGGAGATGACTACTATGGGAATGAAAGCCCAATCTGACACATATGAAAAGCCTTCTGCGAATAATAAGGTATATCTTCTTACCAAATTATTCAATTTGCAAATGGCAGAAGATCAAACTGTTGGCTCACAAATTAATAAATTGAGTATTCTAATAGATCAGTTAGCCTCCATCAATAATAAATTTGCTGATGAGATTTATGAAGGAACTATTTACTAAATTAGCGGAAATTCTTTAGTAAATTAATTAACATTTAATTACGGATCCGTTAATAACATGCAATTGTGATCAAACCGTAATATAAATATAAGGTTTTTCGAAAACTTACATTGTAGATTTATGGAGAATCGGTTGGGGTTTCCTTTACGGCATCAATCCACTTCACCAAATCTTCTATGCTATATCCCGATCATAAACCAACCCGATTTGTGGGAATCGAACCGGAAGAACAAAAGAATAAGAAGAAATTTTTTTTCTTATTTTTCTATGCCAAAATCGGCAATTAGGGAGACTAAAAGAGAGAATTTTTATAAATATCAAAAGTGTAAAATATGAGCACTCAATGGTCATATTTATAGGAAAGGTTGGTATTTTAATCATATTAAAATTCCTAATTTCCTAATTAAAATAATTGAAAAGATAAAAGAAATATATAATTTAAATACAAATCCACTTACCTTCAGCGCACGAGTCACGGAAGGATAATGGCTGGGACTTGTACAATTTAAATATATATTCTTTAACTTTTCTTTATTTTAATAATTAATTAATTAAAAATTATTTATAAAATCTAAAAGATAATGCATCACACGTCAATTCACAAATTTTGGAAACAAACTTTCCTTTTAATGCTTTGACATGTGGCGTTGGAATAGGAATACCTTTTACCTTTTGATATTATTATTTTTTTATTCGTTTTATGTAATTAAAAATAGAAATAATTCAAATAATTATTTCTATTTAAGTACATAAATCCCCAAAATCCATATAATAATTAATGTTGAATCAAATCCATTTAATTACTTATTTGGGTAAAATATTAATTTGTTTCATAAAACAAATATATTTAATTCTCTCCTTTTATTATTTAATTAAATAAACTCATTATTTAATTAATAATATTAATTATTAATTTCCATTTAAATAAACTCATTATTTAAAAAATTAATAATATTAATATTAATTTCCATTTAAATAAACCTTTTATTTAAACAATTAATATTTCCCTTTTATATAAGTAATTAAATTACTTAAATATAATTCTTTCTTCCTAGTTAAATTAATAACTTGGTTAGTTGCAATGATATATGGGCTAGCATAGGGACCCGATGGACCTATAGATTATGGGCTCCAATAATTATTGATTTATTAATTAAACTCATTAATTAATTAATCATAATTATTAACTTAGGGTAATTCCACTATAAACCATAAGTTGAACTCCCCTCACTATAGATGAGTTATGTCCATTTGTTATTAAGTTTGTTTTGACATATCCTTCACGTGGTAATCTCATAATTACAATGGGTCAAAATTACCGTTTTACCCTTGTAATTATCTCTTTTATCCTTGTGCACCGATGATTCTCTAATGAACATTTTTCTATAGTTTTCAAGTATAGAACGATCCTTCTGGGCCAATGAGAAGGTGAGGCCTCATGTTCAAGTACGAATCATTACAACGGAGATACCTAAAGTTCCTAAGTTAGAATAGTGTCGCCTAATACTTTCATTTGTTTTAGGAAAGTCATGAATGCCATCTTGTATAGAAATGTTCTCAAGCACCAATTTAGTCATTTCCCTAAAACGGGAGTTTATCGAGTGTATCAACGATCACCCTCAACTATGTGAATCAAA
The DNA here is from genome assembly GCA_028015215.1 of Gynostemma pentaphyllum. NCBI lineage: Eukaryota > Viridiplantae > Streptophyta > Magnoliopsida > Cucurbitales > Cucurbitaceae > Gynostemma > Gynostemma pentaphyllum. The sequence goes on along the minus strand of CM051347.1, from coordinate 44,461,944 downwards.
GGAAAAGACTTCATTGATGTGAGTTCACAACATACTCGGGGATTGAGACGTATCAATCTTAATAACGTAAATTTGATATTATAAATCATTTCCTATCAACGGTGTTATTTAGGAATCGATTTATTATCCTGGTCCATCTTTATATAAACTCATTATATATGATGTTTCCACTTGCATCTACCTATGCTAATGATTTGGATCAAATCGGTGAACAACATCAACGGTGTTATCGGAATAAGGTTTCCTAACCGTATTCGTTCTCGTAGACTATTTGAGTTACTATCTTGGACTAGATCCACTTTTTTATCTCATAGTAGTAAGATTACGATTAGTAACTCTGGAATTTTCATTAATGTTTGAATATTTAACGAATATCAACATATAATAATTGCACAAAATTCACTAAAATAATACTTTTTATTTATTCATAAAATATTCTATTACAAATTACGAATTCTAGGGCATAAATCCCAACAATTTATGTATTACTTTTGCTTAAATCTTTGCATGGTAGTTGGGATACGATGAAGACAGTAATTTCTAACTCACTTGGTGATCGTGAGTTGACTCTTTCTGAAATTAAGAATGCGGCACTAGTAGAAGAAGTTCGTAAGAAACAGGACTACTTCCAGTTCTGGTTCAACACTGAATGTTGAAAGAGGTAGAAGCAATAACAGGAATGATAAAAGAAACGACATTCGGGGAAACTCAAAGAATCACATAAGCAAGTCTAGAAACAGTAAAGTTGAGTGTTGGAATTGTGGTAAAGTGGGGCATCTGAAAAAGAACTACAGGGATCCTAACAAGAATGAGGTCAAAGATGATGGTGTAGCTAGTGCAGTGATTGAAGAGATACATTATGTTTTACAACTCTCAGTTGTTGATTCTCATGATTCTTGGGTTATTGATTCAGGTGCATCTTTCCACACTACTACATAAAGGGATATTTTGAAAAATTATGTCATAGGAATTCATGGTAAGGTGTATCTCTCTAATGGAGTACCCTTAGATATTGTTGGTATAAGTGATGTAAGTTTAAAGATAGCGAACAACTCAGTTTGGAAGATTTCCAAGGTAAGACACGTACCTAAACTAACAAAGAATTTGATTTCAGTTGGCCAATTAGATAATGCAGGATATACAATATCATTTGGTAATAGATCTTGAAAAGTTACTAAAGGTGCCATGATATTTGCTCGAGGAAGCATGGAGGGGAGTTTGCTCCAGTAGTAGAGATCTGATTGCAGTAACAGATTTTACTAACATAACTGAATTATGGCATAACAGGTTCGGCCATATGAGTGAGAAGAATATGAAAATTCTGCACCCTTCAGGGAAGTTAGAAGGACTCAAATCAATTGAGTACAAGTTTTGTGAGGGCTGCATTTTCGGGAAACAGAAAGAGGTTAGCTTATCACATGTGGGGGTAGAGCCAAAGAAAATCAAGCTAGAATTAGTTTATACTGACGTATGGGGCCAACTCCAGTCACTTCTCTTGGAGGTTCCAACTACTACGTGACTTTATAGATGACTCAAGCAGAAAGGTATGGGTCTATTTTCTCAAACATAAATCTAATGTGTTTGATGCTTTCAAAACTTGGAAAGTTATGGTTGAGAATGAGACATGTTTAAAAGTGAAGAGCTTGAGATCAGATAATGGTAGAAAATACACTAGTAGGGAGTTTAAGCAGCATTGTGCAGAAAGTGGTATTGTGATGGTCAAGACTCTTCCAGGGACACCACAGTAGAATGGTGTGGCAAAAAGAATGAACAGAACGTTGTGCGAACGTGCCAGAAGTATGAGATTACACTCTGGGTTGCCTGAGATGTTTTAGGCAGAGGCAGTCAGTACAACGACCTATTTGATCAATATGAGTCCTTACATACCACTCGACTTCAAATTATCCGAAGAAGTCTGGAGCGATAAGCAGGTAAACCTTTCCCATCTAAAGGTTTTTGGCTGTGTTTCCTATGTACATGTTAGTGTTGTTGACAGGAGCAAGTTAGATGCAAAATCTAATAAATGTTATTTTATTGGATATGGCGGTGCTGAGATTGGTTAAAGGTTCTAGGATGACCATAACAGGAAAATCATCAGAAGCAAAGATGTGATCTTCAATGAACAAGGTAGAAATTGATTTAGAGGGATCAAAGATAGATTGAAAGTCTACTGAGGTTATTCAGTTAGAAGATCTTCCTGAGATTGAGACAGAAACTGTAGAGGTTGAAGTTCAAAACAATATTGCTTCAGAGACAGAAGTTATTGATACAGAATCATTTTCAATAACTCCTCTACAGCTACTAGGAGATCTAGCAGGACTCTTAGACTACCACAGAGGTATTCTCTTTCACTTCATTATGTTTTATTGACTGAAAGAGGTGAACCTGAGTGTTATGATGAGGCGATTCACATGGAAGACTCTGTCAAGTGGGAGCTTTCCATAAAGAATAAGATGGATTCATTGATGACGAATTAGACGTGGCAGCTTGTTGAGTTACCCAGGGGTAAGTAAGCTATGTATAATAAATGGGTTTACAGAATAAAGAAGGAACCCGATGGCAGCAAACGATATAAAGCAATGCTTGTAGTCAAAGGCTTTCAGTAAAATGAAGGTTTTGACTTTAATGAAATATTTTCTCCTATTGTTAAATTGACTACTATCAGGACTGTATTATCAATAGTGGAAGAAGAGGATTTGTTCTTGGAACATTTAGATGTAAAAACGACTTTCCTCTATGGTGATTTAGAGGAAGAAATTTACATGGTTCAACCACATGGTTTTGTAGTACAGGGAGAGGGGAAAAAGGTGTGCAAACTTCAAAAGAGCTTGTATGGTCTCAAACAGGCTCCTAGACAATGGTACATGAAGTTTGACAATTTTATGAGTACCAACAATTTTTAGAGACGTCAGGCAAATCATTGTTGCTACATCAGACATAAGGGTAATTCTTACATTATACTACTTTTATATATTGATGACATGTTGATTGCAGGGGCTAGCAAATAGGAGATTGATCAACTCAAAATTGATTTATCAAAAGTTTGCTATGAAGGATTTAGGTGCTGCTAAACAGATCCTCGGGATGAGGATTGAGAGATCTGATGGTATATTAACTTTGTCACAGGAAAAATATGTGAAAAAGGTTTTGAGCAGGTTTCACATTGAGAATGTAAAACTCGTGAGTACTCATTTAGCTTGTCATTTTAGATTATCTAAAGATTATTCACCCACTTCTGAGTAGGAGAGAGATCACATTGATAGATTGCCTTATGCTTCAGCTATAGGTAATCTTATGTCATGGTTTGCACCAGACCAGACATTGCACATGCAGTGAAAGTTGTGAGTAGATATATGAGTAATCCAAGGGGCTGTCAAGTGGATATTTAGATATTTGAGGGGAATAACTAATTATGCTTTGCATTTTAAAAGGTCAGATTTTAAATTACAAAGTTACGTGGATGCTGATATGGCAGGTGCTATTGATGGCAGGAAAAGTACTACTGGGTATATGTATACTTTGGGTGGTACAACTATTAGTTGGCTCTCTAAGTTGCAGAAGATAGTGGCCCTTTCGACGATAGAGGCTGAGTTTGTTGCAGTTACAGAAGTCAGTAAATAAATGACATGGCTTCAGTCATTTTTAGAGGAACTTGGCCAGAAACAGGGACAAGCGACATTGCATTGTGACAGTCAAAATACTATTCATCTGGCAAATAATCATGTCTTTCATGCTAGAACGATGAACATACAAGTGAGGTATTACTTTATCAGATCAGTGTTGAGAGATGATGTGTTCGTATTAGAAAATATTCTTGGTAGTCAGAATCCAGCAGACATGTTCACCAAGACAGTTCCAACAGACAAACTAAAGTTGTGTGCAACTACAGTTGGACTTTTAAGAAACTAGTAGAAAGAAGTCGCTACCGCTAGCAGTGAAGATATGGTGTTTTGTTTGTTTCGTCTTCAAATGGGAGATTGTTATATTGTGAAGCCCAAACTCTTTTTTCTTTAGGCCCAAGGCATGTTAAAGCCCATTAAATCAATTCCTATTGGCTGAGTTCTTTTGGTGTGGCGGTGAGATTTTTTCAAATTGACTTTCCTTGCTTTTCAAGTTGACGTGCTTGTCAAGTGTGTGAGGCGGTGCTATTTCTATTTAATTGGCAGTGAAGGCATAAAGCCTGGTGTGAGATCAATTAGTCGTGAGAAATCAATTGGCTGAGAGTCAAAAAGGTGGGGCGGCGTTTTTTGCTTCAAGTGTGAGTGAGAAAAAATACTGAGAACTTGGTGAGAGTTGTGAGAAATATTGTAAAAGAAAGGGTTTACTTTCTTGAGAGTTTTTTAGCGTAATACACGGTTAAATGTATTGAATATTTTTCATTGTAACTCAACTGATTGATTATAGTGAAATCTGCAATGGTAGCAACTGGACGTAGCTTAACATTGGGGTGAACCAGTATAAATTTTGGTTTCGTTTTCTATCCCTTTTACTTTATTATTATTCCACTTTATAGTTCTTGTGAGAATTTTAGGCCTCGCAAACCTATCATTCCCTAACACTTACGTCCTAAGAAGTGAAGGTTCATGTTGTATATCCACTATTACTATTATATTTTACTTATTAGTAAAAAAAATATTTAACTACATATTAATGAGGAGGAATTCTATTCTTATATGTGTTCCATCTCTATTTAATCATAAAGTATATTTCGATTTCTCGTCGGATAAAAAGGAAAAATAAGTTGGAAGTTTCGAGCTTGGACACATATGAGTTTAAGGACGAGTTTTGTAACGCCCCGTTACTTTTTGAGGTAATTTTTTTATTTAATTAAAGTTTTTAAGATTAGTTTAAATCCAGAAATTTCGGTTGTAGTAGTTATTTTCGTCCGAAATTCTTTTTAATCGTTTTAATACTTTAAATACGTTTCGGTGACATTATCAATTATTAATGGGCCAATTAATAATTATTAATCACCTTTAGATTCATTTAAGAGCTTCGGGTTTCGTTTTTAAAGTAAAAACAAAAGAGGGACGTAGGCGTCATTTCCCAAATTCTTAAATATCTAAATTTTACTATTCACCTTCTCTTAAAATAGAAAATCAAAGGCAAAACATATCATTTTGCTCTTCCTTTTCCTCTTGAAGCCGAGAGCAACCAAAACCCTTCCCTTTTTTTTGTGTTTTCTTTAATACTCGGTGGATCGTATCGATTCTACTCCCGTTGGAAAGCCCTTGGCTCGTAGATCATTTCCAACCTACCGATCGAGATTTTCGCTCGTTTCCTCGAGGCTTTAAGGTATGTCAAAGTTTCTAAAACTTGAAGTGAATAGTGTTTTAATGAAGGTTTTGAGTTGGAATCTTCGAATTCGTTCACCGAAGCTTGAAGGTTTCAATCGGGGAAGTCTTTATAGTCAATTTTAGAAACTTTCCCTAAACCCTAAAACCGAGTTTTAGCCGGAAACCCGTCCCTTGTGATTTTCCCTCACTTGGCTATGTTTAGGATGTTAGGGTTATTGTGTTCTTACTATTTACTTAATTTTTCGGAAATCGATTAATGTGCAAAACCCTAAATTACGGTTACCCATTGTAGTTGCGAACCTCCAAAGTATCCGAAACCAACCCGAAACACCTCTAAAGTGCATAAAAGCCGGAAAACCAAACCCGAACCCTATTTTTCCTTGTATGGGCTAGAGCACCATAGGGAGGAAATCCGGGTTTTTCGTCGTTTTATGCGTTTAGATGTAGTTTGAATGTTTTCCGGTTAATTAATGTTAATTAGGCGTAATTCATTTGTAGAATTGTGATTTGATCGTGGAATTGCAACCTCGGATATCGGAGCTTGTCTACAAGCTAAGGTGAGTTTAAAGCGAAAGTTAGTAGTTTTATGAACTGAGTTTCGTTATGTTATTGTTTATCGAGGTTAAGAGGGATTTAGCTTCTTAGATTTAAGTTTTGGTTAGAGACTTTAATTCGGAACTGAGTGGAAAGAATTTGGAATTATAATGAGTTCGATGAAAAGGAAACATCGGAGTGGTTTGGAAGTATTGCAAAGCGATTTGGAGATGTTAGATGAAAGTGGAAATGAGAGTTACTTTGAACGGTTTGGAAGTTAAAGTAATTAGAAGATACACTTGAGCGATAACTCGTGTAATCTAGTTAGTTAGGTTTCTTAATAATTTAGTAGGATTCTTTGAGATTAACTAACTTATTAGGAAGCTTAACCTTTTTTGATATGGCTCATCATAGTATGTTGATTTGGATCCATACGATATCATGGTGCGAGAGTTTGTGAATAGTACATGGTAGTACGTGGATTCAGGTCCGTACGTACCATGGTACTATGGTTTGTGTTATGGCACATGATAGTATGTTGATTTCGATCCATACGTATCATGGTGCGAGGAATAGTACATAGTAGTATGTTGATTCGGATCCATACGGTACTATGGTACTATGGTTTGTGATATGGCACATGATAGTATGTTGATTCGGATCCATACGTATCATGGTGCAATGATTTGTGATATGGTACATGATAGTATGTTGACTTCGGTCCATACGGTATCATGGTACGGTAACTTGAGACATGGTACGACCGTACGTGGTATGTTGATTTCGATCCATACAGTAGCACGATACAATGAAACTTGTTTGGTAATAAAGATAGTTAATGTTACCTTTACATATTCCTTAGAATTGTGTAGTAAGACTTAGTAGTAAATGTTACTTTACTTTAAGTCTTTATATCTATCTCTTGGTATTGAATGATGAATACGGGTAATATATGACTATCGTATGATTGTATGGAAATTGGAAGTGTGGATGTGGGTAGTATTGAGTATTATTTGCTTTCATTTTACTCTCACTAGCATTTTATGCTAATGGTGCTACACTTACAAATTTTCAGGTCAGGTAAACCTCGAGCTAAGAAGCATGGTAGAGGAGGTGGAGCCGCGTGACTAGTCGAGATGGTGTATGTGTTAGGAATAGTGTCTTAGAACTTGTAATTATTTAATAATAATAATTTATTTCGAATAAATTAAATAAATAAATATAAATTCTTTATATTATCTAGATTGATTCAATTGACGATATTAGGAATATATGGAAATATATTAATATCAAACATTCAAATATTAAACCCTAAGTTACTCTTATGAAGTCACAACTTAGTATATGAGTCATACTAGAGGATTAAAGTCCAGATGAGTAACTTATAAGTGTCTACGGTAAATGGATAACGTTTGAGAACCTTATCCTGGTAACCGGTTGATAAGCTTCGTCATTTTGAATTTTATAGACAAATGATTTAATCCCGATCATTCACGTGGGAGACATGAAATGGAAGTATCATATGCAATGTTGATTGTATAAGACAAGACCACGATGTTCGATCAAATTTCTCATTAGAACGGATACGTCAGAAATGATCGAATATCAAACTAAGTTTATCAATCGTGATGGATCTCAACCCTAGGGTTGAAATGCGGACTTCCTTAAGTTAGTGAGTTATGTTATTTAATTAATTGAGTTTAATTAATAGAGCGATTCATAAGAGCCTCAATACACTGTCTTTGGGAACATGACTAGATGTATGCTGGGAACTCATTTTCACCAGATGGAATTCATAACTTTTCTATTAAATTAACTAGGACGATATACCTAAACATTTTAAGAACTTTAGAAACTACTTAAATGATGGAGATATTAATTGTTTACACCACGACTTTATTTACATAGAAATTAATATTTAATATTACTAAAGATAAAGTTCATTGGAGATTATTTAATTTAAGTATTAAAAGGGCAAAACCTTAAATTTATCTGTATTTATGAAACAGGGTTCCACGGAAGATTATATCACGATATAAATAATGATAAACTAAATGGACATAACTAATAGGAGTTCAATAGTTAATTAATATATAGTGGAATTATTCATAGTTATATAATAAGTAATTAACCTGATTATGTGTTAATTACTTAATTGACTAATTATTAAGCCCATGATCTATAAGTCCATCCAGCTCCCTATGCTACCCAAATATCAATATAACGCAAAATCAAGTAGAAGAAATGGAAATTTTAAGTAAAGTGAATTACTTAAAATAGGCAATATTAATTGTTTAAATTTTGAGTATATTTAAACGGTAAATTAATATAAACATTATTAATTGTTTAAATAATGAGTTTATTTAAACATGAAATTAATAATGAAATATTATTAATTATACATTATTAATTATTTAAATATTGAGTATATTTAAATGGTAATTAATAATTTGAAATTAATTAACAATTATTAATTGTTTAAATAATAAATTTTATTTGAAACCGAATTAATAATTAAAAATTAATTAATTAATAATAAAATGTTATCAATAAAATTATTAATTAAATAATGAGTTTATTTAATGGAAATTAATAATTAAAATATTTATTATTAATTATTTAAATAATGAAAATTATTTAAATGGAAATTAATAATTAAATATAATATGATAATATTTAGTCGGGAGAAAATATTAATATTATTAATTGTTTAAATGAAATATTTTATTTAAATGGTAATTAATAAATAAATTTATTAAGTTGGACATATTAATTTAAGAGAGAATTTCAAGCCCAATTAATGAACCCAATTGGAATTGGCCCAAAATAATTAATTAAATAAATTGTATTTATTTATTATTTTATGATGATAAAATCGGCCATGACATGTATTTCGAGGAGATAATTGTTTGAATTATATCCTAAAATAATTACATAGATTTATTTACCCAAGATAAATAAAAATAAAGAAAATAAAATAATCTCCTATTTATCCAAGGCATTTTCGAAATTGCTAGATAAAAGAAAGAGATAATCTTTTTTCTTTTTGTAAGATTATCTCTATAGATTAATCCTAATGTGATTAGGATTCCTATTTTTCTATAAGATGAAACTGGTTTGGTAATAAAGATAGTTAATGTTACCTTTACTTATTCCTTAGCATTGTGTAGTAAGACTTAGTAGTAAATGTTACTTTACTTTAAATCTTTTTCTTCTATCCTCTTGGTATTGAATGATCAATACGGGTAATATTTGATCTATCGGGATATTGTATGGAAGATGGAAGTGTGGATGTGGGTATGATTGAGCATTATAGGCCCTGAACCGATTCTCCATATTTTACTCATTGTAAGTAAAGGGTTTTCTTTTTTTAAAAACGAGCATGAATCTACATGTTTTTATCACAAATTGCATGATATTAATAGATCTTAAATTAAGTGTTAATTTGTGTTACTAAATAAATTCCGCTAATTTAGTAAATCATCCTTTCAGTATGAACAATGTTAAAGACATCTTTTGGTTTAGCATTTGTTAAAATGCTTGTAAATTATTTCCATTTTACATACATGTGTCTTTTTGAGCCCGGAAGGGTATTTGTGTAAAAATTGTCTATGTCTTATGATTTATTTCTCCTTTGGAATGCACATTCCCGATTTATAGATTTCTCTGGATTTGGGTTGTAAAACAGGTTTTGGGCTATTCGATTTTTAAACGAACCCATGTCGTTTTTCTTTAAAAATCGAGTCTTCTGCTGTGCATTTGAATTTAAAGAATTTAACGGAAAGCAGGTCGTTACAAGTTTTTACTAAAAAATTGATAGTTTTGTGATAGTTTTCGAGTTTGGTTTAATTCTTATAGGAAATTTAGTGATGGTGGCGCAGATGACAACAAGGGTAGAAATAGCGGCAAGTGTGACGAAAAAATCAAAAAAATAATTAATAATAGATTATTTAAGAAGATGTGATAAAGAAAGGAAAATTAGAGTAATTTAGAAATAAAAAATATTTATTAAATTCTTTTAATAATAAATATATAAATATTTAATTTAGCATTCATAAAACTTATTTTTGTAAGAATAAGTGATTGGGTTGTCTCCTTTTGACCCTGCCCCTTGATTGTTGACTCTTAATTTTGAACCTCTTCGCTTTATCTTTCCCATTGTATTTATCCAAATGTGTAATTTTATTTTGTCCACTATATGCTTTTTCTCCCAATATGAGATATTTTCATACGGGTCAACATGAGCATATCACAAATGATTAGACATGTGTTCCTTTCTCTTGAGGTCTAAGATTCGAGTTTTCCCTCCCCCAATTTAATGTAATATTTAAAAAAAATATCAGCCCTAAAGAATTTTGAACCTTTCTTATAAACAAACCATATTTTATTTTTTGATACCATTGAGGTAAAATCCAAATGGTATCTATCCCACAAGACTAATATGTGTCCGTGACTGTAAGACCCCAGGTTTTCTAAAGAGTGTTTATTTTTATTTTTTAAATTTCTTAAGTTGCTTATTACTGTATTTGGTGTTAATTAATTTAGAAATTATTACCTATTTTGATTTGATTATTTGGTAAGTTTACCATAGTTAAGGGTTAACTTGGGGAGGTAAATAATTAAGTGAAGGCTTTTAACTATGGTTAATTAGGGGGAAATGGTTAGTTAGCAACTAAGACTTGAGCAAGGATTGGTTAGCAATAAAAGGGACTTGAAAGTAATGTGAAGAGGCGGGAGGACCTTTAGCAATTAGAAACTTTTAAATTCAGCCAACTCCACTTATATATGATGGAATTAAATTAAAAAAAAAGAAATAAAGAAACATCATCTTCTCCAAAAATCTTTCCCTCAACCTACGAACCCCCCATTGAATCAAAGAGGTGGGTTTTCTTACTTTTCAATTCTTCATGGATCTTGGCTAAATCAAGAGGAAATTGAGTGATTTATTAAAGAAACAACAAGTTAGGAAAGGTTGGGTAAATAATCCATTGAATTGAAGAAGCTTCAAGGTAAGTAATCATCCATGGAAAAACTCAAAGATCATCACCTAGGTTGTAGAATTTCATGGTTTCCATTGTTTGTGTTTGTAGAATCTTTTCCCTTTGAGTTAAAGTAATTTTTAATTTCTGGAACTAAACTTTCATCAACTTATTTAAAACCCTAAGAATTCCTATTTCAAATTATATCTTGAATCAAGAAGCCATAGGAGAACTTTACCTTAAAACTCCATTATAGACAATTTTCAAGCTTTCTAGCTTTTTTCAAATTTGAGTTTTTTTTATGAATTTTGCTTGATAACTTTCAATTTTGGGATATATGTATGCTTAATTATATATATGACATAAGAAAAACAACTTGGAATGGCAAGCCGATGTTTTTCAAAAACCCCAAAAATTACCGAAAATTTCAATTTTTAACTTGGCTAGTTTGCGTCTTGTGAATTGAACCGGATTCCGGGTTTTTCTTAGTGGTTTTTTGCTGGGATTTTATGATATTAATAAACATAATAAGTTTGATATGATTGATGTAGGAGGGGGTCAAGCTTAAGGCGAATTTACAATGTTAACCAACGTGAGAATAAAACGAGGTTCGAGTGGTGGTATGGTTGGATGAACGGGGTTGAAATTTAGATGAGTTTGGAATTGTGTTTTCTGATGTGAAGTGGCTAATATAATTCCATTTCCATGTCTTTGATGGTAAGAAAAGGAAAGGGAACAAAGAGAAGGCAAAACCGACAAGTCGTTCTAGTAACGGGTTAATCGAGGAAATAGAACAAGTGTTATGGACACCAATTCAACCATGCTTATATTTTGATAATGAGTTGCTTTAGAATTCTTATTTATGATTATATGATCTGTCAAGTGAAAAATTGAGTTAGATACTGATTGGGGTGCATGCATTTATATACTCGATATTTTAAAAGCTAAAAATCGATGTGTGTTATGAAACTAGCATGGCTACTTGCATCTCATTGCATTCATGCATCTCATTTGTTTTGTTTTGTTTGATAGCAATGTGGTTGTAATATATGTAGTGGTGTATGGATGTTGGACGTTACATATGGTTACCGTGGCAAGTTGAGCAAAGCTCCAAGGCACTATGTGGTGGATGGCCCGGAAGCTAGAGTAGCTACTGAGATAGTCTGGAAGTATAAAATGAGCAAAAGCTCGAGAGGCTACTGGGATAGCCTAGTGTTTATGAATGGATATTGAGATAACTTAGAGTTTTGAACTAAGCTACTAAGATAACTTCCGAGATGTGTGTAGTAAGACACGTGAATATGTAAGCAAGATGTGGTATCAGTTAGGATATAAGAACATGCTAACAACACTTGTGATTGTTTGTGAAAACTTAACCTTAAATATACATGTATAGTTCTCTTGTCATTTTGAATGCATCATTTCAAACATATCATCACTTGGAATCGTTTCATTTTCACTAAGTGTCATGCTCAAAGGTACTTTATATCACCTTTTAGGTAATGGTAGAGGACGGGATTGGGGCAAGGAGGCTGGTGCACGTTGAGGCTTCGAGGAGTGCACTTTTGGAATGGCTATGTACTTCAAGGATTAGGATTTTGATAAAAAGTTTTGTGTCAGTTTGAACTCGAAGTTGTCATGATGTACTTTGAAATGTGTATAAATGAACTTGTAAATATCTTATGTTTTCATTGTTGGTTTACAAACTTATTTCCTACGAACTTTAAGTTTTAAACACGGTTGATAATGAAAGGGCAAACAAGCTTAATATTTGTTTTGAAGCAGGATTGTCTTGAACTAATTGATTAAAACTTTGAGTTTAGCTTATGTGTTTTTCTTTTTTTGTTTTAAAAAGTTAGGGCCTATGCTTCCGCCTTGCGTATTCGTGATTTAGATTTATTTAATAAACCAGGTCGTTACAGTGACGATATTAATAGTTTAAATAGACTATATACACTTTTTTAATATTAAAGTATTGAAAAACTTTTTTACTATTAAGTATTATTTTGTGATAATCTGAGCATAATTCAACTGGTGAGACACTTAATTTTTTCGAAGTTGAAGAGTCACCTCACCTCTCCTCTCTCTCAATTTGATTTAATGTCTAAAAAATATATATTATTTTGTAGGATATATCATATATATTTTTACCAATAATAATAAATTAGTAGGTATTACATAGTATTTTAAGTTTTATATTGTATATTGGGAGCAAATTAGGATTAGGACATGTGTGAATGGTTGATGGGCTTAGACTTAATTTGGGCTTGGTGGGCTCACTGGATACGTGCCCTAGTCTTACTATGCAGTATTCGCTACTGCTGGTTCAGAAATATGTTACCTTTTTCATTCCTGGAAGAGGTGTTTGGTGCATGAGAATGAGAATATGATGTCTGAGAATATTAAGCTTGTGTCTGATAGACAGGAATGAGAATTGAAAAAATGGTTTGGTTTTTTACTTAAAAAATCACTTCATAATAAATTTAAAAATATTTTTTTAATTAAAAGATAGATAATTAAAATTTTAAAAACTATATTTAATATTTATTTATGGTGGGTTTATGAGATTAAGAAGCTAAGGAATGTGATTCCCAACCCCCAACCAAACACTACCTGATTTTATTTTACATTTTTCACTTTTAAGAAAACTGAAGTTGGTTAAAATAATTTAATTATAAAGAGTGCTTTCATAAATCACGCCAACATTCATTTCACATATTTATTTATTAATATGTAAATAAATAAGATATAGATTATTTTTCAAAACTACTATTAAAATGTTTCTAAAAAAATTCATCTTCAACTTGAAATTTTTTCAACTAAAATTATCTTCAATAAGTAGACGATATATTACTTGACAAAGAGTCAAATAAAAATTTAGACTAAAATCGTCTATTTAGTAGATGATTTACCCCTACATTATGTTAATGAATGAACTAATCACCTTATAGAATCATCCAATATTACAAAAGTGTTACACTAGTTTATAGATAAGTAAATCAAGAGAAATAAGCCAAATAAGGAAAGTAGGCAATACATAAGACATTCATGAATGTAAATATAGTTTTTGATGAAGATAAAAAAAAATCCATATTTTTCAAATTATTTTCATAGAAGATCATAAAAGCGCATAAAATCGAGTTTGAATCGGTGTCCCACCCCAGAGGGTATAATCTTTTAGGAACTATTTATAGGGTTGCAAATGATGCAATGATCTGAAACTAATCTTTCTATTACACTTCCCTTTTGTATGATATAATCTTTACTATATTTATTCCAAAGGTGTAATCCATAAGCCTCATACTTAAGCTTAGCTAGCATTGTGTTTGCCCAATTTGCAATTGTTTGATTTTCAGGCTTCTTATAAAGTTCACCAATCTCATTCCAATCCAATAAATAGAAGGCTTTAGAAGGCAATATTGTCAAGTTGTAATATTCAAGTCTACCACTTTTTCTTATCCTTGCAACCACTTTTGAGACCAAAATTGGTCCATTTTGTCCCCATATACTCCCATCAAATTCTAATGCAAATTTTTCCATGAATATCTTTAGAAGAGGATGATTTGTATCGAAAACAAGAACCGCGTTGTTTAAAACCGTCCAACCTTTTTGTGGCGTGTCAATACTTTGGATGCCGATAGCGTTCTTTAACCCTTTGAAGGATTTCAAAACAATGAAATCTGTATCTAAGTAAACACCTCCATGTTTGTATAGAATTGCAAGTCTCATCAAGTTAGATAGATTTTGAGCTAATGGAATCGTACCTGGATCCTTGTTTCCTCTCTTCATCTCATCAAACCAAGCTTCAACCGGGGTTTTTCTGAATAGAGAAGGCAAATCCGGTGTGATTGCTAAAATTTTAAGCTTATGATCAAGTAAAGGTTTAAGAATTTTGTAGCCTCTTTTTGAATCCATTGTTCTTGATAAAATAATTAAGCATCCATGGGGATGAAACTTAAAAACACTTTCTACCGCCAATAATTCTCTTCCTCTAAATAACCTTGCGGGAGAAATCCATGTCATGAAGAATTGAATCTCACAATCACGGCCAAGAAACTTCATGAGACGATCGTCGAATTGTCTCGTCGAGTTGTTTGAATGGAAAATTCGAAACTCGGGAAGATTTTTCTTAAACCAATCAATTCTTTCTTGTGTTGAAAGATTGGATGGAACTACCAAGGAATCAAAAGTTTCACTTTTATCACCATTGTTTTCTTGTTGGGATTGATCTCCTACCAAAGTTGGCTCAATTTGTACTTGTGTTATGCAAGTAATTGGTGAGCTCAAAAAAATTCTCTCATTTCTTGATTCCCTTTGAATATAGGTTTTATAGATTATGACATCTCCACAAATAAGAAAGATTATGATAGCAAGCAATATGGTAGGAAATATGGGAGTTTTGGAAAATCTCTCAAACATGTTTTTTTTTTTTAAAAAAAAAAAACAAGAAATAGAGTTGTGTGTAAAATGAATCTATTTAAATAAACTCAAACTTTGAATAAACTTCATTTGCCATTATATCAATGAATATCTTGCTCTATAATCATAGGCAATAAAATATAACAAAATAAATACATCAATACCTTGCCGAAAATAAAGATTCTCCTACCATATATGAAATATGCGTTTTCTATTTTTTAAGAAAAATGAGGTTGGCTAAAATAATTTACTAATTTAAGAATGGTTTTATGAATTATGAGAACACGCTTATTCATGTATTTATTTATTTTATATTGTATTAGTATGTTTTTGTTTAATAAATAAGATATAGATTTTTTTTAATTATTTTGTCTGGATATGTTATTAAAATAATTTATCTTCATTATTAAAATTGAATGGATTAAAGGCTAGCTACCCTCCCTTACATAGGGATGGAAAAATTTCCTGAGGTTAGAGGCGGGGAATCCCCGTTTTATTAGGGTAAGAGGGGAAATTTCCCCCGATTTATTTTAAGGTACGGGGATGGGAATACATTCTTCGCCCCGCTCCGACCGCGAACCTAATATTTTAATAATATCTTATGTATTTTATTTAGTTTTATCTTTATTTATTGAAAAAATATATAATATGGTTATATTAACCAATAAATTATAAAATGTTTGGTATTATGTTTTTTTTTTGTCTTAAAAATGTATATTTTAAATATATATTTCATTTTTATATTCCTTTTTAAATAAGAATTAAAATATAAAATGAGGCATTTTCTCAACAGGAAACCCGATCCTTGAACCCACACCGATTTTTTTTATTAGAGGATTGGGTAGGGTATGAGGATTAAAAATCTTTACAGGTTATGGGATGAGAAATACATCCCCGACCCCGCCCCGTTACCATCCTTACCCTCACACTTCAACTCATGCACAGATACTATCATTATGAATTGGTTTTTTTTTTTAAATATTATATTTATAAATATTGTAGAAATTTCTGCTAACCAATGAAATTTTCAAATTGAAATGAGTAAAAAAAAGGGGTAAAGTATCTTTTTGGTCCCGGAGTTTTGGACTTCGTGTCTATTTGGTCCTTGCGTTTTCAATTTGTGTCTAAGTGGTTCATGAGTTTTAGAAATTATTTCTGTTTGACCCCCACGTTTTTAATGTGTCTAAGTAGTTCTGAGTTTTTGACATTGTGTCTATTTGGTCTCTGAGTTTTCAAGAATGATTAGAAATAAGTTTAATTTTTCCTTCACATATTCATTAACTACTTAACATATTGTTGATTTAAGATTAAATGTTATTTCATCAATTTATACCTACAATTTAAAATAATAATTAATCTCGTGTCATTAATTTTAGTCAATTAATCATTTTATGTCAATGCAAAGTCAATATTCCGATAAAAAGTTAACAAATTAAGAACTGATTAAAGTCAATTCTAATAATTCAGTGATCATTTAGACACAGATTTAGAAGTAATGTCTAAAACCCAGGAACCACTTAGACACAAATTGAAAACGCATGGACCAAATAGACACAACATCTAAAATTGAGGAACTACTGAGACTCAAATCGAAAACACGGTTATCAAATAGACATATTGACCAAAATTCAAGGACAAAAGAAAAACGTCCTTCTTGTTGTGGAGAATTTTGATATTCGTAGAGATAATATTTCAAATTTTACAATTTATTAAATAGGGCTATTATCACATATAGCCAATATCGAGTCTCAGTTTTCAAAAAAACCACAAAGATTGAAAAATATCAAAATTACCCATAACATAATTAACCCACAATTATTTTATGAATAATTGATTATAATTGATATATTATTTTTGTAAATTTACATTACTAATATAAATTTAATACTAGAATTTACATTACTGATAAATTATTATTGTAAAATTATATCAATGATATATCATTAAAATAATGAATATTTAAAAGATGGGTAAATATATATAAACATCAAGATATTTGAAAACAAGACTAAAAATTTTTTTTATCAAAAAAATTTTCTTATTAAATAACCATTAGACAATTAAGAAAAAGAAAAAACTATTAGATATAAATCCTCCCTGATTTAGATTAATTGATAGGTTAGAAGCTTTGACTAGATAAAGTTTTACCATAATTGTACGATTAGTCCACGTCATTGTGAATTATATGCATTAGTATTATAATAAATTTTGCTTGATTATTAAAAAATGACCTCATTTTAGATATGCATAAATTTTTAATTCTTTATTTAAATAGAAGATATATATTATGTGTGTTTATTTTATTTTCTGTCGATTTCCTAAAGTATTCTATTTTTTTTTTTTTTTATTTTTCAATTGCCAATCAATTTTTCTTTCTATTTTTTTTTTTTATAAATAGAAAAATTCGGAGAAGAAGATATCAGAGAGTGGGCCTTTGAGAGAGATTATTTTATTCTTTCGTCTTCCCCTAAGAAACGATAAATACAATGACTACGAAATGACTAATTAATCGTATTAATCTCCATTTATTATCATTGAATTTGACGAGTCTCGATTCTCCGGCTAAACTTAATTTAATCGCATTAATCTCCATATATTGAGCTTTAAAATCTATTTTCAGCTCCAAATTGGAGATATTTGTCTATTATATATATTCTTTAAAATTTTAAATATAAGTCTTGTTTTGGCAAAATATATATATATGTATATAAAAGCCTTTTTTAGACCATAATCTTCACAAAAAAAAAAGCCTTGTTTTATAACTGGAAGAAAAATCTGAGATGAAAGAGGGATGACAAAATTCCCCGCGGGTTAGGGTTAGGGGGGAAAATTTTCCCAAATTTGTTTTAGGATTAGGGGATGAAAAGACATTCCCGCCCCCGCTCGCGGAGTTAAAATTCTCAAGTCGATAGAGATTCAATTAAAACCGACTAAAACCTATTGAAATTAAATAACTTAAATTGCTATTTTGCTACCTAAACCGTTCATTTTTTGTTTGTAATTTTTTTTATTTTTAGTCACTTTAATGTGATTTTAATAAAAACAAAAATTAACACCCCGAAACTAAAAATATCCATAACATGCAATACATATAATTATTGATTATTGATTATAATATTAATAACTATGAAAATAAAATCTTGTTATTCATTCGTGATATTTAATTTCTTGAAAATTAAGTAATTAATATTTTTCTATTTTGTTTTTGGATGATAAATAATGAAAAAAATTATTGAAAAAAATATTTATAATATAAAAAAATTATTCAATTATATTATAATTTCAAATATATTGAACTATTTTATTTATATGAAATTAAAATATAAAAAATAAAAGGATTTTTTTAATTTAATTTATAAAGTAAATAGATAGATATAAATATACTATTATATTATTTGGATTTAACTTTAAATATGGGCAAAAAAGTTTGATACGGTTTCAAGGGATTCGAACCCAGACATAAGGATATAACTTGAGGCGTTGTTGCGTCCCTTTTGCCAATATGCTACTTGGTAGTTTAATATATCTATTAACTTTTTTTTATATATATTTATAAATGAAGGGGCCCAAATTAATTCTCATTCAAAGTCATATATATAGTTTTAATAAATCTAAAAATCGAGGGGGGCACGTGCCCCCTCTGGCCCCTATGTAGATCCGCCCCTGCCGCCCCGCCTCCGACCCCAAACCCGATATTTTAATAACATCTTATGTATTTTGTTTACTTTTATATTTATTTAGTAGAAAAAAATATATAAAATATGGTTATATTAACTTATAAATTATAAAATGTTTAATATTATGTTTTATTTTTATCTTAAAAATGTATATTTTAAATATATATTCTTTTTTATATTTCTTTTTAAATAAAAATTAAAATATAAAAAAGGGAATTTTCCCCGCGGGGAACCTGATCCCACCCCGATTATTGGATTGGGGGATAGGGTAGGGTATGGGGATTTAAAATCCCCGCAGGTTAAGGGATGGGAATGGCATCCCCGACCCTGCCCCGCCCCGTTGCCATCCCTAGAGGAAACTAGATGGGACAGAACTATGCTTTTTACCAATTACAAAATTGAAGGAATTTAGTTAAGAGAATTATTCGATCTTTTCAAGTCCGACTATTTTTTTGTTTCCAGAACAAAGGTGTCTAGATATTGTTATTTTCGCATTTTAATTGTGAATTTTGTACATGGACTATCACATATATATTGTTTAATTTTAATTAACTCCAGGAATACTGCCCCATTTTGTTCACAATAATATAATACTTGAGAATATGATATCAGAGTATTTGATTATTGAGAATCTTATATTACTATATTTGTTTAATTCAATAATAAATACGAGAATACCTTGTAATTTATAGATTATTGTGTTTGTTTCATGGAAATTGTATAGGGAAATATAATATAATATATTAATGGAAATTGTGGGAAGGGATTTAACAGAGGTTGAGAGGGTTATTGAGGAAATCCAAATTCTTTCGGGTAATGGAAAAATCTCAGGATTCCAACATACAAATAGAAGATGCAACAAAGCTGCTCATTCTTTGGCAAACCTTGCTGCTGATACGAGTTTTGCAGGTCAATGGTGGGGTGATTTCCCTCTTGAGATTCGGCTTCCTCTTGAGTGAAGAGTGTGGCTTTACTTTTTGTTCTTTTAGTTTTGTTTTCTTACTCCTGTGTTGTTCAAAAAAAAAATTCCAATAAATATATTGGTAACTAGGAAACCAACCAACAAAAAATGAAGGAAACAAATAATGAACGATCATCAAAGCGTAAAAAAATTCAATGTTATACCAATTTTTTTATATGGAAAAGAACATATAATCACATTGTGTAAATGTGTATTGAAGAAGGTAGACTTGTGGAAATGTGAGTATATGTTATTTTCTTTATTTTTTTGACAACTTTTCCTAATTAAATAGAGTTAAAATTTCTAAAAGAAATATTACCTTCTTGTGGGAATCATGGAAAACACCCGAATTTAAAGGTAATTAAATACCCTCAATAGATTCTGGGATACCAATATATTTTTAAATAACCTAAAACAAACAATGAAATTAGCTGCTCTTTATAAGAAAATCTTATATTACAATGAATTAAACAGGGCTTTAAGAGAAATTTTGGTTAGAAGTAATCTTAGATTATCATGGGATGTCATCCACACTCCCTTGTTTTGGTAGACAACAATCATAAATTATCGAGCATCTCAAAATCCTTGGCATCTATTAGGTCTAACTAATTCTAGTTATTACTAGAATACTGTAAGGTCTATTTGGTTGAAATCAATCTCATATTCAGATTATAGGAAATGAGGATGACATGGTATCTAGATGCTTGAAATTAAAGATTACGGTATTCGTTTAAAAAAAGCTATAGAGATAATTGAGAGTATTCAAGAAAAATTGTGTGAGATTCCAATATCCCCAACTTCATATATAATTAATATAAAATATATTAAAATAAAGAAGAGTATTAATGGAACAATCTATAATTATATCACATTTCAATATATCATTCCTACCGGTTGTCCCATCAAACAAACACAGTAGTCCTTTGATTCCCGATAAAATAAATATTCAGTAATCTTAATTCTCAGTATTTTAAAATTTCAATTGTTTGAAATTCCCACTAATAAAAATTGGGGAAAAGTCATCGATAACATTATGAAGGTGAAGGAAATATTTTAAAATAATTTTCATATGGTTCCTGATCCTCCCCACTAGATCATCGTTTACTTTTTACCTGCAATTTTTTAATTAAATGTTGTACTATAAGAGAGAGATTGTAATGAAAAAAAAATACAATAATATTATCAAATCATGATAACATTGAATATTATTAAATAAATTCGTTCGAGAAGCTGATTCAAACTCTAAAACTAATTTAAAGTAGTCAGTTTTTTTTCCCCACTAAATCACACCCTAATATTTCATACAATTTACATTGATTTTGTTTAAGAGCATCTTCAAAATGTCAAAAAGATCGTCGTTCTGAAGAAAAAAATTATTGAATATAGTAGCTATAATCTGGCTCGTCATTCAACATTAGATCTATGTAACTACTATTCTCTCCTTCCTCAGCCGAGTTTCAATTTGTATCGCCCTCGCGGGTGTGTAATCGTCTAGGAACTATTTATCGGGTTGCAAACGATGCAATGATCTTGGACTAATCTTTCTATGACACTTCCCTTTTGTATGATATAATTTTTACTATGCTTGTTCCATAGGTGTAATCCATAAGCCTCATACTTAAGCTTAGCTAGTATTGAGTTTGCCCAATTTACATCAGCCTCATTTTCTGGCTTCTTAAAAAGTTCCCCAATTTTATTCCAATCAATTGGATAAAAGGCCTCAGGCTTCAATATTGTGAGGTTGTAATCAATTCTAGCTTTATTTCTTATCTTTGCAACCACTCTTGAGACCAGAAATGGTCCATTATGTCCCCATCTATTCCCATCAAAATGTGATGCAAAGTTTTCCAAAAATTTCTTTACAAGGGGATGATTTGTATCGAAAACAAGAACTGCGTTGTTTAAAACCGTCCCACTCTTAGATACCGTATCGATACTTTGTATGCCGATAGCGTTCTTCAACCCTGAGAAGGATTTCAAAACAATGAAATCTGTATCTAAGTAAACACCTCCATACTTGAATAGAATTGCAAGTCTCATCAAGTTAGACAGGTTTTGAGCTAACGGAATCCGACCGGGGTCCTTGTTTCCGCTCTTGATCTCATCAAACCAAGCTTCAACTGGAGTGTCGTTGAATAGCGAAGGCAAGTCCGGTGTGATCGCCAAAATCTTAAACCCGTGATCGAGTAAAGGTTTAAGAATCTTGTGGCCTCTTTTTGAATCCATTGTTCTTGATAGAATAGTTAAGCATCCATAAGGATGAAACTTAAAAACACTTTCTACTGCCAACAATTCTCTGCCTCCAAATGACCTTGCTGGAAATATCCATGTCATGAAGAATTGCATCTCACACTCACGGTTGAGAAACTTCGTAAGACGATCATCGAATCGCCGCGTCGAGTTGTTCGACTGCAAAATTCGAAACTCGGGGAGATTTTTCTTGAACCAATCAACTCTTGCTTCTCTAGAAAGATTGAATGGAACAACCAAGGAATCAAAAGTTTCATTTTTATCATCATCTTTGTTTTCATGTTGGGAATGTAGTGATTCTTCAACCAAAGTTGACTCAATTTGTCCTTGAGTTATACGTGTAATCAGCGCGCTCGAAAAAATTCTCTCCTTTCTTGATTCTGTTAGAACAGAGACTTTGTAAATGATGCCATCTCCACATATAAGAAAAATGATAGTAACAAGCATGATGGTAGGAAATATGGGGATTATGGCACATATTTTCGACATGTTTGCTTTGTTTCAAATCAATTCTTCGCTGCAATCACTTAGATCCACCCCGAAAACCCCGTAACGTGCAGATTCTTTCGACAAAAAGTGAAGTTATATTGCATAATGAAACTATTTGAACAGGCTACTAATCTTTGGAGAAACTTTGTTGGCGATTACAACAAAGATAGACATTGGTATTATGAGATTAATTTATTAAGACTCTAATCTTGGAATTTGTTTTGGAAAGTCCATCAAGGAATTAGAGTTTGAAAAGGTCAGATTTGGATTGGGGTTTTAGATCAAAGGGTGTTGGGGATGAAAGCATATAGAAAGTCTGACAATTTTATTTGCATAGAAGATTTCAAAATAAGGAGTTATAATTATGTTTTAGAGTTGACTTTGAAGTCTTAGGGTGTTTGGTTGAAGAGAATAGAGATGCATTTAGATGGGGTTAGTTTTTTTATTACTCTAAACCCTATTTATTAGGTTGATTTTAATGTTTTGGATTTGAGTTTTTAAATTAATAATTTTTTTAGGCTGTTTTTCAAAATTGGCATTTTAAAAATTGATTTTAAAAATAGTAAAAGTTTTACTTATTTTCAAAAATGATATTTTTTCGAATCGAGACTATGTTTGATTATAATTTCACATCAAGCATTGTAATGTACAACTTGCTGGTTTGCTTGGTTATTAGAAAACAAATTCTTCATCAAGTTTTCTTCCATATCTCTGACCTTAATTGTTTTTCTTATTATTATTATTATTGCGGTTGTTTACATATACTAATGTGAAATTCGTGTCCAAACTAAAATTAAAATCTTCTAGATTTTCTTCTTTTTTTCCCATTTTGTTTAGGGTAAAATGTAAAAACTTCACTTTCACACAATTTTAAATATGACCTTTGCATTTTTATTTTTTTTCAAAATGTACCCTTACGCTGCACTTATCAAGAAGCTATAATCTATTTAAAAATAATTCATTTTAATATTGAAATATTATTTCATTCTTTTTTTTTAACATTATAATAAAATATTAATATTTCTTAACCTTTCTAACTAAAATGGTAAAAAAAAAAATCGGGACCCACAATATTTATATTAGCATTCAATCAGTCTTTACCTAAGAAAATTATATCCTCATTAGAAAATAACAATCTCCCCATCAAGATTTTTACAATAACATAAGTTTATGCCTTTCGTCCTGCTACAAATCAAATTAGGTAGGAATCGAACCACTAATCAGGCACAAATTTAAGTACGAATGTAACGACCCGACTTTTCAGAGTTTAATTTCAAATATAATAAAACAGCGAAAGACTCAAAAAATATTTTTTTATTGAAAATCAAAGATTAACCTAATGTCAAATATTCATTTCAAACAAAATACTAATTCCAGAATTACAAAGTTTAAATAAAAACGGTATGAAATCAAATAACATTGTCTCAAATAAGAAATCGAAATAAATAAAGAATGTCCAATCTCAAAGTTTAAAATCAGTAAGGCTCGACATAATATTCGTAAATTGTTATAAATGACAAGATGGCCACAAAAACGACATGAACCCCTTATCTTCGTCACTTCATCAACCGCCACCTCTAAGAGGCTAAAACCAGTGAGAAAACAGTCTAATAAACCTTATTAGGTTAATTTTAATGTTTTGGATTTGAGTTTTTAAATTAATAATTTTGTTACGAGGTTTTTCAAAATTGATATTTTCAAAAATAGTAAGAATTTTGTTTATTTTTAAAAATGACATTTCTCGGATCGAGATTAAGTTTGATTATAATTTCACATCAAGCATTGTAATGTACAACTTGCTGGTTTGCTTGGTTATTAGAAAACAATTTCTTCAACAAGCGTTCTCCCATATCTCTGACCTTAATTGTTTTTCTTGTTATTATTGTGGTGGTTTACATATACTAATGTGAAATTCGTGCCCAAACTAAAATTAAAACCTTCTAGATTTTCTTCCTTTTTCCCTTTTGTTTAGGGTAAAATGTAATAATGATTCTTGCAGTTTCACCTAATTTCAAATATATTTCCTGCATTTTAGTTTTTTCAAAATACACCCCTACACTTATCAAGAAGTCATCATCTATTAAAAAATAATCCATTTTAACATTGAAATATTATTTCATTATTTTTTTAAACATTTTAATAGAATATTAACATTTCTTAATATTTCTAACTAAACATGGGTAGAAAAAATATATCGGGACCTACATTGTTTACATTAACATTCAATTAGCCTTTGCCTAAGAAAATTTCATTCTCATTCGAAAATAACAATCACCTCATCAAGATTTTTACAATAGCATCATCAAGTCTATGTCTTTCATCTTGCTACAAATCGAATTAGGTAGGAATCGAATTGCTAATCAGGCACAAATTTAAGAACGAAACTTTAGAAAATTATGGGTCCTATTTTTTTACCCAAGATTAGTTGAAAAGGTTAATAAATATTAATATTCTATTATAAAAAAAATTATATCTCAATGTTAAAATGGATGTTTTTTTTTAATAAATGATTGTTTCTTGATAAGTATAGGAGTGTATTTTGAAAAAAATAAAGTGCATGGGTCATATTTAAAATTGGGTGAAAGTGCAGGTCATTCTTGTATTTTACCCTTTTGTTTATTCAGATTTTTGCTAACCGAGACGAGAATTTCAGCCTAAAAAAAATTTTAAAAAAAATAACTTCCTAAAAGAAAGTTGAGAAATTAACTCTTTATTTTCTCAAGGGATTCGAATATGTTCAAAAAACAGCTTGGAAATTTTTTGCAAAATAAAGTTAATTATTCTGCTAGCATTAATACAGGGATGAAATTCAGCCTTTAGGAAATTTTTTTAAGGTAAATAACACACATTTTTTTTAAAATCTCTCTTTTCTTTAATTGGCTTTGTCTAACAATTATTATTGAAGAAGCGCAAAAAAATACAAATAGGCCGTCAACTCGGAAGTGTTCTATTTGGTTTATACACTCATATATATAACCCGAGCATAATTTAATTAGTTTCTGCATCATACTCTCTTCCCATCATAATAAAGTTTGGATCTCCCCTCCCCTATCTGATATAGTATCTCAAGGAAAGAAGAACACTCTATATATATTATAGAAATTCAACCTCCAAATCAATATATAAAATAAACCACGGCAGCATTTCACCTTTCTTTCTAGTTCTCCACTACCATTTGTTTTCCTGGAAGTCAAATTAAAATTTTCAACACATTGGAATTTTCCTAGATTTTTTGGCTCACAATATATGGATCATATGATGACATTCATTAAATAATTCATCAAGTGGATTTTATGTCAAAAATCAATCATTCTAAGAGAAACGGTTTTCTATATCTTTCAGAGAATTGAATCATTATGGCCATTTGATGACAACTTATTTAGACAAAATTGACCCTCAGAATTGAATAATCAACATGCTTATACTTGAGAGGCAATTGAATCAGGTTCTGTTCATTACAAATCAGGCATTTTACAGCATGATGAGGCACAAGTACATCAATATGATGTGGATTCTGATGGCATTTTTACATGAGATTCTTTTTATGTCTGTAGCTTCTTCGGATATATCGATGTTCGGAAATGAATCAGATCGCTTGGCTTTACTTGACTTGAGAAGAAGAATACAAAAGGATCCACACAACATCATGAGCTCCTGGAATGATTCGATGCCTTTTTGTAACTGGGTAGGTATTACTTGCAATACCACCACTGGAAGAGTTCTGGTATTGAACCTAAGAGATCTGGAACTGACAGGCTCTTTACCACCTTCTTTGGGAAATCTTACTTACCTCACTGAAATCAGCTTGGTAAACAATTACTTACATGGCCAAATACCTCAAGAGTTCGGTCGGCTATTACAGCTGCGTCATCTTAAACTGACCTTCAACGACTTTAGCGGGAAGATTCCAGTTAATATAAGTCACTGCACACAGCTTGTTAATCTGAGGTTGGGCCGTAACAACCTGACCGGAATTATTCCATCTTGGATAGGAAATTTTTCATCTATGCTTGGGCTATCATTGGCTGGGAACAATTTTCAAGGAAGAATACCCAGTGAACTAGGCTACCTATCTAGGCTGCAACTCTTCACTGTTTATGAGAACAATCTAAGTGGGACAGTGCCTTCTTCAATCTATAATATAACTTCCCTTACTTACTTTTCTCTTACTCAAAATCGACTGCAAGGAAATCTGCCACCAAATGTCGGGTTTACTCTTCCAAGTCTTCAAGTCTATGCTGGTGGTGTCAATAACTTCTGGGGACCTATTCCCAAATCTTTGGCTAATGCCTCGGGTCTTCAAATACTAGATTTCGCAGAAAATGGTCTTACCGGGATGATTCCTGATAACTTAGGGAGCTTGAAAGATTTGGAGAGACTCAATTTTGATGACAATAGACTTGGAAGTGGGAAAGTTGGTGACTTAAATTTAATCAATTCCTTGGCTAATTGCACTAGTCTAAAGGTTTTGGGTCTTTCAGGGAACCGTTTTGGAGGAGCATTGCCCCCCTTTATTGCCAACTTATCAACACAGCTGACATATCTAGGATTCGGTAGAAATATGTTAAGTGGAAGCATTCCTACAGGGATTGAAAACCTTGTTAATTTGCAAGAACTTGGATTGGAAGGTAATTATTTTAATGGCAGTATCCCTCACATTATTGGGAAGCTACGGAACTTGAGGGTTCTGGAACTGAATGACAATAGATTATCACAGTCAATTCCGTCCTCCCTTGGAAACTTATCTTCCTTGACAAGGCTCTTCATGGAGAATAATAAACTAGAGGGAAGTATACCACCAAGCTTAGGGCAATGCAAAAGCCTCCAAGTTCTTGACCTATCGGGTAACAGCCTAAACGGCACTATACCGAAGGAGGTTCTTAGTCTCTCTTCCCTTTCAATATATTTGGCTTTGAATCATAACTCATTGATTGGTCCATTTCCATCTGAAGTGGGTCAGTTAGTTAGTTTGACACTGTTGGATGTATCCGAGAACAAATTATCAGGTGAGATTCCGAGTAGCCTTGGAAGATGTATTAGCATGGGGCGCTTGCGTCTAGGAGGTAACCAATTTGAAGGGAAAATTCCTCAATCTTTGGAAGCTTTGCGAGGTCTAGAAGAATTAAATCTCTCAAGCAATAACTTCTCTGGAAAAATTCCCGAATTCCTTGGCAAGATTCTCACTCTTAAACTCCTTGATCTATCCTATAATCATTTTGAGGGTGAAGTGCCGAAAGTAGGGATATTTTCCAATTCAACCATGGTTTCCATCTTTGGAAATAATAATCTATGTGATGGTTTGCTCCTACATTTACCTCCATGCCCAGCTAACCGAACACATTCATCCCACAAGTTTCTAGCTCCAAAATTTTTTTTCCCTGTCCTCAGTACAATTACATTTCTTGTTGTTCTTGTAAGTGTTCTCTGTGTTTGTTTTATGGTGAAAAAGACAAGGAAAAGTTCTTCAACTTTATCTTCTTCCAAGGATTTGCTTCCACAAATATCTTACTTTGAACTAAGTAGATCAACCAATGGATTCTCTGTAGACACTTTGATAGGATCGGGTAGTTTTGGTTCTGTTTATAAGGGTATTCTTCCGGGTGATGGATCAATTGTTGCCATAAAGGTTCTAAACCTTCAACAACAGGGTGCATCCAATAGTTTCATCAGAGAATGCAAAGCTTTGGCGAGCATACGTCATCGTAATCTCCTCAAGATCATAAGTTCTTGCTCAAGTATTGATGAAAAAGGCAATGAATTCAAAGCTCTAGTCTTTGATTTCATGTCCAATGGAAACCTCGACCGTTGGCTTCACACTGCAAATCATGAGCAGAATCAAAGCAGCAGGTTGAGCTTTATCCAGAGATTGAACATTGCCATTGATATTGCCAATGCATTGGATTATCTACACAACCAATGTCAAACACCAATTGTTCATTGTGATCTAAAGCCTAGCAATGTATTGCTTGACGAAAACATGGTAGCCCATGTAAGCGATTTCGGGTTAGCCAAAATCATCATAGAAGAATCAAATCAATCATCTTTTGAACAAACTTTGTCAATTGCACTCAAGGGTTCTATAGGGTATATCCCTCCAGGTATTTTTCCTTTCATTTCTAAACCCACTAACTTTCAATACTTGATTAAAACATAAATTTAGCATCGGTCCCAATTTCTAATTTAATTCATAACGTTTAAAAAGTCATAATTTAAACCCTCGAGTCTAGCTATTAGAATAGTGAGTTGCTCCATCTAAAAATAGTCCAATGATAATTTTATTTTAATATACCTTGAGTGGCCGGGCTAGCTTACGCACACCACGTCTAATCTCCGGGACAACTACACAACCTTAGAACACTTGAGGCATGTAAACTCATAGGATAATATCCTAAGTAGGTGGCCAACATGATTTGAACTCACGACCTCAAGGTTGGAAAGGAACCTCTTCTCTTGACCACTAATTCAACCCATTCGTTCACGTGATAATATTATTAGCAACCACATGTTCAATATTCAGACTAAATTAGAAACCGGAACAAATATTACCAATATGATATATTTTAAACTTGTTATTTTTCAATATTTAGGCTAATAATTTAAAAATGAACTTAATCAAAACATAAACGACCACATTAGAAGTTTAACGACTAAATTAGAAACGGAGACAAATATTAGAGTATATTGATCAATAAACAATTGCAGAGTACGGCACAAGTGGCAGAGTTTCCATTGAAGGAGATATATACAGCTATGGAATATTACTCTTAGAGATGATTACCGGAAAAAGACCAACGGATGAATCATTCGGCGATGGTTTCGATATTCGTCAGTTTATTACGGCTGCTTTGCCTCATAGGATCTTGGAAATAGTCGATCATTCACAGATCTGTACAGATTTTGACCGAGAAGAAGAAGAAGAAGAAAATGGAGGTGAAATACAAGAAATGTCGATAATTGGTCACAGAGATCGTGATCGTAGAGAGATCGAGCAGAGAAAGATGGAAGAATGTTTAATTTCGATGATTAGAATTGGGATTTCATGTTGCTCAAAATCAGCAGGAGAAAGGATGTCCATGAATATCGTTGTTAAGGAATTGCAGGAAATTAGAAGCTCCTATCTCAAGGTAAAGAACCAAGTTACAAGGCTAATTGTTAAGCCTAGCTATGTGTAAAGTTCGAGTGTGTATGATTTAGGACTAGTTTGGTATTAGTATAATCTTGTCGCGGTAAAAAAGTGAGAGTTTAACCGATGATATTTTTATAGGGTTTTCAAAATTTTTGAATTTTTTCTATTCCACGTTCACCCCCCCAAAAAAAGATCAATTTCAGTCTCAGTTTGAGATTGAAAGATCTATAAGAAATGTCATTTTCATAGAAAACCCTAAAAAATATTTGTTGTATTATAAATTAAATTAGTGTTTGTTAATCTTGATTTGTTTAATAATTGTTTAAGGTATTTTTTTTTTTATGTAGAATTTTATAACATTTTTAATTATTATTATTTTTTTTTTATTTTTTTGTTAACAATTTTGTCTCAAATTTATAAAAACTTAAAACTAACGGATAGATATGCGTCATTTATAATTTTATAATTCACATGGGTGTTTAAAATCTTTTGTGGTTTCAATTATGTTATATGCTATTCAATCTCCCTCTTCCGATGAAGTAATTCTAATTTCTTTAAGGTTATTTCTACAGTTATTCTTTTTTTGTTCCAAGAATATAATCATAATTAGCTAGATTTTTAATATTGGGAATTGATAATTGAAAATATCATTTTTAGAGTGAAAAAGAAGCAGCTTTTATTACATGATAATTTTACATGAGAAATTTCAATATATGATAATTATTTTCTGAATAATTTTAAAAGTAGTAAATATTTTAAAAATAACATTTTGTAAACTGAAAATTTACTAATCTCTGATTAAAGATTAGACTAATCTAAACAGAGATTGGTGAATTGAAATTTTTTAAAAAATTACTATTTAAGAAAATATCAATTCTTAAAATGTAAAATTTTAAAAAAAACATTGGATCCAAAATAGTCTAGCGGCTTAATTAAGCGGCCAAGTTTTGTCTTTTAAAAATTAATGAAAAAAAAAGTCAATGCCGATTCAAAATCATGGGTTAAAGGCATTAATTTGCGTTGGGTAGTGGCTGGTGTCGTATTTGAATCATCACTCTAAATTTTAATGAACATTTATTTACTTACAAACAGATTTTTGAATCTCAAAAACAGGGCTGGATTTTGATCTAAATTCTTATCCTTGCATATAATAAAAAAAACACCATTTCATTATTTTCAACCATTTCCCCCACATCAAAATGAAGAAGCATAAGATTTTTTTTATAACATTTTGTTATGAAATCCTTCTTATAATTTCCATGAGTTTATCTTATCCAAATGAAACAGATTATTTTGCTTTACTTGATTTCAAAACTAGAATTCTCAAAGATCCATTCAAAATCATGAACAATTGGAATAATTCCATGCATTTTTGCAATTGGGTTGGTGTTATTTGCAATAATGCCACTCAAAGAGTACTCATATTGAACTTGGAAGCTCAACAGTTAACTGGCTCTTTACCACCTTCTCTTGGAAATCTTACTTATCTAACTGAATTGAGATTGGGAAACAACCATTTCAATGGTGAAATTCCTCGAGAGCTCGGCCGGTTGTTCTCGTTGCGTCATCTTAATCTATCTTTTAACAACTTTGGCGGCGAGATTCCGTCGAATTTAAGTCATTGCACCGAGCTTCGTCGTCTTGCCATTAATATCAATGAGCTTGTGGGTGGGATTCCAAATGAATTATCCACATTGTCCAAGTTAGATAGACTTGGATTTGGTGGTAACAATTTGACAGGAACTATCCCATCTTGGATTGGAAATTTTTCTTCTTTGTTTGCTTTATCATTTGCTAGGAACCATTTTCATGGAAGCATACCGAATGAACTCGGCCGCTTGTCTATGCTGCAATTCTTTACCGTTTACGCGAACAATCTATCCGGTACCGTGCCTTCTTTGATCTATAATATAACTCCCCTTACTTACTTGTCTCTTACTCAAAATCAACTGCAAGGAAATCTGCCATCAAATGTTGGATTTACTCTTCCTAATTTACAAGTCTTTGCTGGTGGTGTCAATGATTTCGTAGGGCCTATTCCTGCGTCATTAGCTAATGTGTCCGGTCTTCGAATACTAGATTTCGCAGAAAATGGTCTTACTGGTATGGTACCTGATAACTTAGGAAGCTTGAAAGATTTGGAGAGACTCAATTTTGATGACAATAGACTTGGAAGTGGGAAAGTTGGTGACTTGAATTTAATCAATTCCTTGGCTAATTGTACGAGTCTAAGGGTGCTCGGTCTAGCCGGGAATCGTTTTCGAGGAGCGTTCCCTCGTTCCATTGCCAACCTTTCAACACAGCTGACAATTCTTACATTGGGTGGAAATATGTTAAGTGGAAGCATTCCTACAGGGATTGAAAACCTTGTTAATTTGCAAGTTCTTGGATTGGAAGATAACGATTTTAATGGCAGTATTCCTCGTATTATCGGGAAGCTTCAGAATTTGGAGGTTCTGGAACTGAATGGAAACAAAATAACAGGGCCAATTCCATCCTCCATTGGTAACTTATCTTCCTTGACAAAGCTCTTCATGGAGGATAATAGACTAGAAGGAAGTATACCACCAAGCTTAGGACGATGCAAAAGCCTCCAAGTTCTCGACCTATCCAGTAACAACCTAAACGGAACGATACCGAAGGAGGTTCTTAGTCTTTCTTCCCTATCAATATATTTGGCTTTGAATCATAATTCATTTACCGGTCCATTGCCATCTGAAGTGGGTGAGTTAGTCAGTTTAACACAGTTGGATGTATCGGATAACGAATTATCAGGTGATGTACCGAAAAACCTCGGTAAATGTATTGGTATGGAACGCTTGCGTCTCGGGGGCAACCGATTTGAAGGGACAATTCCACAATCTTTGGAATCTTTGAGAGGTCTAGAAGAACTAAATCTCTCAAGCAATAACCTGTCAGGGGAAATTCCCAAATTCCTCAGTAAACTTCTTGCTCTTAAGCATCTTGATTTGTCCCACAATGATTTCGAAGGAGAAGTTCCGAAAGAAGGCGTATTTTCCAATTCAACGATAATTTCCATCTTTGGAAACAAAAATCTTTGTGGTGGTTTGCAAGAATTACATTTACCTCCATGCCAAACCAACAAAAGACATTCATCCTTCAACTTTCTAAGGCCAAATTTGTCTATCCCTATACTCGGTACCGTCGCATTTCTAGTCGTTCTTTTGGGCATTCTTTCTGTTTATTTTATAGTGAAGAAAACAAGGAAGAGAGCTTTAGCTTCATCTTCCTCCAAGGATTTACTATCAAAAGTTTCTTACTTAGAACTCAGTAAATCAACGAACGAATTCTCAATGGACAATTTGATTGGTTCGGGTAGTTTTGGTTCTGTATACAAAGGTACTCTTTCAGATGATGGATCAACTGTTGCCATTAAGGTTCTAAACCTTCAACAACAAGGTGCTTCAAAGAGTTTCATTGATGAATGCAAAGCTTTAATGAGCATACGACATCGAAATCTCCTCAAGATCATAACTTCTTGCTCAAGTACTGATGAAAAAGGCAATGAATTCAAAGCTCTAGTCTTTGATTTCATGTCCAACGGCAACCTCGACCATTGGCTTCACCCGGAAAATCATGTGCCGAAACAAAGGAAAAGATTGAGCTTTATCAAGAGATTGAACATTGCCATTGATATTGCTAATGCATTGGATTATCTGCATAATCATTGTGAAATGACTATTGTTCATTGTGATCTAAAGCCTAGCAATGATGAAGATATGGTAGCTCATGTAGGTGACTTTGGGTTAGCTAGAATCATCTTGGAAGGATCAAATCAATCTTCTTTTGAACAAACTATGTCAATTGCTCTAAAGGGCTCCATTGGCTACATCCCTCCAGGTATTTTTATCGTGAAAAGTCTACTGTCATTCAATTTATTTCCTGTACTTTTAAAAGTTTCATTTTTAGTTCTCGTACTTTACTACCTGTGTCAATTTGGTCCCTATATACTTGAATTAAAATTTATTTATAATCTCTCTTTAGTCATTAGTGAATATTGTTACAAGACTGAAACAACCTTAAAAGTGGTAAAAATAAACATATATAAAGTTTATATCAACTTTTCGTTGATAATAATGTAACATATTGTGATAAAATTTCAAGTACGCGAATAAATTGTCGCGAATGACAAAGTACAAACATTAAAATAAAACATTTAAAACTATAGAGACCAAACATATAATTTAACCAACAATGAATAATTGATTGCAGAGTATGGATTTGGTAGTGAAATTTCGATCGAAGGAGATATCTACAGCTATGGAATATTACTGCTAGAAATGATCACAGGAAAAAGACCAACAGATGACACATTTGGAGATGGTTTGGATATTCATATGTTTTCAGCAATGGCTTTGCCCCGACATGTTTTCGACATAATCGACCCTTCATTGCTATATGAAGAAGAAGAAGATGAAGAAAGAACTCAAGAAATTGCAACAATGGAAGAATGTTTGATCTCAGTAATTAAGATTGGAATATTATGTTCCTTAAAAGCTCCAAAAGAGAGAATGTATATGAATGAAGTGGTTAATAAGTTGCAGGTAATTAGAAGCTCTTATCTCAAGCTTAGGTAAAGGAAATGTAATAGTGTATGTATAATGTTTACTATTTTAAAAGATGAGATTTTCTTCTCCATATTTAATTTGATTGATTATTTGTGTACTAGAAAAGAAGAAAATTAACTTTGATTACTATCAATTTTAATATATCTAGATAATCTTGATTAAAGATAAAAAATAGATATAAGACAAAATTTAATGATTAGCATGTTTTTGTAAAAAAAATATTATAAATATAACCCATTTTTTAAGGGTGATTACTGAAATAACTTATTTTTCCACATTAATTATTGAAATATATGAATATTTTAAAATTTACTCAATTAGCATTTAAATAATTTATTGAACTAAAAAGAAAAATTCATAAAATTCATTGAAAAATAAATAAAATATTTCAATAATTTATGAATTATTTTATAATAATTTATCTACACTTGTTCCTTCTAGTAATGAAGGTAGATTTGTCAAAATTAATGACTGACCTGATGCTTGTTCGTAGACAACCAAGATACCCTTAATCGTAGAGCATTCTCGTTTAGAAGCTTTGAAAAAGATGAGGTTGTCATCAGCCAAAAAGAGGTGGGAGATTAAAGGGCAATGTTTGTTAAAACACTATTTTATAATATTTTTATGCTATTTTTAAATTTATATTTATTAAGTGTTTTGACACAAATCTTCGATGTATATGTTGCTTTAAGTATATAGCCATCAAATTGATTAATTTTCGGTTAAAGCCATTAAATAATTTTTCAATAAATGACCAATAAGGAGAGAAAGAAATTTGTAGTAACACCTTCAACCGTTAAAAATAAGATAATAAATAGGTGGAAATCTTGAAGATTACAACTACAATTGATAATTACAAAAACAAAGACAAAAAGCTTAATAGATATTACATCAATCAAAAAAGCAAACATACCACTTCTTCTCAAACTCGATGAAGTTCCCACCATTTTTTCTGGTGAATCTTCTCTTTCTTCTCTATTTCTTCAACATAACAGTAGCGTCATTACTTGTATATTATGTAGGGGTGAAAGAAAAAACCGAAAAACCGAAAACCGGAAAAATAAACGGGGCCGAAACCGTAAAAAACCGAACCGTCCCGGTTTCTATTATTCAAAAACCGAACCGAACAGAACCGGCTTCTAAAAAACAAGTAAAAATCTCATACCCCTTCCCTATTTCCCCCTAATTTTTATTTATTTGTTTTATTTTATATATTTATTTATCACTTTATTTTAATTTATATTTTATATACTATTAATCTAATATTTTCAACTAAGTTTTTGTTTATGTTTGATTTTTTTTTTTGTTTTATCCTTTTATGTTGGAGGATTTTTTTTTAAAACTAATTGCAAATGGCCTATACTAGAAAAACCGGAAAAAAACCGAAAACCAAACCTGGCAAAAACCGTTCAAAACCGGGCCGATTCCTATTATAAACCGAACCGGTCCTGGTTTTTAAAATTAATTGAAAAACCGGACCAGGACCGAACTGGTTTCACCCCTAATATTATGTACTGTCAGTACTCTAAATCTTTACGCTTCTTTTTTCTGCATAACACCACTATTACATGTACAATATGTAACACTTATTTTTGGGAATTTGTACATCTTCTGTTTAACAAAAATATTATTTGTATATTATCTACTACTCATATTGAGAATATGACTCATTTCTTATACATTATAAACTACAAATACAAAGACAAGATTCTTAATAAATATCAAGATTTATTCGTAGAGTGTTCTATACGTATACGAATGAAACATTGTCCATATTTAAGTTAAAATATTTAATTGTAAAACTACACTACACTACACTACAATACTGCATAACAACATCATTACTTGTACATTAGGTATCACTCGTAATGTGAATTTGTATGTCTCATGACTGCAACAGTACTTATACATTATCAACTCTAGTGCTTGTATTATGCATGACTCATTTCTTGTACATTATTTACTAGTATTAATAGAGAGCAGGATCGGCTCAAGGTATAGGCGGGTGAGGCGATCGCCTAAGGCCCCTATCTTTAGAAGACCAATTTTATAATATAATACATATTATTAATATTATATTGAACTATAAATATGTTATTTGGTAACTTTTTAAAAGTTCTGATATTTCATTAATTAGTATATAAAAATATACTATTTCAGTAATTGCCTCTATACTTTATTTAAATTTATAAATACTATGTTATAAATATGTCCCTTAGCCTGATGAGTCACAGCCCGATCATTAGTCCTGAAGGGTAGATGTTACACATTGGTCACCCTTAAATTCACCTACCATTTATAATTTGTTAGAACTTAGAAAAGAATTTTTTAATAAACTATTTTGAAACATAACCACAATAAAAAAAATGGTAAATTACAAATATCACCCTTATGGTTTCGATCAAAATCATGAATAGTGTCTCTAGTTTAAAAATGACAAATCACACTACTGTAGTTTCAAATTATGCCAATAAGACTCCTCCCCTCCAACGTTGTAAACTTTTTTTTTAGCCATAACTTCATCGTTTGAACTTCGATTTGAATGATTCAAGATATTTAAAATCCTTATTATGTGGTCTACGTTATGCTCACTTGAAAACTTCAAAACCATCCATAAATAAAAAAGTTTATTATCATTAAAATATTATGTATGATTAAAGTCATTAACACCTTTGTTAATTGATGATTTAGAAGTTTTCAAGTGGCCATAACGTAGAGCCAGCAATGAAGATTTCAAAACATCTTATTAGCATAATTTATAACTATAGAGGTGCAACTTTGGAGGGAAAGTCTTATTAGCATAATTTATAACTATAGAGGTGCGATTTGTCATTTTTAAACTACAGGCGTTATTGATGTCAATTTGACCAAAACCATATGGGTGTTATTTGCAATTTAACTTTAAAAAATTTTGAATCTAAAAAAAAAATATGATTTATAAAAAATATTAAAATTTCTTTTTAGTTAAAAAAAATATCATTCGAAATTTTGTCGTCAACATTTACGTATGAAACACTAGGTTTCCATATTTAAATTAAAATATTTTAATTGGCACACTAGACTAGACTACACTAAATGAGTTTTTTGACTGTTTCTCAGATTTATATTACAACACTGGAAACAGTTCGTCCAAGTTGAGTAAAAGTAGGATTCCCAGTGACACGTGTCAGCAAATTCCATTTGCATTCATCTTCCTCCCTTCCTTATATAATGCTAACTTCCATAACCATATTCTAAGCTTTTTGATTCTTTTGAAAAATTAGAGTGATGAAAACCCTAGCTACCTCAAGCCTCAAGCTCAGTCTCGTCCTCTTCCTCTTCATTTCCTTTTCTGAAACAGAGATTTCTTTCTCCACCTGAATTCATTTCTTTTCGAAGACCTCCGATATCGGCTTTTACCGGAATCGGAATTCAGCATTTCATTTATCTGACCCGCCGTCGAAGCCTCGGTGTTCTTTCTTGTGTTGCTTCCGATGAAAAGGTATTTTTGTTCATTTTTACCTGTTTTTCTTGTTCTTGGTTTGAGAATTTGATTTTGCAATTTTCTGAAATTCGACATCGGCTGTTCATCAATCTCTTCTGCTGTTAGTTTTAAGTTATTCTTTTCGTTGAATAAGCTTATCCTGTTTTCATATTTGAAAATTTCTTGAGCTTTTTGTTAAATTTGGAAATTTGAATTTATTTATGGAAGAGTAAAGAGATGAAACAAAAATCTAGGAAATGATAATGTAAGAAATTGGTGCCAATAAAATTATTCTGAATTTAGTATTACTTTATTTTTTCAGGCTGAAACTCAGATTGCTGCTGTTGAAAATCAAGATGCTGGTGAGTTAGAACTAAAAGGCAATGGGTGACGATAAATTTTTTCCCTTTTGGGAATGGCCTAATTGTTTCATTCTGACATCTTTATGCAGATCAATCAAAGACTGTTCGTGTCAAATTCCAGTTACAGAAAGAGTGCACGTTCGGCGAGCAATTTCTTGTAGTTGGGGATGATCCAAGTTTTGGTTCATGGGATGTTTCTAATGCTATACCCTTAAATTGGTCAGATGGGCATCAATGGGAAGCAGAGCTGGTGAGTAGAAGAGAGGCTTATGAAGAATGTAAAATTTCAAATACGTAGTAATAACTTTCATTAACAATTACTTTTTTCTTTTTTCCTCAGGACATTTCAGTTGGAAAAACAATCCAGTTCAAGTTCTTACTCCAAGGAAAAACCGGAGATATTGTATGGCAACCTGGCCCTGATCGAATATTTAAATCCTGGGAAACCACTAATACAATCGTTGTGTCTGAAGATTGGGACAGTGCTGAATCACAAATGCTAATTGAAGAAGACCAAATCGTTATCCAGAATGATGAACTGGTCCATAATACAGATCAGGAACCGCCAGTTGTTCACATTGATACATCTACTGCACAAAAACCATTGATTGATGGCTGTAACATCTTTCCTTCGGAGGAGAATGCCAAGAGTATTGTTGCAGAGAATATAAGTTACCCATTGATTGATGGCTGTAACATCTTTCCTTCGGAGGAGAATGCCAAGAGTATTGTTGCAGAGAATATAAGTTACCCAAATGAGAGCTTCATTGTCAATCCAAATATCGAGGCCAATAGCGAGGTATATAACAACTCAAATGGAGGAAAATTTGAAGTGTATACCCTCAATAGCAATACAAAGATAACAGAGGAGATTTTGAAGGATGGTGGGAAAGATGAAACAGTTAAGAACCTGGAAAGTGCAGATGTTGAGGAAAGTTCAATGTATTATGGAGTTCCCATGCTGGTTCCCGGTTTACCTCCGACACCAGCAATATCAAATGATGCATCAACTCAAGATGACGTTGAAAAATACATCCCTGTCGATGGATTTAATGAATCTAAGGATCATAAGATACCAGAGGTAACAGCCTGATGGCCTGACTTCTTTTTTTATCATTTCTTGTTTGTTTCAACTCTTGTTACTGTGAAAATAAGTCCTTCCTGCTTCTGTACATCACTTGTACTGTCCTAGAAATTCCAACTACTGAGGACATCACTTGATAACTTGAATGTTTTTGCATAATGAGAAGCAATTCGATGTTCGGCCGAGCAAGTAATCTTGTTTAGTTTCTGTTATTTCAAGCTTTGTGATCTGTAGTTTTATACTGCTTCTTGTTCCAACAAGGACCGAATTTATCAAAGATCCAAACATTCAGTTCATCAAATGTGACTGTTGAATTAACCTACTAATATCATGTGGAATCATGTTTCCTTTCCCCTTATAAGAAGAGAATACAACTATAATTCACTCCTAATGCCATGCTTCAAACTATACAACCATATTTCCTGTGAACTTGGAACTAAATAAAAATACTGGAACTTGTGACACTGACATCCTAACATCTTTTAGCAACTGCAATCACACTTTGGAAGTATGGGACTGCAATTCACTAAATGTGCACAATCATCAATTCGTATCGTGCAAACGTGAAACATAAAACGATACTAATATATCTAAAAGGGGCTACCCTGCAGTATTTATGTGATGTGTGATTCAATCAGTTGTAATTGTTGTATGATGAGGTTCAACAATAGATTTTAAACAAGCATTGAATCTTATTTAGTGATATCAGAGCATTCGATTCTAGATGGATTTTGAATTAGAGCCATTCAATAATTGTTGGTTGTTTTGGGAGGGTGCCAAGAACTCTCGAAGGAATCCTGGAAAATATTTTTATATGTAAATGTTCTGAAATTGTGAATCCTCTCAATTCTTGTTTCAATTTACTGTTGAATCCGAACATTATACTGTTTTATATACTGTTCTTATGACTCTAGTTATTCATCTAATAACATTCAGATGGATGAGAAGCAAGGTCCTTATATTGTCGCTGAACAAGAGATGGAGATGACGAAGTCGAATTATGAAGACAACCTCCAAAGAGAAAGTACACGAGAGACCAACGCCGAAAAAATAGAGAATCGTTCCGACTTACAGCCATTCGATGATAATATCTTGCAAAATGACATGACATGGGGTCAAAAAACCTTGCTGAAGTTCTTCAACAACTTGAGATTTCTCTGGCATCAGTCATACTGAATGGCTTGAAAAAGATAGCTGGATTTTTTTGTTGCCAACTAATTTTCGGTTTTCAGGGGCCAAGATGGGTGGATGAAGGCTGTGGCTGGGAGGAATTGTATATAATTTCTGTACTCAGGTATTGTGTTTGTTTCAATTTGATTTGTTCTTGATGGAGATAAATAGTCATGTATCATTCTGAATTTTTACTCATACAAATAAATAAATAATTCTGAATTGCATTGTATGAAGGTTTTGAGACCTCTCATTCATTTGGGTTTATAATGAGTTTAATGTACATAAAAGTTTGGAGGGGTTTGTTGATGTATTTGATTTTTGCTAAATACCAACGTTTGAGTTGTAATTATACTCTAAACGTTACTAATTCTAATTTGTG
Organism: Gynostemma pentaphyllum; assembly: GCA_028015215.1. Taxonomy (NCBI): domain Eukaryota; kingdom Viridiplantae; phylum Streptophyta; class Magnoliopsida; order Cucurbitales; family Cucurbitaceae; genus Gynostemma; species Gynostemma pentaphyllum. The sequence goes on along the minus strand of CM051347.1, from coordinate 44,421,162 downwards.
CTTAAGTTTTGCCTTTATATATCAATGAAAAGTTTGTCTCTTTCTTCAAATAAATAAATAAGTAAAAGAATCCAAAAGATTCGTAGTAGCCTGTATTCACGAGGACTCTTCTGGTTACAATGTTTTGGTTTTCAAGGCTAGATATATATAGCTTCCACACCCTTTTCTTTACATTCACAGACCTCCATTTTTTAAATGGAAATTTTATTGGGTAGCAAAATTAAGAAGTATTTGCAAATATACCAATTTTTTAAAAAACTCATTCATGTGAATCAGATAAATCAATGATAACTTATAAGTAATCAGTGATAACTATTAGATAATAAGTGATTTATGCATAAAATATCATGATATCAGTAGAATCAGTGATTATTTAGGTGGAAATTAGTGATTACTTGTGAGAAAATCATTGATTACTCATGCAAAACTAGTGACAATTTTGTAATATTTTTTGCGTGAATTTGAGTTTTTTACTATTTTTACAAATAATTTTTTTACTACTATTTTTACAAATATTAGTCATAATTTTTCTATTTTTGCAAGAGCTCCTTTTTTAAAACGTCGAAATTCAAACTTCAAAACCACGTGATTTAGCACATAATTATTTCAAATTATACATGTGGTTTCTTAAACATAGATTATTTTATTTAATACATCCATTCATCTATTCGTAACCGTTGAATGTCATGTTCAGGAACTGGATCATCAAATATGAAAGTGAATAATACCATCAGATCATCAATATTTATATCGAATTTGTCTCAAATATCATAAATCTATATACTAATTCTTAAAATGTCAGGGGTTTATAAAAATTACTCAAATAGCATAATTATAGTTCAATAAATTATTGAACTATTTTTCATGGATATTTTTAATGAATTTGTGTGTTTTTGCTTTTTTAAGTTCATGTTCAATAATTTATCGAACTATTTATTATTTTTCATTTTCTTGTCATTGAATTGATTCGTTTTTTAGTTCAATAAATTATTGAACTATAATTATGCTATTTAAGGAATTTTTAAAAATCTCTGCATTTTAATAATTAATAGGTAAAAATGTGTTATTTTAATAATTATCTCTGATTTATACGGGTTAGGTTAGGACACCCCTAGCCTAAACAGCATATTGCGTACGCCAAAGGATGGTGGTACAAAGAAGCATGCTCTTTTTTAAGGGTTCAAGGTAAGATCTAACATTGAAATTAATGTCTATCACATGATTTTCTGGCTCTCACCTAACACCAAAGTTATTATGGGTTATGCTGAATTTCACCAATTCCAACGCTAAGTTTTAATGCAAAACCCCAAAATTAGTTTGTCTTTTTATTTAGAACATGGTAAATCCTTTTTTAATAAGAAGAATATGAGGGGTGTTATTTCCGAACTGACGGGGTTGTATTATGATTGGCTTAATTAAATGAATTGTCACACAAAATAAAGCAGTTATATATATATATATATATATATATATATATATGATTGGCTTAATTAAATGAATTGTCACACAAAATAAAGCAGTTATATATATATATATATATATATATTTTACCAAACATTTAAGTATAATATTTTTTTTTCCAACATAAACATAGCTAACTGATTAGGCACTCACTCACTTTTTTAGAGGTCGAAAATTCGAGTCTTCCCTCCTCCAATTTGATGTAATATGTCAAAAAAAAAAAAAAGTAATCCCTTTTATTCCTTGAATCCATATTTATAAAATTGGATCTAGGGAATAATCTAGCAAGTGGCCTATTTTGACTAGTCTCTAGGGGGTGTTTGGAAGACGGGTTAGGGTTGGGTGGGGTGGGCTGTGGCAATAGCCTACCCCATGTTTGTTATATGGATTATGAAAACCCCGGGTTTAATCTATTAAATCCATGGATTTTAAATAATAGCGGTGGTGAGTTTGTTAACCTCTCATAAAATAATTAAATAACACAAAACTCAAACTAAAACCATCTACCAAACATATATTATATAAACCTAGGTTTATGAAACTCATACCCCCTACATATCCAAACATAGACTATCTAAACTCAGACTTCACAACCCCAGGTTACCAAAACTCACCCCAACCTACTCCTTCTACCAAACACCCCCGTGTTTTTACCCTCATACCTTTTTAAATACTTTTTGGCTCATATCTGATATATTGTTTTTCATTATACTTGATTTGCCCTTTTTTTTAATTCCCACGATCCCTCTCTTTCTATCACTAGTCCTTTACCACGTGTGTCACACGTAATATTCTTTCTAATATAGAAATCTGTAACGCCCCGTTATGAGGTAAATTTCAATTTTTGGCTAAAATATTAATTTTAATTATTAATATCGAGTTTTGGAATTTCGTTAAAAATTTTCTAATTTGCATCCATAGGCTTGCCCCCTAGGGCATTAAAAAAATTGATGTTATTTTCGTCAATTTTTGTTTATAGGTGCTCGATTTGAATGTGGCGAGTCGTTAGGTGAAGATTGAAGGTTGATTCCTTAGATTTCTAGCTTTGGGTAAGCCTTTTGAATCGTTTTCATAATACTTTAAATTCTGGAACTTATGTTGTTATATGAATTTATGAAATTCTAGAACCTCATCCATGAAACCAAACTCCACCACTTTTCAATCCCCGATCTAAAGTCTTTCCCCATCGATTTTGATCCACCTTGCTCTAATCTAGAAAACCCATTGAAATCGATCTCCCGAACCTTGAACCATGACCAAACCGAGACCAAATGGCCTCGATTTAGCCGCGGCAAGGGCAGCAGCCACGAAGCTACTGTCCTCTTCAAACGGCGAATTGTTTCGTCGTTTGGTTGTCCCGTTCTCCGAGTTGTCGAACCCAAACCTTTTTGGTTTTGTTTGCTACTGTTATAGACTAGTTTTTAATGGTTTTATAATGTCGTTGGTTAGGACCGTAGCGGGAAATAATTTGGAAAATGCTTGCTTAAGGTAAGTTAACGGTTTGATCAATAGTGGAGTTTTAGAGAAATCTAAAGCTCAAACCGTACCTTGAATGATTCCAAATAATTATTTTCATGATTCTAGAAATTTAGGATGAGTTTTGATATTGGGAACATCCAAAAATCATTTGGGAGAATTTATTTCAGTTAGAACTATTTTAGGCGTTTTTCGGTGAAAATTGAGGTTTCTTAGTTCGAATCAATTAGGAATGATATTAATCTTATTTCTGAAAATTTTTTGGAGTTTAAAATGATTTTATTCATGAGAATTGATCTAGGAACCGTTAAAGCGGAATTTTAGTCTTTCGGAAGTTTTTACCTGTTTTCGGCAGTTTTTGTGAATTAATTGTTAAACTGATTGGGGCTGCTGTATTTTGATTATTAATACGGATATTATATTCATATTGACATGTGTGTGATGTTGAGAAAGTTTGATGATGATGGCCTGACAGGTTGTGATTACTAGTATTAAGGCTACGAGCTTAATACTACTTTTATTTTCAGTTATGGGCGATGTCCATAACCAGGTGCTAATGATCATTGCTCGTATGAATGATTCATTAGAGGTTCAATTATAGTTATGCCTATAACCAGGTAGTAGAAAGTGATAGTAGTCCCGAGAGACCGTCTTTCTAGTGTTGCATGCTCATTTTAGTTGTTTGTTTAATTAGTGTTAATTGATGTTCTGGGTTCATTATAAGTGATTGAGTATGAGAATTTATGGGTGATGACCTTTGGTATGAAACTGGGGAGATTTTTCTATCAATGTAAGAGGATGTTTTATTAAAAAGTTTTGAATATGGAATTAGTGATAATTTACCTATTCATGTAAGTGGGGATGAGACTTGAGTTTAAGTGATGTTTTGAGAGTAAGAGATATTAGAGATTGTTGAGTGCTTGGGACTCGGTATGAATCGTTTAGAGACTATCTAAAATCTTTACCTGTTGATTGAATCGTTTTCTCACTGGCTTTAGCCTCATATTGCTATATTTTTTTTTCTCAGGTAATAATGGGACGAGAGGTGGCGGTTGATGAGTTAGTAAAGATGAGGGACTCATATTGTATGACGGCTGTCGGATTGTGTGTCGTGTTTGATATCGATTTTATTGTCATTTCCTTTATCGAATTCATAGACTTAGAGAGTCTTTGTTTTTATTTTTAGCTGATGTTAATTGGGAATTATCTCCTGGTTTATTTTGAGTTTGTGACTGATGAATGTCATTACTATTTTCTTGGTATTTTTCTTTTATTAAATAACTTCGGAGTTGATACTTTTATTTTTAAATGTTATTTGAGACATTTGTTACTTTATATTCAAGAAAGTTTATTTTATTTGTGTCTTCCCGCTGCTTTATGTTTTATGAATTTAACTCTGAAAAAGTCTGGTCTTTATAAAATATTTAAAGATTTAACCTTTTTAGTTTGATTATTCTATGCTTTATATTTTTTTAATAAAATGATTTTTTTTATTAATTTTTAAATTACTAAACATATTATAATGTTCTATTTAAGACTAAAATTATCATGTAATTTATTAGTTTAATGGATTATATGTAGCTGATTTTCTTTTTATTTAATGCAATTTTTTAAACTTCTTTATTTTTAAATTTATACTTCCAAATAAAGAATATATTGTTTGTTTCTAAATCTATATATATTTCTTATTTTTTAGTTAATTTATTCATTTCTAATTTAATTATAATTCAGAAATTATATTAGTTTTTTTATTTGATTTTAAAATTTTAAAATATTTCTTATTAAAAAAATTATTTAAATATTATATAATATCATACATCAGAACTTAATTTTCAACTATTTTATAATTTGATGCTATAAAAGTAATAAAAAATTATTAAAAAAAAATTGATCATTTCTTATTCATTAAATTTACTACTCCAAAATTTATTTTTCTAAGAGTATATGAAAAATGGCATGCAATTTGAAGATAAAAATGAATTTAGTAGTCTAAAAATATAAATGATCATTTAATAGAAAGTGGAGAATAAATAACAATGACATGCTTAGTAATTTAAAGATTTTAAAAGGGTATATATAATGGCATGTATATAATTTTAATTTTTTTAAAAGGGTATAATAGTCTTAAAATGCTTCTCAAACATCCCTCCTTTTATATTACTAGGTTTTTACCACATTTTCTTCTTATTTTTCAAAATTTAACAATTTAATTTTTCATAACACATATTTCCCTATGAAATTGTTTACACTTGCTTTAAATTCTAAACAATTATAAATTGGATGGGAAAAATATTTTTTCCTAGAAATGTAAAATATATATATATATTTTTATTATAAACGACACTTCAAATTTAATTTTTTTAGTTTTAGTTTATTTTTTATAATTAAAATTATTTCCTAGTTCAACAATTATTTTTTTAATCCGATGAAATGTGCGTGTGCTTTTTGCCTACAATTTTTTCTGTTTGATTTTAAATATTTTTTTAGTTTCTTTCTCTAATATATATTGTAACTTCACTAATTAAATATTAAATAAATTTATCCATTTAAAAAATTGGTTAAATATGAATAAAAAATAGTTAAATATTTAAAAATAGATTAAATGTAAATTGTCATTTAATAGAAGGTGGGTAATAAATATCTAATGGCATGTTTAGTACATCTAGTATATGTAAAGGGTATAATGGTATTTTTGTTATCTTAGAAATTGACGAAGGGCATAATGGTCTAAAAATGTTTCTCCAAGTTAGCTTCTTTTAATATAGTAGATAGATATAAGAATATTTGAAAACAATTCTCCCTTGATTTGTAGGAATTTTTTTTTCCTTTCAATTTGTACAGTTTATTTTGGTATCTTTTTTAATGTGTCGTAATTTTGGGTTTTTTTTATTAATTCATTTGTTCACATTCGTTTTCGTTTTTTTATTTCATTTTTAGGGTTTCTTGATTTTTGTCTTCCTCATTTGCATTTCTATTTGTTGTTTTTGGGGTTTTCATTTCTTAGGGTTTCCTGCTTTTATTCTTCTTCATCTACGTCTATTTTTATTGTCTCGGTCATTTCTTCGTTTTCTTTCCAAAACTCTTGGATTCTTGCTTTTTTTAATGGTAGTTTGCTTTTCATTCTCCGACATCTAAGTTTTGAAATCGAGATTTGATGGCGGATCTGGAATAGAAATGGAAGCAGAAACAAAAAGTGCGGGTTTTCCTGGATCTCGAATAGGAGTCATAATGCAAAACTCAGATGGTTGAAGAAAATATATGTCATTATCCATCGTACAAGACGATCTTTTTAGAAATCCATATTTGGTATGGTACAATATCGAAGCTTATACTGTACATTTTTGTTGGAAATTTTAATTTATTATTGGTTGTTTGTTTTGTCATAATTTATTGTTTTATTTCTTTTTCTTTTATTTCTCTTTTTTGGTGTTAATTCTCTCCTTAAATATCATAAGCATTTATTCCTTTATTTTATTTTGAAAATATCATTTATCTTGTCACTAATTCCTTGCAAAAAGGAATTTAATCATGCCTCATTTCCCTCCCACAATTAGCTGCTGTCAATTTTGAATATTTTATGGGATTTTCTTGTTGGCATGGTGGAGATGAGTTGGCATCACCAACGACTCATTGAAGATTTTCCATTAAGCAGATTCCTCTTGTTTCTGTGCTATATATATTCAAAGTTGTTCTTTTGCTGAAGACAAGCTTTTTATGTCTGATTCTTGGCTCTGTTATTAGTATTATTTTGTGGCAAGAATTCTATTTGATGACTGTGTATCAAAGTTTTTATACCATCTACAAATCTTCAAGTTGAAAAATTCTTGAGAAAAGAAGTCCAACAACTTCAAATTGAGGAAGGGAGTTTCTCGTGAAAGTTCTGTACAAGGGGATCTTGTTTGAGAAGTCAATCTCACAAGGGGAGCTTATGGTGATCGAAATAAGAATGGGAGGTTCTTGATTCAAATCTACACAAGAGGAACTTGTGAGCGAATCCATCGAAACGTACTTTTACAAGGAGCGTCGCGAAGAAATTAGAAAAGGGAGTTTTCGTAATTTCTGTCTATTGCTTTAAATTTCTTGTATTGAAAAGTGACTAACTAGTGGATTGTTTCTGGGCTAGGGCCCTGTGAGTTTTTACCGGTTGGAGGTTTCTCACGTTAATCACTTCGTTGTGTCCTCTTTACTTTGCATTTACATTTTTGTTTATTTGCTAATTTTCAAATATGCTTTGCTGCTCTTGCTAATGCAATCACCGTTGCAACATTGAATCTGTGGCTTAAATTTTGCATAATTGAGAATCTGCATAATTCACATTCTGTCATCTTCGTCTCTTTCAAGCCTTCAGTGTTGTAACACTCGAAACCATCTCCTAAGTTGCTGCTTTATTTAGACTAAAATCTATTTGAATCAATCTTATTAAAATCAAAGAGTTTAGGTCCGTCAAGTGGTATTAGAGCGAGTTAACTTAATTTCTTTACGAGTCTTCGAATTTTATTGACGTCTCTTTGCATTTGTTCTATGTCTATCTTTGAAGGTGTCTCAAGTACCAAGCCTTCTCTTTTGAATGGCGATAACTATCACTATTGGAAAATCAAAATGCGACCCTATATCAAGGCGATGTACGAAAGAGCTTGGAAGGAAATTCTTACTTGATGGACATGCCCCATGAAAATAGATGAAGAGACAAAAGTAGTCTCACCAAAATCTAAGATTGAATGGAGTACCGAAGAGGATCAACTCTTAAACTACAATAGTAAGGCATTAAACGCTATCTTTGGGTGTGTAGACTCAGATCAAATGAAATTAATCTCAACGTGTGAGACCGCCAAAAGAAGCATGGGATATTCTTCAAAAAGCATATGAAGGAACATGTGATGTAAAACACACAAAGCTAGTCATGCTTACATCTCGTGTAAGGCCCCGGGATTTGCAAAGGAAGTTTAATTATAATTTCTACATAATGTTTGCTTGTGTGTTAAGTGTTAAGCTACTTTAGAAATTATTTTCTATTATAATTTGATTATTTAGTTGGTAACTATAGTTAAATATTAATCATTGGTGGAAAAAAATTATTTGAAAGGAAGCTTTTAACCAAGGATAGTTAAGGAAAAATGGCTAGTTAGCAACTAAAAATTGAACTAAGAGCTAGTTAGCAATTAAGTGAGTGAAAATTCCTTAAATTGCTAGGTGAAGAGGTGGGGGGACCATTTTTGCAATTTAGAAACTTTAGTTTCAGCCACATTAAGTTTATAAGAGTAAAAAAAAAAGAGGAGAAAAAAAACAATTCACTCATCTTCTTCCTTCTCTCCCTCACCAACGCCCCTCCCCTTTTTATGGTGAATTTTGCTCTTTTCCTAAAATCTTCATGGAGGTGAGTTGAATCAAAGGGGTTTTGCTTGATTTGTGAATGACACAAGTAGATAGGAAGATTGGAAGAGGAATCTACAAGTTTTGAAGTCTTCAAGGTAAGAATTCATCCATGGATATTCAAGTTTTTCATTCTAGGTTGTTGGGTTTTGGGTTTCTGCTTGATTGTGTTTGTAAAACCATTTTTCTATGAGTTTTGATATCTTTTCAATTCTGGAAATTGATTGTCAATAATCAATTACAAAGCCTAAGATCTATTATTTTAAAACTCTCTTGAGATTGGAAGCCATGGATGAACACTAAGCTCAAAACCTCCATTAATGGCAATTTTTCAAGCTTCTAGCTTTTTCAATTCTTGAGTTTTCTTGACCTTTATTTAACAACTCTTAATTCTTGAATATATGAGTGCCTAAATATGTATTTGACACATGAAAAACAACTTGGAAGAGCAAAGGAAAGAATTCTTGAAAATTCTCAAATTTGGCCAAAATACTAGTTTTAAACTTAGCTAGTGTAATGTCCCGTTAATTTCACAGTAATATTTTATTTATTTATCCTATTCCTTTAGTTATTTATTTTAATTTAATTATTTTAAGCTTTATAAATTAGTTAATTAGTTTAGCTTAATATAATTAATTTAGAACTTAATTAATTTTAATTTAGATAATTTAGTTTTAAATGTTATAGCTATTACTTGATAGTTTATTATTTAAAATTATTATTTGGAATTAAGAGTTTAAATATTATTATTGGGCCATTAAATAAAAATTTAAACTCACCTCCGTCACGAGACCAAAGCGTTGGCCGTTTAAAATACGGCGTCTTAGTATTTCATGCATTTACAGAAGTATATATATTATTACTCATTGAACTAAAGCTTAGAAAGCCCAATAAATCAAATTTGAGGGTCTTTGGGCTTAACAACTCCATCAAATAGAGGTTTAACCCTAGTTGTATCTCCAACTCTCTACCATTTAGCCGCCGCTACTTTCTTACCCGACTTTCCTTATCGCCCAATAACTCAGCAAAAGAAATGGAGAGCTTGCCGTGGATGATGCTCAACTTTTTATTAAAGCCATCGATTTTTATTAAGTTTGTGTGGGGTATTTCTCGTCGGAGACTCGTTCCACATAGTAGACCACGTCGCGTCACGTGTTGTTCTTTAGCGGCGGAGCAACCTGAAACGCTACAGCAGATGATGATTAGAAGGGCACCGGTGTGGTACCGGCTGATGACCCTCCGACGATCAAGTTAGGTGGTGGTAGGTGAGATATGCCTTGCGCCGCAAAGATTAGGTCAAAACAATTAGGTTGTTCGTTTTCTAGATTAAAGTGTCATACCTGATTTGATAGGTCAGGTGCTCTTTATAGTGCCTTGATCGTGGGCTCGTCTATTGGGCTAGCATGAGGCTAGGCTCAATGGGCTGCCCATTCGGCCCATTGATGGTGAGTTTCCTTTGGTGTTGGCTCGGATGGGCCTGTCCCCTTGTGAGCCGGCCCGAAGTGAACAGAGCCCATAGGAGGGCTATTTTTACCCTTTACAGTTCTCCCTAATTTCCTTGTAGGACCGAATGGCAACACTAGAGGGGGGGTGAATAGGGTTGCTTTAAAAAATTTATGAATTTAAAAATCAAATTTTATAACAAGAACGTTTTTCAAATTTATCAACTAAATTGAAAATTAAAGTAAACAAGATGTAAATTAATGAATTGTTAAACCGATACTATTTTCAAAGAAACGATGCAAGCAATTAATCAACACACGACAATTAACACAAATCAGTAAAATAAAACGTGCGGGAATTAAAAAGTTTAGGGAAAGAAGACACCGAAGATTTTTATAGTGGTTCGGCAAACCTACGTCCACTCCCCAAGGCTCCTCCTTGAGAATTTCACTATCACCGATTCTCTTGCGGGTGAGAACCAAACCGGTACAATCTCCCTCTTTAATTTCAACGGAAAAGAAAACCCCGATCCTTTTCACTGGTTCGGGATCTAACCAATTTCTTTTTCACACCCCAAGGTGTTCCCACACCTTAATACAAAACCCAATGAAATTGAAAAATAAAGTTCCTCACAAATCCTCTCAAATAGGAGATATACAAGTTTTTGTACCGTTCAAATTGTCACAAATTCCTCACACAATAGATCTCTCACAAAATAAATGAGCAAAAATAAGATTGGAAGAGAGAATTAAATGATGGAGCACTTGGGAATTTTTGGGCAGCAAGATGGAGCAGTTAGAGAGTATTCATCCTGCTTTTGATCTCAAAAAAGGTTAAAGAATAGCCAAAATTGTGTTTTAGCTTGAGCAGATCCGGGACCGTTGATGGGCTTGAAATGATCCAAAGGCTGAAAACAGAAGATGAAAAACGGTTTAAAAATAATCAAAAAACGGAGAAAAGGCTTCAGCTGCTTCGCCTCGGTCATGCCCAGTCGCAGAGGAGAGCGTGCGCGTCACTCACGCGCATCAGCCAATACGAAATCGCCCCAGCAAGCGCGTGGACCACACGAGCACGTCCGGCGCGTCGTCCGCTTCCCAGCAGCTGCATTATTTCTATTTTTATTTTTTTTTTAATTTTAAACCTTCCACCACGTGTCGCTTCCTCATTCGTCCGGATTTAATTTTTCAAATTCAAATTCTTCGCCACGTGTCGTCTTCCTATTCGCCAATTTCCGTGCGTCAGCATCAGTTTTGTTTCATCCGGTCAACGCCTCGTCATCTCTCTTGTCCACGTGTCATCATATGATTCGGTTTCCATTGCCACATCATCGTCCACGTGTACTGCCACGTCATCCAAAATATGACCGTTTGAAGTGCCACGTCATCAATATTTGACCGTTGACTTTGCCACATCATCAATGTTGCCACGTGTCAAATTCTGGTTCGCCATCTTGTGATGATGTCATCCGAGATGTGTATTTGATTCCAAACTTCTTTTGTCCATAACTTCTTCGTTTGGACTCCGATTTAGCCGATTCAAAATGCGTTGGAATCCTTATTTCGAGCTCTACAATATAGACACTTAAAAGCTTCGAAACCATCAGTATAAAGTTGGTTTGTTATCATCAAAACATTAGGTATGATTGAAGCCCAAAAAGCTAACAATCTCCCCCTTTTTGATGATTACAAACCACTCAAGAAAAATAATCAAGTGGCTCATGAAAAATTGATAATATCATGCAAATATTTTTCTAGACAAATTCTCCCCCTTTGTAACATCAAAACAATACTAAAGCTCCCCTCAATAACGGATTTATGCAAAATCAATTTAAACAACAAACAAAATTATGCCAATAAAAATAAATATATACAAGATCGCTCCCCCTAACAAATGCAATTAAAGACGGATAATACCAAGTGCAAGTCGGTTCTTACAAAATAAATCTTCATTTAATGGCTTAGTAAGTATATCCCTACTTGGTTTTCCGTATTAACAAAATCAACAACAATATTTCCATTCTGTACATGCTCTCTAAGAAAGTGATGTCGAATATCTATATGCTTTGTCCTAGAGTGTTGAATGGGATTTTTAGTCAAACATATCGTGCTAGAATTATCACAATAAATGTGCACGTGTTCAAAGTTTAAGCTAAAATCACGCAATGTTTGTCTCATCCATAAAACTTGAGCACAACAACTAGCAAGTGCATATATTCCACCTCGGTAGTAGATAATGCAAGGAATTTTGCTTTTTACTATACCAAGATACTAACGAACTTCCAAGAAAATGACAAGTTCCACTAGTACTTTTTCTATCAGTTAAACTACCAGCAAAATCAGCATCAGAATAAGCAATTAAATCTAACGATGCATTTTTAGGATACCATAGGCCTAAATCACAAGTTCCAAGTAAATATTTAAAAATTCTCTTAACGATGTAAATGTGACTCTTTTTGGACAAGCGAAATCTAGCCACATGCATACACTAAACATGATATCCCGGTCTACTCATAGTTAAATAAAGTAGAGATCCGATCATACCTCGATATGATTTAATATCTACTTCTTTTACCTTTTTCATCCTTATCAAGGTTTGTAGTTGTACTCATCGGAGTTTTTGCTACCTTTGCATTATCAAGCTTGAATCTTTTGAGTAGATCCTTATTGTACTTTTCTTGGTTTATGAAGATTCCATCATCAAGTTGTTTGATTTGAAGCCCGAGGAAAAATTTGAGTTCTCCCATCTGCTCATTTCAAATTCTCGTATGCATACACTTAGAGAAATCTTCACAAAGTGAAGGGTTAGTGGCACCAAAGATAATATCATCTACATATATTTGAACTAAAAGCAAATCATTATCTTTAGTTTTAATAAATAAAGTGTTATCCACTATTCCCATTTTAAATCCATTATCAAGCAAAAATTTACTCAATCTATCATACCAAGCTCTAGGAGCTTGTTTTAAACCATAAAGAGCTTTCTTTAATTTAAAAACATGATTTGGATTATCAAAACTTTCAAAACCAGGGGGTTGTTCAACATATACTTCCTCTATTATGAAACCATTTAAAAAAGCACTTTTAACATCCATTTGATTTAAGACAAAGTTTTTATGAGATGCAAATGCAAGTAACATTCGAATTGATTCAAGTCTAGCTACTGGTGCAAAGGTTTCTTCATAATCTATTCCTTCTTCTTGACTATAACCTTGTGCAACTAACCTAGCTTTATTTCTAACAATATTACCAGATTCATCCATTTTATTTCGAAAAACCCATTTTGTACCAATAACGGGATGATCAATAGGACGAGGGACTAATTCCCAAACTTCATTTATTTCAAACCGATTTAATTCTTCTTGCTTGCATTAATCCAAAACTCATCATTTTCAGCTTCTTTAAAAGATTTTGGTTCAATTTTAGACACAAAAGCAATATTATTCAATGCATTTAAAGAAGAACGAGTTCTAACACCCGAAGAAGGATCACCTATAATTAATTCCATAGGATGGTTAGAAACATACCTCCACTCCTTAGGGAGTTCTTTTCACCTTCAAGGGGCGTCTTATTTGGTGTAACATCCACAACCTTATCTTTGAGACTTAAATCCTCCAAAGATTGATCTATCTCATCACTAGCATTAATCTCATTAGAAGTAACAACAACGACTCATCAAAAACAACATGCATTGATTCTTCAACAACAAGTGATCTTTTATTAAAAACCCTATATGCTTTGCTAGATGAAGAATATCCCAAAAATATGCCAATGTCGATTTTGATTCAAACTTCCCTAAATTTCCCTTATTTTTCAAGATAAAGCTTTACACCCAAAGACTTTAAAATAACCAATATTGGGAGTTTTTTATTAAACAACTCATAGGGGTTTTATTCAAAGTAGGCCTTATTAAAACACGGTTCATCACATAACAAGTCGTATTAACGCTTCGCCCAAAAAAATTTTGGTAAGTTGTATTCATTTAACATAGAAGTAGCTAACTCTTGTAAAGACCTATTTTTCCGTTCAACAACTCCGTTTTGTTGTGGAGTTCTTGGAAGCAGAATAAATATGTGTATATCCATTTTCATCACAAAACTTTTCAAAAGCATCATTTTCAAACTCTCCCCATGATCACTTCTAATTTTAGAAATCATAAAACCTTTTTCATTTTGAACCCTTTTTGAAAAACTCACAAAATGTTTCAAAGCCTCATCTTTATGTTTTAAAAATAAAACCCATGTATATCTTGAAAAATCATCAACAATAACAAATGCATAATTATTTCCATTTAAACTTGCCACTCTAGTAGGGCCAAAATCTATATGCAAAAGTTGTAACGGTCTAGAAGTAGAAATTATTTTCTTTGATTTAAAAGAAGACTTAGTTTGTTTACCCATTTGACATGCATCACAGATTTTGTCTTTTTCAAAATTCAATTTAGGAAGACCTCTTACAAGTGATTTCTTAGAAATATCTGAAATTAAAAACATGCTAGCATGACCTAATCTTCTATGCCACAACCAAGAGTCATCATGTAAAGCAGAAAAACATTTATCACTCACAGCAGGATAATCATTTAAATCAATTGTGTAGACATTATGATTTCTATTTCCAACAAACAATATTTTCCTATCAGTAACATTCTCAACAATGCAGTTTTTATCATTAAATACGACTTGATATCCTTTTATCACACAATTGACTAATGCTCAGTGAGATCATGTTTTAAACCATCAACAAGTAAAACTTTTCAATAAGAAAATTTGAATCGTTACCGATTTTACCCTTGCCGATGATCTTGCCTCTTTTATTGTCACCAAATGTCACATGACCTCCATCTTTCCTTTCTAGGTGTGAGAATTTATTTGGGTCCCGGTCATGTGCCTTGAGCGACCACTTGTCCAAGTACCACTTGTTCTTTATAGTCCTCAAACACACCTAAATAAGAAATCTCGAATAAAGTTTTTGGTACCCATACTTGCTTGGGTCCTTGAGAGTTAGTAGCAAAGATTTAGGAATCCATTTCATTTTACTTCCATTTAATGCACTCGATTTTCTAAACTTGCTGCATATATTTTATGACCAAGTTTTCCACATGCTTACAAACAATAGAAGATGTAGTGCTTTCTTTTACAAAGAAGTTTGAAAATTTCTTTTGCATTAAATGAGGTTTATATCCTATACCACTTTTGTCTAAAGCACCCTGTTGTTTACCCATCATGATATCTAGAAGCTTTTGACCATCCGTGAATTTTAAAAGAGTAGAATTCAAATTTTCATTTTTCTTCTTCTAAGATCTCATACTCTTCTTTTAATGCATGCAACTTTGAATCGGATGTCATTAAATCATTCTTTAACTTCTCACACTCTTCCATCAATTTATCATGCTCATTTAATAGATCATTATTTTCAAGAGCAATTTTACTAGTTTTCTTTTTCAATGTAACATATTTCATGCCTAATTTTTCAATTCATACTTTATCTCATTATAGGCATCCATCAATTCATCAAAAGTGGTGTTTTCGTTACATACCTCATCATCGTTGTCATCTTCATCCTCAAAGCCATGAAACATAGGTTTGCTACTTCTTCCTCACTTTCGAGTCACTTTCATCCCAAGTAGCTTTCATTGCTTTCTTCTTATTCTTCTTTTGATGACGATTTCAACGTGGGCAATCATACTTCACATGTCCTGGTTTCTTGCACTCATAGCATATGATGTTGTCCCCTGTTGCTCTTTTTCACCTTTTGAATTCCCGATTATTGTATTTCCTTGCAAAATTTTTCTTTACGAAATGATTCTTGAATTTCCTCATGAGATATGCCATTTATTCTTCATTCAGATTTATATCATCATTAGAGTCATCTTGAAAGGATGTTGACTTTAATGCCAATCTTTTCTTCTTTTTAGTTTCATCCTCCATATTCTCCTTCATAGTGATCTCGTGTGTCATGAGTGAACCAATAAGCTCCTCCAAAGGCGGTTTAGTGAGATCTTTTGCCCCTGTATCGCCGTCACTTTAGCTTCCCATGCTTTCGGTAGTGACCTCGAATCTTTCTCACATTCTCTGAAGTGGTGTATTCCTTTCCCAAGCTTTTCAAAGAATTTATGATGCTTGTGAACCTGGTAAACATCTCGGTAATAGATTCATTAGGCTCAACTTTAAGCAGTTCATAATTATGCACAAGCATGCTAATCTTAGATTCTTTAACTTGATTTGTTCCTTCATGCGTAACTTCAAGTTTGTCCCAAATTTCTTTTTGCACTATTACATGCGGACACCCTATTAAATTCGCTAGGACATAAAGCACAATACGGACAATTTATGGCTTTAGCTTGAAAGACATCTTTTTTCTTTATCATCTTCATTAAACTCATTTTTCACTCTTAGGCACAACTTCATTTTCTACCTTCTTAGTTGGAATTATAGGACCTTTTGAAACAATTTCCCATAGATTATAATCAAGGATATTAAATAAATTTTCATCCTAGTTTTCCAATAAGAGAAGTTATTTCCATCAAAGTATGGTGGCCTAGTAGTAGATTGACCCTCAAAAAAAACCGTTAGCTCCGGTGTTTGCCATTGCTCAAAATAATTAAATTCCAAAAGTTAATATTCAAATCAAAATATTTTTCACAACTTTTCTCAAAAATAAAATAAAAATCGAATTGAAAATTAACAAAAATGATTTTTCGGAAATGATTTTTCACTTAAAACAACGAAAAAAATATTTTTGATAAAAGTGTTTTCAAAAAGTTTGAGCACCCGCCTCGATACCAATTGTAGGACCGAATGGCAACCTAGAGGGGGTGAATAGGGTTGCTTTAAAAAATTTATGAATTTAAAAATCAAATTTTATAACAAGAACGTTTTTCAAATTTATCAACTAAATTGAAAATTAAAGTAAACAAGATGTAAATTAATGAATTGTTAAACCGATACTATTTTCAAAGAAACGATGCAAGCAATTAATCAACACACGACAATTAACACAAATCAAGAAATAAAACGTGCGGGAATTAAAAGTTTAGGGAAAGAAGACACGAAGATTTTTATAGTGGTTCGGCAAACCTACGTCCACTCCCCAAGGCTCCTCCTTGAGAATTTCACTATCACCGATTCTCTTGCGGGTGAGAACCAAACCAGTACAATCTCCCTTTTTAATTTCAACGGGAAAAAGAGAAACCCCGATCCTTTTCAACCGGTTCAGGATCTAACCAATTTCTTTTTCACACCCCAAGGTGTTCCCACACCTTAATACAAAACCCAATGAAATTGAAAAATAAAGTTCCTCACAAATCCTCTCAAATAGGAGATATACAAGTTTTTGTACCGTTCAAATTGTCACAAATTCCTCACACAATAGATCTCTCACAAAATAAATGAGCAAAAATAAGATTGGAAGAGAGAATTAAATGATGGAGCACTTGGGAATTTTTGGGCAGCAAGATGGAGCAGATCAGAGAGTTCTCGCCCGTTTGATCTCAAAAAAGGTTAAAGAATAGCCAAAATTGTGTTTTAGCTTAGACAGTCTGGACCGTTGATGGGCTTGAAATGATCCAAAGGGGGCGAGAAGATGAAAAGCGGTTTAAAAATAATCAAAAACGGAGAAAAGGCTTCGCCGCTTCGCCTCGGTCATGCCCGATCGCGAGAGGAGAGCGTGCGCGTCACTCACGCCGCGCATCGGCCAATCGAATCGCCCCAGAAGCGCGTGGACCACACGAGCACGTCCCCTGGCGTCGTCCGCTTCCCAGCAGCTGCATTATTTCTATTTTTATTTTTTTTTTAATTTTAAACCTTCCACCACGTGTCGCTTCCTCATTCGTCCGGATTTAATTTTTCAAATTCAAATTCTTCGCCACGTGTCGTCTTCCTATTCGCCAATTTCCGTGCGTCAGCATCAGTTTTGTTTCATCCGGTCAACGCCTCGTCATCTCTCTTGTCCACGTGTCATCATATGATTCGGTTTCCATTGCCACATCATCGTCCACGTGTACTGCCACGTCATCCAAAATATGACCGTTTGAAGTGCCACGTCATCAATATTTGACCGTTGACTT
This sequence comes from Gynostemma pentaphyllum, assembly GCA_028015215.1. Lineage (NCBI taxonomy): Eukaryota > Viridiplantae > Streptophyta > Magnoliopsida > Cucurbitales > Cucurbitaceae > Gynostemma > Gynostemma pentaphyllum. The sequence continues at coordinate 44,403,351 of CM051347.1, read as the reverse complement.
TGCCACATCATCAATGTTGCCACGTGTCAAATTCTGGTTCGCCCTCTTTATCCATGTCACGTGATGATGTCATCCGAGATGTGTATTTGATTCCAAACTTCTTTTGTCCATAACTTCTTCGTTTGGACTCCGATTTAGCCGATTCAAAATGCGTTGGAATCCTTATTTCGAGCTCTACAACATAGACACTTAAAAGCTTCGAAACCATCAGTATAAAGTTGGTTTGTTATCATCAAAACATTAGGTATGATTGAAGCCCAAAAAGCTAACAATCTCCCCCTTTTTGATGATTACAAACCACTCAAGAAAAATAATCAAGTGGCTATGTTGGTTTCCTCGAAAAATAGACCGTTTGGCCTCATTTCGGTTAGGGCCCTTGTTGGTTTCTATTTCCGAATTGTCGTGTCTTTTGTACCCTTGTGGCTCCAATCGGCGCGACTCCTTTTAGGACCCACCCGCTGGGCTTTTCGAAATCTGTGTCCCAATGGGTCTTTTGGAGTTCGGATCGTCGCGCCCTTTCTGTGCGATGTGACGGTAGGGCGCACGCTGTCTTCCTTAAATAAGGGTTTTCCTTAGAATTAAAAGCTCGTTTTCCTTTTGATTTCCCGAAGCTTCCTGTCAGTCGCCTGCTTTAGAATCGGTTCTTCGCCATCTTCATCTCGTATCCTCGAAGCCTTTCCCGTTGTCCCCTAAAGGTTAGTTCTTTCTCTGTCTCTGTTCCCCATTCTTTCTTTCATAGATAATTTTGAGAGGGAATATGTAGCTAGGGGCCCTAGGACTCCGAGGGTAGTTGTAGGAGATGATGATTATGATGGTCTGGTTTTTGAAAGAAATGAGTTTGGTGCTTCCTCTTCCCCGTTAGAGCTGGCGGAACTGACACTGTCCCCTCATCTAGGGGTGAGCCTGAGGGGAATGAACCCATGGCCGAACCCCGTTTACCGGTCGGTGAGGACTCCCTTTCTTCCATGGGTGAGTTTGGGTCTATTTCTGAAATTCAAGCAGGTTTAGACGCAGATCATGTCCCTTTTCCCACTTCCCATCCTCTGGAGGGTGCAAAATCCGCCCCGATGGGCCCATCCACAATTCCCAACCCTTCCCTACCCCTTTCTCCCATTCCAGTCGTAGAGGCGGCCAAAAAGAAAGAGAAGGAGAAGAAGGATCGTTCTAAGGGCAGGGAGGCCGCATCTCGGGTTACTCCTTCTGCTCCTCTGTCGTTAGGGGGGAAAATCCCTTTCTGAATGACGAGTTCGACGCCTCTAGCCCTCCTGCGTTCCCCTCTTTTGGAAAGAAGAAGAAAAAGGTTGTCAAAAGGAAGAGGAAGGATACCCAGTCGAAGGGCATCCGGGAGGATTCGGGTCCGCTCCACTATGTGTCGGAGATGGTACAGGGCGATCTTGATAGGCTGAGGGAGGATTACGGGATATCCGAGGAGTTCGAAATGAGACTCCCTGCTCCATCGAAACGGGTCCATGTTTCTCCTGGAGATGGCTGGACTTCCCTTCATCCTAAGTTCTTTCGGTGGGGAGTTCGGTTTCCGCTCTCCCTCCTCTTATCGGAATTCCTGTTGAGTTGTGGCATCGCCTTAGGTTAGCTTATGCCAAACACTTTGAGATCCCTAATTACCTTCGAGGTGGTGTGTTCTGGTCTAGGTGTCCGTCCAACCTTAGGCATGGTTTCCCATTTCTGGGCTCTTCGCACGAACTCCCAAGATAGGATGTGTTTTCTCCAACAAAATCACGTGGGGCCTGCTTTAGTATATGAGACCATCTGTGATAAAAGGTGAAAAGAGTTCTGGTTCTTTATCCGAGGCCCCATCTTATCTGGAGGCCGGATTCCGCCCACTTCTTGAAAGGATGAGGGTGAGAAATAGGTTTCGAGTTGATTTATGTTTTGTTCGGCTGTGACGACGACTAACTGTTTTCCCTTTTCTCGTTTTAGTGAAGAATCCTCTTCCAAAGAGCATTTTCGCGGAAAATCTCAACTGGTGCAGGACTTTGGAGAAACTGGGTCCATTCAACTGGGAAGAGTTTACCCAGCATCCTTGGCTTATTTTTTCGCGTCTCTGGACTTCTCCGCCGAACTTCGTTCCGATTCCCCCCGTAAGTATGTCGTTACGAATGATCGGTTTGTTTGAGATGCGGCTTGACACTGATCTTCCTTGTTTTCTCTTTGCAGGTTTCGATGTCTGGTGTCAGGCTCACCCCTGTCCCTGATTCCAATGATTCCGACGCTTTCCTTGCCCTTCTTCAAGACATGGGGAAAAAAAGGTCTGAGGCGGCATCTTCATCCGATCCGAAAGGAAAACAGGTGGCCGCTCTTAAGCGTTCTCGTCCCTCCGAAAGTAGGAAATCCGTGAAGATCGTTAGCACGGAATCCCCTACAGGGGGCGTAGTGGCTCTTCTCTCGGACCCTCCTGCGGACCCTCCTTTGGGCTCCTCTGCGGATCCTCCTACGGATTCTCCTGCTCCTAAGCGAAGGAGGGGTGGAATCATCGGGGCACTCGACCGCGAGGTAAGGGTTACTGATGCATATATTTTGAAGCATCCTGAGATGACTTATCACTCATTTCCTTCCAAGGCGGATTCGCTCTCTTCTGATTATGCTCATGCTTTGTCTTCTGATACAGACTTTGAACAGGAGGACGAGCAGACAGTCTCTGAAACTTTTGACGCCCGAGTTCCTTACTTGCCCGACCAGACGGTGCAAGTTCTTCCCCCTCTAGCGGGTACGGCTCCTTCTGTGGCTGGTGGATCAGTTGCCGCGAGCGGTGGATCTTCCTTGCTTCGTCTATTCGCTTCCCCTGGCTCCAACTTTGACCAAGGATTCCTCTCTAATGACTTTTGCCTCCGACGGGCTATGGATGCGGTCGGTTTTGCTCGTGATTTAGGGGCTGTGCAGTTGGAACCTCTAGTCGACCATGACAGCGAGGTCGAGACCTTCAGTCGCATGTGCTATAGAAGCTGGCTGGTCAGTCGTTTACTTCATTGTTTACCTTTCCTCTGTTGTCTCCAGTTGGTTTCTCACGTCTTAAAATATCTGATCTGCCAGGGGACCCAGGCCTCGACGCAGATACTTCTCAATTTGGAGAGTCTGCTTATCAAGCATTGGGAGCTTAAGCAGGAGTTAGCGGAGGCGAGGAGTTATCTTAAGCAGGAGTTAGCTTAAGCAGATCTGCGGTCAGCTGCAGTCCCACGTCCTCGACTCGGCGCTGAATGAGGGCCTTCAATTGAAATCCGATCTGGATGAGGCTGAAAAGAAAATTTCCTCATTGGAGGTCGAGGGGCTGCAGCTGACCGCAGATCTTGAGCGCGTCCGGAAAGAATTTGAGGACCTCAAATCTCTCAATGAGAGCAACAAGAAGCTGCTCGATGAAGCTATTGTTGCTCGAAATAGAGCATTGGAGGATCTAAGCACTGCTCGTGAGGAGGGGTCCAAGGCCGTGGATGCCTTCAACCGGGAAGCCGAATCCCTTAAGGAGGTCGAGGAGGAGTTGGATGTTGTCATGTTGGAGAACGATTGGCTCTGGGGTCAAGTTTCTGAGCTTCCGATCCTCCGTGACAGTATCGGCGACCTCCAACGGAAGTTGGCCGCGACGACTGCAGCGTCAGTGGATTCCATCCTCATCGGGCTTGCTGTCGAGCGAGATTTGGTCAAGTTGCAGATGGACCAATCTGAGGAGGAAGGTGGTCCGATCAGTCCGGTTGGCTTTGATGATGCCATGGACCGTCGGAGGGAGTTATTCGAGCGAGCTATGAATTTGAAGGCTATCAGGGGCGAGGCTGTCGCAGAGGGCGAGGTTGGTGCCGCTCATCCTATTGAAGACGCTGGCGCGGTGACCAAGGAAGCTGGTGCTCGTGCTGGTGGAGGTGATGGCGCGGTTGTTGAAGACATTTTTGTTAAAGTTCCCCCAACGGAGACTGTTTACGTCTCTGATTGACTTTTCTTTAGGGTAAACTCCGGATTGTGGAGCCCCCACATTGTTTGCTGCTTTGAACTTCTTTTTGCTTTCTTCTTTTACGTTCGAACATACACATTTTCGCGAAGATTTAAACATGTGCTTGTTCTTTATGTCTGTTTGTTGTGTTTCCCTGCTCGCTTTGCATGAATGCTTTGACTTGCAATCATTATTAAAAATGTCCTTGGTTATTCGGGCGGACCGAGGTTCTTTGCTTCCTGAGAAGGCTTCTGAGTACTCGGACGGACCAAGATTTATAACGTTTTAATACTCCAACGTCTTCTATTCTTCGGAACATGAAGTGCTTGGTGCTCAGACGGACCGAGGCTTTTACTTTCGAATACTCGGTCGAACCGAGGTTTTTTGCTTCCGGAGAAGGCTTTCGATTGCTCGGACGGACCGAGATTTTTTACTTCTGGAGAAGGCTTTTGATTACTCGGACGGACCGAGATTTTTTGCTTCCGGAGAAGGCTTTCAATTACCCAGACGGATCGGGGTTTCTACGTTTTAATACTCCAACGTCTTCTGTTCTTACGAACAGGATGCCCTCGGACGGACCGAGGTACTTGCTTTCGGAGAAGGCTTTAGGTGCTTGGACGGGCCAAGGCTTTTGCTTCCGAAGAAGGCTTTGAACACTTGGATGGACCAAGGCTCTTGCTTTCCGGAGAAGGCTTTAGATGCTTGGACGGGCCAAGGCTTTTCGTTTCTCGGACAGGCCATGTGAAGCAAAAAACGATATAATTTCTTTCTTCTTCCTTTTTTGCTTGTACATTTTTGATTGTCAGAAACATAAAAAAAGAAAAAAGAGAAAGAAAAGACGAGGTTGTTTACAAGTCTTCGACCTCTCAGGCAGCCTTCCTAATCTTCATTCACTGTCGATGATGACCGTCGGAGTCTTTCTCTTCCGTTGCTTTAATGAGGCCAGTTCCTCCTTCAGAGATTGGTTCTCCTGTTCATAGTAGTCGTTGAGGTTTTTCGCCGATTGGAGGCGATCTTCGAGCACGTGGTAGGGCTCACCTGGCTCGCTATCTTCGTCCGTCTCCGCGATTTCCAGGCATTCTCGGAGAGAAAGGTTCTCTTGTTCGAGCTGCTCCGCTCGGCTATTCGCCTCTTTGAGAGCTTCTCGGACGCTCTGGACTTCATGTCTTAGGGTCTCCGAGTCTCCCTATTTTTCCTCCTTTTCCAGGAGGGTCGCCTTGAGCTTGGCATTTTCTGCGCGCAATTTTTCGTTCTCCCACTTCAACACTTGTTTAGTCACCTTTGAAGTCGCAGTGGAGTTGTCCATATCCATGGTCAGATGCCAGATGGTTGAAAAGGCAGGCTGTGGGGCGACAGATGGTGGGAAGCGCAAACCTTTTGACATTCCTGCGATCCTAGTCCCTTTATAGTAGGGGGAGGGATTTGTCTGGGAGTCAGAAAGGTTTGCCATTAACTTGGATGGCGCTTGATGCGATGAGTGGTCTCGTTGTTCGAGGTGGTGACATCACCCGACGATCAATCGTGTTAAACGTCTGTCGTTCCCATCAAACAGCTTTAAATGCGGTTAATTAGGGGATGTTAACCTCTTAATTGCTCGTTAATGCACACATCCTCTCGCATGCCTGCACGTTCGCCCCATGGCGCTCGATGCTTGACATGTGTCGCGATCGCTACGGTTGTCTGCTCCTTTAAATAAGGCCTTTAGAGCCTTTTGTTCGCACATTTTGAACTCTACCCTCTGGAATAACCTTTTCTCTTGTTCCCAGATTCTCAAGTTTTCCAACAGAGCTTAAAATTCCATACCATGGGGTTTTCCCATTCCTTCCTGTTTCTCTTCCACGTCTGGCCCTCCTTGGTCATGGCTTGTGTTGAGAATGTTTGGTCGTGATCTTCTACGCCTGTTTGGTTGGCCCAGGCGGACTTGGCTTTGGTAGTCGTAATCCTCCACGCCTATGAGTATCGAATCTAGGGTACTGTCTGCCTGGGCTAACTAGTCGCTCCACCACCTCTCATAACGGCTCCAGAGTTTGTTCCGGCTGTAACCGGGAACTGGGGCTGAAGGTGGAGGACAACTTCCTCATCGACCCATATTTCAACATGGGAGGTGGCGTCTTGTTTGGTGTTTCAGGAAGCGAGCAATGCGTTCTCACCAAGTCGAGCATGGAGCTACGCCAGATGGAAGAGGTGGTCTTCTGGTTTCCCGTCCCTGGGCTTGCCTTGATATGAAGAGAGAAGCGTACTCCCGCCCGGGTTAAAAGTTTTCGGGCGAGAGCTCGGCTACTTTCCAAAATCCATCAGGGAGCTAGGTGTGGCGGGTCGAAGACCTCCTTTTCTTTCATCTGACGGATTCTGCTGAGCCTCGGAATTGATGAGTTGGCGGAGCAGCTGACGGATGATCTGGCCCCGGCCATTCGCTTTTCGAGCAATACCCTCATCCTCTCCTAGGAGGACATCCTCACTGTTTCTGACGACAATACTTCGAATTCCACAATTTTACTTTGTAGAGCTCGTGTAATTTCTTTCGGCTGAGTTCCCAACATGTGGGTCCGAGCCTTACTTGTTTGTTGTGAAATAAAAGTTGGCACTTTATTCACCTTTCGTTTCTTTGCTTTACTTCCTGTGTGAGTTACTTTCCATAATTCCGAACGTGTTAGATTCTTTGGTCCGCGGGGGACTTAGAAACTATTCTAGCGAATTTGGTATTTCAATCCGAGGGAATACTTGTATATTAATTTGAAATGGGCCTCTTCGGCTAAGTACTTACATGATTCTCTCATACTCACCATGATAAATTCTTAAGTGCGTGGCGTTCCATGCCCTCTGAATCAGTTCGCCCTTTTCATCTTCAAGACGATAAGTTCCCGGCCTAACTTCTTCGATCACCTTATACGGACCCTCCCAGTTTGGTCCCAACTTTCATGCTCCGGGCTCTTGTGTGTTCTGGAATACTTTCCTCAAAACAAAATCATTCATTTTGAAGTCGCGCTGTCTTACTTTCTTTTCAAAGTATTTGGCCAGTTTCTGCTGGTAGCATGCCATTCGGACTAGCGCTTGCTCCCTTTTTTCTTCGGCCAAATTTAGTGCTTCTGCCATCATGGTGTCATTTTCTGCCTCCGGGATCGAGCTTCTGGTCGTGGGGATGATCATTTTCGTGGGAATAACGGCTTCTACCCCGAAAGCCATGGCAACGGGGTTTCGCCAGTTGGGATTCTAGGGGTGGTCCGGTATGCCCAAAGGACTCCAGGCAGTTCATCTACTCATCTTCCCTTCGCTCATCCTAGTCTCTTTTTCAGAGAGTCCATGATGGTTTTGTTCGAAGCTTCCGCTTGCCCATTCGCCTGCGGGTAGCAGGGCGTTGAGTATCGAAGTTCCACTTTCCTGTCTGCGTAGTATTTCCGGATAGACCTTCCCGTGAACTGAGTTCCATTATAGGTGACGATAACTTTGGGAATTCCTAAGCGGGTAAAGATGTGCTTCTAGAGGAACGTCTCCACCTTTCGTTCTGTTATTGCTGCCAATGGTTCGGCCTGGATCCATTTGGAGAAGTAATCTGTTGCCACAATCAAGTAGCACTTTTGTCCTGAGGCTAGCGGTAACTTTCCCACCAAGTCTAGACTCCATTGCATGAAGGGCCAGGGTGCTGAAATCGTAGTCAGTACTGTTGGCGGCGCGTGGATTGTTTTTGCAAACCTTTGGCACCTGTCGCACCGAGCGATGAAATCTTTGGAGTCCTTAACCATGGACGGCCAGTAGTACCCTTGGGTTAGTGCTCTGTGACTTAGGGACCTTGGTCCTGCGTGATTTCCGCAGTGTCCAAGGTGTAGTTCTCTCAGTACGTAAGAGCTTTTTGCCTTTCCCAGGCATTTCAGATAGGGCCGATGAAGGACCTCCTGTATAACTCTCCTTGAATGGCCGAATACCTGGGCCGCCTGGATCGATTTTGCGCTTGAGTTTTCCTGGGCGGAAGTCCTGATTGTAAGTATTCGAGGATTGGTTTCCTCCAATCGGACTCAGGCTCTGGGTCCCGCTCTATCGGTATTATTCGTTTTGCTTCTCCTTTACTCCCCATGTTCGAGTCAAGGGTGATGCTTGGTTCGGGCATGTAATCTATAGGAATGAACCTTCTAGTCTCTGTTTGGACTACCGAGCAGAGGTTGGATAGAGAATCGTCATGTCCATTTTTGACCCTAGGCACTTGGCTGATTGTATACTTGGTGAACTGCGATAAGATGGACATAACCTTTTCCAGATATTTTCCCATTCGGGGATCTTTTGCTTCGAACAACCCCTTTACCTGGTTGACTTACGAGTTGAGAGTCGCTTCTAAAGACTAGGTCTTCAACTCCCAGTTCTTTTGCTCTTTGCAACCCAGCTATCAGCGCTTCATACTCGGCTTCATTGTTTGAAGCTGCAAATCCAAAACGGATCGACTGTTCCAGGAGGTATCCTTCGGGGGACGACAGGACAAAACCTGCGGTGGACCCTCTTGAATTCCAGGATCCGTCAACGCTCAGGGTCCAGGATCCCACGTCGAGGCTCTCCATTAACTGTGCGGTCCTTTTAGCTTTGCTGAGCTTCCTGGGGTCATTTATACGATGAAGTCCGCGAGGACTTGTCCTTTAATGGCTGTCCTTGGTTCGTAAGTGATGTCTTATCCGCCCAGTTCTATAGCCCACTTCGTTAGATGTCCTGACGCGTCTGGCCTATGCAAAATAGCCTTAAGTGGGAACGTGGTCCTCACCACTATCGGGTGACCTTGGAAGTAGTGCTTTAGTTTGTGTGAAGCCACTATCAAAGCCAGTGCCAGCTTCTCTACCCTCGAGTAGCGTGTTTCAGCGTCGATCAATGCCTTGCTTACGTAGTAGATCGGGTGCTGTGTCTGCCTATCCTCACGCACCAGCGCTGAGCTAACTACCGCATCAGACACGGCTAGATATAAGAATAGCTTTTCGTTGTCTGAGGGCTTTGCCAACAGCGGGAGCGAAGATAGATAAACCTTAAGTTCTTCGAACGCCTTCTGGCATTCGACTCCCCAACCGAACTCTCTGCTTTTCTTTAACGCCTTGAAGAAGGGCTGACATTTATCCGATGAACGGGATATGAACCTGCTCAGGGCGGCTAGGCATCCAGCCAATCTCTGTACCCCTTTTAGATTCGTGGGCACTTGCATGTCCATTATCGCTTTGATTTGGTCTGGGTTTGCTTCGATTCCTCGACTCGTCAACAGGTGACCAAGGAATTTACCTTCTGGGACTCCAAAAGTGCATTTGTCGGGGTTCAGCTTCATCCCGTAGCGATTTAGCACCTCGAATGCCTGCTCGATGTGGGCCAGGTGGTCTTCGGCCTTTTGGGATTTGACCAGCATATTGTCGATATACACTTCTACTGTCTTTCCCAAATGCTCTTGGAACATTCGGTTCATTAGACGCTGATAGGTTGCTCCTGCATTCTTTAGGCCGAAGGGCATCACCGTATAGCAATATGTGCCAGCGTTCGTGATGAATGAGGTTTTCTCCTGATCCTTCGAGTTCATCTTTATTTGGTTGTACCAGGAGAATGCATCCATAAAGCTAAGCAATTCATACCCGGCTGTTGCTTCCACCAGCTGGTCTATCTTGGGCAAGGGGAATGAATCCTTGGGGCAAGCCTTGTTGAAATCTGTGAAGTCTATGTAGGCTCTCCATTTCCCGTTCTTCTTTTTTACTACCACCGTGTTGGCTAGCCACTCGGGGTATTTGACTTCCCGAATGAAGCCTGCCTCCAGAAGCTTCCGAACCTCCTCATTAATGATTTCGTTCCGCTCGGGCGCGAACTTACGCCTTTTCTGCTTGACGGGGGGTTGTTTCGGGTCGACTTCGAGGTTGTGGGTTATGATACTCGGATCTATTCCGGGCATGTCGGTATGATCCCACGTGAACGTCTTCCAGCTCTTTTTCAGAAAGTTTACCAGTCCGTCTCTCAGGTCCTCTTTCAGATCTTTCCCAATGCTCGTCGTCTTCTCCCGGCTTTCTGGATAGATCTGGATTTTTTTCGATCCATCCTCAGCCGCTTCTATTCGTGGTTGAGCAAAGGGCGGGTCCCCTTCGGGGTCCCGATTCTGTAATTGCTATGCCTGGCATCGAGATTTCAGCTTGACGATTTCAACCAGGCAAGACCTCGAGACTTGCTGATCTCCCTTTATAACCCTGACCCCCTTTTCAGTGGGGTATTTCAGCTTCTGATGAAGGGTTGAGGGATGTGCCTTCATGCTGTGAATCCACGGCCTCCCAAGCAGGGCATTGTATCCTGAGTGGGAGTCTATGACGTGAAAAAGGGTCATTGGGTTCGCGCCTTCCACTCGGACCGACAGTTTGATTATCCCTGAAGAACTTGTCACCGCACCGTTGAATCCTACCAGATCTTGAGAATTTGGAGCGAGGTCGGACTCCCTGAGCTTCATGCTTCGGAATGCGGGCATGTACAACAGGTTAACGGAGGAACCGGGATCGACCAGAACTCTGCCGACTGTGTGAGAGCCGATCGATATTGTTATCACCAGTGCGTCGTTGTGGGGGAGGTGGACGTCTTCCAAATCCCTGTTGGAGTATTTGATCAAGTCTTCGGAAACGTGCTCGACCCGATAGACAGGGAGCTTCACGGTGAGACCTTTTGTGAGCGTTGATCGACTCCCCGGTACAGTGAATTGAACTGACGTGGCCGTCCCCTGGAATCTCTACTGATGTGGCAAGCCTCTCATCCACGTCCCTCACGTTCCTGTTTTCCGTTTCTTTGGGTAGGACCCTTTTCGCATACTCGGTCTATCTCTCGGGCGAGGACCTTACAGTCCTCCGTGTTATGTCCGTTAGATTTGTGGAACCTGCAATAGGGTTCCTTTCGTTCCGTGCTTTTTCCTGATACGGTGGCCATTTCTCTTTCGGGTTCTCTTCCTTTCGGAATGAACCCCTCGTTGTCTCTGTATGTAGGATCCGTTCCGGACTCCGTTTCTTCGGATCTCTGATCCTTCCCCAGACGGACTTTCTCTCCACTTCATTTCTCTTTTCCTCCCTTTTTTTTCTGCATGCGTCTGCGCTCCTTTCCTCTTCCTTCCTCAGCATGAAGCTCTTTCTTCTTCCATGTGCCCTCGGACTTCGACCCCATTATTCGTATTTCTCTAGCCACCCTTTCCGACTCGTCTTGTGATATTTTGGCCATCGCTCTGTCTAAAGCCTCTTTCATTGTCATTGGTCTTCGCTTGTTGAAAGACCTCCACAAGAGGTGGTTCGGGTGTATCGCCCGAGAGAATGCGATGGCTGTCTCCAGATCGTTGCAGTCTTTCACTTCCAGTTTGACCTTTCGGAACCTGATAATGAAATCCCTGGAGGGATTCCCTCTCTCCCATCATCACGTCATAGAGGTCGTGGTTCATTTTAGCGAACTTCAAACTCACACTATACTCGCTGAGGAACGCCGAGGATAGGTCCGAAAAGGTTTTGATGGACCTCTTAGGGAGGCCGTTGAACCACAATAAGGGCGAGCCCTTCAGACTGGTAGGAAAGAATCTGCAAGTTAGGGCGTCCAGATCTTGGCCGAACACGCACGAGAACTCCATCATGTTGACGAAGTGGGCCACATGTTCCATCGGGTCTCCAGTTTCGTCATACATCTCGAACTTAGGGAGGATGAAGTGTCTTGGCTGAGGGACTGACATGATCCCTCTCGTGAAGGGAGAGTCCCCTGGCTTTCGGGCGTCAGAGCCGTGTTTGGCTTTTTCCTCGGACACCTTTTTTGCTGACCTTTCTTCGAGGATCTGCCTCGCATCGGTGTACTGTCGCCTTTTTCGGCGCTCATCCCTCCCTGTCGAGGTCGAGCTCCCCTGGTCACTCCCCGTGTCGCTGGAATCTTCTTGTCCTTCGGCGGCCTTCGAGGTAGGGTTTTGCTTGGTGGTTGGCGGCGAGGTTCGTCTCGGAAAGAACCCGCTCTATTTGGGGTGTCCTTTTCCTTTGATGAAGAGACCTCCAGACTGGTGTTTTCCCCGCGTCGACGGGCCGTTAGCCTGCTCCGAAGGTCGTCTTCGCCCAGGTTTTTTCCTTTTTCCGATGCGGTGGCCCTTCGACGCCGACGTCTGGCTTGAGACTTTCTGTTCCACGGCTTTGAAGGGCCTCCCTCATCTATGTTTAGGACGTTCTGGTTGTTGGCCCGGACCGTTGCCAACCCTTCCCCAAGTAAAGCTTTCATCTACTTCATCTCTTCCTTCAGCGCCTTATGAGCTTCAATCAGCTCTCGATGTTCCGCCAGTGCAATGGTGATGGTTTCTAGCGTTGGGTCAGGAACTGGAACGTAGTTATCCGTCTCTCCACTCCTGACCTGGTTCTCGTTGAGAACTCGTAGTCTTGCTGACCGAGTGGTCATTGTCTAAACTTGTGGGTACCGCGTGAGTATCTAGATTTAGCCAAAAATTGGAGATGTACGGCCCCACGGTGGGCGTCAAACTGTGTGGGGTATTTCTCGTCGGAGACTCGTTCCACACAGTAGAGCACGTCGCGTCACATGCTGTTCCTTAGCGGCGGAGTAACCTGAAACGCTACAGCAGATGATGGTCAGAAGGGCACCGGTGTGGTACAGGCCGACGACCCTCCGACGATCAAGTTAGGTGGTGGTAGGTGAGATATGCCTTGCGCCGCAAAGATTAGGTCAAAACAATCAGGTTGTTTGTTTTCTAGGTTAAAGTGTCATACCTGATTTGATAGGTCAGGTGCCCTTTATAGTGCCTTGATCGTGGGCTCGTCGATTGGGCTAGCATGAGGCTAGGCTCAATGGGCTGCCCATTCGGCCCATTGATGGTGAGTTTCCTCTAGTGTTGGCTCGGATGGGCCTGTCCCCATGTGAGCCTGCCCGAAGTGAACAGAGCCCGTAGGAGGGCTATTTTTACCCTTTACAAAGTTCAAGCAATAAAATTGGAGATTACAAATTGCCTTGTTAGACGTGATAGCATTGCAATTAATAAAACACCTCTTCCTTCCCTAGTCTGCCTTTTCAAATTGATATTGGTTTGATTTTTCAATTAATAAAATCAAAGTGGGACAAGGAGGCGTGGCCACCTGGAACGCAAGCGGGGTGGAGTTTTGGCTATGTGCTTGAGCTGTGAGTGCTTCTAATTTGTTTTTTTTTCTTTTTAATTCATTAATTGGTCATGGCTAAGTTTTCTACACCCATCTTCAATTTCTTATAAATCCCTTATGCCTTCCTTTCCTTGATACCATTAATTTCCCTTATTTCTTATTCAACTTGCACCAAACCCCCTTGGATTTTCCTAATCACATTGGCAGCATAGTTGCATTCTTTAACCTTTTAATTGGATTAAAATATTATCCCATTAGTCTTAATTTTCAATCATAACCTTGCCTACCCTTACTAAATTTTTAATTTAGTATTACCATTGAACGGTGAACCCGGAGACTTAGATCAAAACACCTATCTAAAAGCCTCCACTTGAACCGAACCTCGTTTTGTTAGTTCGTTGTTGTAATTGCATGTTTAGTTTAATTGATATTTTTTAGACATATTGATTTGTAGGTGTTGGCCGTTGGTTTGATCAATCGTTGTGACTTTGAAATTATCTACTGCGCTACAAGGTGAGGATAAATAGAATTTTATAGTAAATTTAAAAATCAAATACTTGAACGATTTGTATGATTTGGGAGTTAAGTAAAATTGGAATTAAGTGAATTAAAGAATGCTAATTTTATGAAATTATAGAAATTGAGAGTATAGAATTGATATGGGAAATTATGGAATTACAATTTCTTGGGAGTTGAAGTATGGACCTAATTGGTTTAGTTATCTTATCACTTTAAGTATGTTTACCATGTGTTCTTGGATGATTTAATTTCGTTATCGAGATATTCCTGATTTAATTGAGCTTTTAATGAGACTGGACCTTCCCAACAATGGTTATCTTATGTTCTTAGAGATTATTTACGATATCGAGGTTTTCTGATTACTTTGGACTTTTACTGAGACTGGGTCTTCCAGCATTGGTACTTAGTACATAAGTCATTCGATGATTTCAAGATTGTTGTGATCGATAGAGTATGGGCTTATGACCCGATACGTTCTCATGTTCTTGATTAATAATTCTCTGATGAGATGTTCTGAAATTGGTTCTCTGTTTATTTTTGGTTCTCGAATTTCTGATTCTATATTATCACACTTGTTTGCATGGTGATGAATAATGAGATAATGCATAGACTACGTGTGCTTGCATTGTTTGGTATTATTCATGGTTCAATATATGTATCATGAGGCATGCATAGACTACGTGAGCTGCATGAACGGGTGAGTTGAATAATGAGATAATATAGTTGTGTGAGCTAGTATTATCTGGTATTATTCATAATTACTATGATACATATATGTTATCGACTGCTAGACTACGTGAGCTATACATGTCATTGGTGAGATAACGGGATCGTGCATTGACTGCGTGTGCTTGCACCATCTGACGATTATTCACCCAGGAGATTCTGTTCTGTTTCTGTTCTATAATGCATTGACTACGTGAGCGAGCATTGGTTCTTGATAAGAAAGTAAAGGCTTTGTGAGCTTTATTTGATATTGGAGTGAGATAATGGGGTCGTGCATAGACTACGTGAGCTTGCACCATCTGGCATTATTTACATATTCTATATTTTATGTTCTATGATCTATGTTCTTGGCTCTATGATCTTGATCTTATTCTTAGTTAAGACTACGTGAGCTTAACTCATTCTAGATATTTTCCTGAAAGTTAAATGTATGATTACGTGTTCTGTTTACTAAGAGTTCGGGAGACTTGACTACTTGCATGATCTTCATTCTTGTTCTTTATTTTTCTGTTCTTGAGAGAATTGCATGACCTTATGTTTGAAAGTCTGTTTGGGTAGTCAAGAGACAATATGATTCATTGGACATAAATCCGGATTGGATTTGGGATCTAAAGTTACTTTCTATTCAATTTTTCTTCACTGGGTTTCCCGCTCATTATATTACACTTTCAGGTACAGATGTGGTCATGGTCGTGGAGCTGGTGCAGCGTGATTTTCAGATCGATGGCGATGGATGGACTTGTCGGTTTAGTCTATGGACTTGTTTTATCTTTTATTCGTTTCACCTTGGTTGTTGAGCTCTTTTGAGCATTACTACTTCTGTTTATTTGGTTCTAAGGATTTCTCGGATTTATGAGTTATCTTACTTTATGTCTGAAACTTAAAAAGGGAAGCGCTTCCCATCTTTAAATGTTAAGGATTTCAGATTTTATTTTGAAATGAAGAATGATATTCTTTAATTACAGGTTTTATAATGTTATTTCAAGTCTTCCGCTTGCGCTATTATTTAATTATATTTTTAAAAAGTCGGGTTGTTACAGTTAGTTTTGAGTCTTCTTGAATTTTTAATGAGGGGTTTCAAATTTTGGAATTTTTTAGTGTTTATATACATATTTTACACATGGAAAATGAGTTAAGAGAGCAACCAATGAATTTATGATAGTTCTCTTATTGGCCAAAGTTCATACTAGAATTGCTTGGTTTTTGGGTGTTTTCTTAGAAATTTTTAGGGAGTTCTTAAATCTGGAAATTTTGGGTGTTTATAAGTATATTTTCTACAAGAATAACATCATGGAAGTGTAGGATAACGAAACTCTGATAGCACCCTTGTTGAGCCAAAATTATATCATTTTTGGCTAGTTTTTTTTTTGGAACTTTTTCTCTTAACGGATGTGAGGTTTTGGTGTAGTATTATAAACTGATTGTGATGATAATATTAGCTTATATTTTTGGGTGGATTACCTTGTTGTAGGCCAAGAACGAGCGGTGATTCACGGGGCCAACTTCGAAGGTGAGAACATAAAGAATCGGAAGGGCGAATGGCGTGCATTCAAGAGTTTCTTTCTCGAGTTGTCTTAAAAGGGAAATTATGGTGTAGGTGGTAGTGATTGATAGTATGGTTGGTAAGGTTAAGGGCATAAGAGAATTATGGAAATGGATATTGACTCCGGTAGTGGCTAAAAGGGGTCGAAATGCTAATTAGTTTATAGGCTTAACTAGTTGTTCATTTAAGCATGCCTACTTGCTTTATAATTATGTTCATAGTCCATGAACGAGTCATATACTGATTTGGGGCTATGATTAAGCATACTTTTCATATTTTCGGTTTGTGATTCGAAGATTAGTTACGATTGAGACAATAGAGAAAGGTGTGACGTGAACTATGAGTTATGTGAATTTTAAGCATTATGTGTGTGATGATCGATTCATATTCTTCTTGGAGGAATTGTCCTAATTATGCTCGTTAACTCGATGTTTGTTACTTGTTGTTGACTAAGAGGAAGCATGCTAAATTTCATTCCATGGCATAACTTTCCATTCATGCATATCATGCGATTGTCATGTGGCCATGGGGTCATAACCCGTGTAACAGTGTGTGGGTGTTGGACGTTACACGTGATTACCGTGGCGGGGATGTGATTAACTCGTGTAACGGTGTGTGGGTGTTGGACGTTACACGTGGTTACCGTGGCGGTGATGTTGTGGAGCTCTGGAGTGCTATGTGATGAATGGCCCGGATGCTAGTAGTTATTGAGATAACTTGAGGATGTGAAATGAGCTTCAGCTTGGATGTTGTAAAATGAGCTGCGGCTCGAGTGAGATATGTGGCACAACATGATTTACGCGTAGTGAGACGCGGGTTGTAAGTAAGGAATAAAAAGATGGTTGAAAGGAAAGGGAAAAAGTGGAAATGGCTTATGCATTGTTGTTTGGTGAAATCTTAAACTTGAAAATTGATTACTTGCATAAGCATTCATGTTATGTCTTGAGCACATTTAAGCATCATTTATACATCCATGTTTTGCTATCTCTTTTGCTTTGACTGTGTGTAATGAGAAGTGGATGTGTAGTGGTGAATGAAAGAGACTCAGAAAGTGAATGGAATATGGTAATAGTTCTTTGAGGCTTGATGTAAAGTCAGTGAGTGTAATACATTACGAGCCATGGCTCAGGTACTCATTAATGACTGTATGCGTGTATAGGGCATAGTGAGACGCCGACTGTTGTGATGGAAAGATTTGTAGACTAAAGGAAATGGTAAATGTGATACGTGAGATTTGTTATGTACTTGACGATTGTACGGGTTTGAAAGGTTTACGGTTTGATCATGTTATCTATCTACTTTGCAATACTCTATAATTTGCACTCTTATACATATGTTTCTGTTTGTGCATCATGTTGTGAACATCTGCATCACCGTTCATATTCTTTTGTTTTCACTGAGTGTCATGCTCAAAGGTGCTCTAAATCACCTTTCAGGTATCAAACGAAGGCGGGGATAAGTCGCGACAGGTGGTGATCGTTGATACATCGAGATGGAGCTTTTGGGATTAGGTCTCCGGTCACGTGAGCCGCATTTTCTGGGAATGTAGTAGTCTTATTTTGGGTTCTGTCTTCTTTTGTTTTAGGGTCAAATTTTAAAGTTAAAGTATGTATATTATGTTCGTATAACACTTTTAACTTGTTGCACCGAACCTTATTTTGGTTTGAATTTATGTGATACTTTGAACCGAGCCGACGAGCCGATGTTTTCTGCTAAACAGGTTTTTATATTGTATGTGAGATTTGGAATTTACGAACACTACATGCTGAAATTTTCAATATTTTGCTAAAACAATTGTTTTAAGCTTAAGTTTCTCGCTTTCGTATGCGTACTCGCGTCCTGGGCTTCTAGAATAAGCCGGGTCATCTCATCTCGATTTGAAAATTTATCCCTGCTTGAAAATGAAAATCTATCTCCTTTTTATACCAAACTTTGTGATATTTCTAATGAATCATTTGCATTAGGGAAAAAAATGTCTGAATCAAATCTTGTTAGAAAAAGTGTTAGGTCTCTTCCTGATAGATTTTCGCCTAAAATAACTGCTATTAAAGAAAGTAAAAATCTTGATACAATGCGAGTTGATGAACTAATGGGTTCTTTGAGAACTTTTGAGTTAAATTTGAAGCACAAGAAACAAGAAAAATCAATAGCCTTCAAAATGATCGATGACAACAACTATCAAGATGAAAATGATGGAGATGATGAAGATGAAGATCAAGCGAATCTCTTGATAAAAAATTTCAGCAAGTTCATGAAGAATATGTCCATACACAACAAAGGTAACTTGAAGCCTTTCAAGCCAAATAAAACATGTTTTCAAAAACCCCTTGAGAGAAAGAAAGGAATCAAGTGTCGTGAATGTGACGGGTTTGGACATATCCAAGTTGAATGCGCCAACACTTTGAAAAAGAAGAACAAAGCTATGACCATGACATGGAGTGACGAGGACTTGGATGATGAAGAGGAAGTCATTTTGGTAAAACATATTGCTTTTGTTTATAATAATGCAGATTTGGAGCATAATTTAAATCGATTGGATCCAAAAGACAACAATGAGGCTGAAGTTGATGAAGAAGATGAAGAGACCATTGAAGAAACTTATACAAAACTATATAATGAGTCAATGAAGTTGTACAAGACCAACAAAAGCCTGACTTCTCAAAATAAGGAACTCATCAAGGGAAAAGATGAATTGATATCAACAATCGAACATTTGAACAAACTGATCATTGATAAAGATGCTAAAATGATGAAAATGAAGATCCAATTAGATAACACTCATAAGGGATTGAAGATGTTGAACTCAGGTACTGACACCTTGGAACTCATTCTAAATTCTCCAGAGATTGCAAGAGATAAATATGTTACAAAGGACAATCATGGTATTGGATTCATGGGAGAATCATCGAAATCAACCCCATTTCTGGACAAAGGATAACAGCAGGCCACCACTATTACAACAGTCCAGGCCCTGAAGGGAAGAAGCAGATTACCTATGAATACTACATATCAGGCAAAAACAATGAATTTGTTTCCAAGCTCGAATAACAGATCTTTTAACTCTCTGTCAAGTGACCAAAACCAGAAGATTAAGAACTCTTATTAGCCCTTTAAATGGGAAATTCCCAACTATGGTAATGAAAGAGGTAATCATAATCATCAATATGCAAAATCCAGGTTTGTTCCTACGTGTTATTTCTGTGGAAATGTTGGTCATATTCGACCGAATTGTTTTAAACTAAAAAATATGCTTAGAAAAAATCAGAAAATGTACAAGCTTAAACATCATAGTTTTGATCGTTAGTTCTTCTCAACCCTTGTTCGCTTTAAAAAATAAAAAATAAAAACGTCATTTATTTTGGTATAGTGAGAGTTTGTTTGGTTTAAATCAATTAGAATTTTTTTTTACTTTCGCTTTCAATGTTCTACTGTGTTACTTGTTTATTCTAATTGTTATTTTGTGTGGAAATTATTGTTTTTGGTTTGACCAATTAAATTTTTAAAAGAACTACTCTTTAAAAATTTCATGTTGTTTTTTCAGGGGGAGTTTCCTTTTTTTTTTTTTTTTTTTTCAAATGGTCTATGTCCAACAAACTCCCCCTTTGGCTTTGGTTTGTCTAAAACAAGGGGAGATTTTTTTGTTGTGTTAATCAGTTCTTCGTTTCAAGGGGAGCTTACCTTGGTCATCTCTAAATTATGGTTAAGCTCAAGTTGTTTCTTTTTTTTTTTTTTATGGATATCTGGTTTTATGCCAAAACAAAGCCAAAGGGGGAGTTTGTTGGAAATTTTAATTTATTATTAAATTTTATTATTGGCTGTTTGTTTTGACATAATTTATTGTTTTATTTCTCCTTTTTGGTGTTAATTCTCTCCTTAATTATCATAAGCATTTATTCCTTTATTCTATTTTGAAAATATCATTTATCTCATCACTAATTCCTTGTAAAAAAGAATTCAATCATGCCTCATTTTCCTCCCACGATTAGTTGCTGTCAATTTGAATATTTTATGGGATTTTCTTGTTGGCATGGTGGAGATGAGTTGGCATCACCAACGGCTCCTTGAAGATTTTCCATTTAGCAGTTTCCTCTTGTTTCTTTGCTATATATATATATTCAAGGTTGTTCTCTTGCTGAAGACAAGCCTTTTATGTCTGATTCTTGGCTCTGTTATTAGTATTGTTTTGTGGCAAGAATTCTATTTGATGAGTGTGTATCAATGTTTTTATACCATCTACAAAGCTTCAAGTTGAAAGATTCTTGAGAAAAGAAGTCCTACAACTTCAAATCGATGAAGGGAGTTTCTCCTGAAAGCTCTGTAAAGGGGATCTTGTTCGGAACGTCATTCTCACAAGGGGAGCTTGTGGTGATCGAAATAAGAATGGGAGGTTCTTGATTCAGATCTACACAAGGGGAGCTTGTGAGCGAATCCATCATAACGTACTTTTGCAAGGAGCATCGCGAAGAAATTAGAAAAGAGAGTTTTCGTAATTTCTGTCTTTTGCTTTAAATTTCTTATGTTGAAAAGTGACTAACTAGTGAATTGTTTCTGGGCTAGGGCCCCGTGAGTTTTTACAGGTTGGAGGTTTCTCACGTTAATCACTTCGTTGTGTCCTCTTTACTTTGTATTTACATTTTTGTTTATTTGCTAATTTTCAAATATGCTTTGCTGCTCTTGCTAATGAAATATGAAATCACCGTTGCAACACTGAATCCATGGCTTAAATTCTGCATAATTCACATTCTGTCATCTTCGTCTCTGTCAAGCCTTCACTGTTGTAACACTCGAAACTATCTCTTGAGCTGTTGCTTTATTTAGACTAAAATCTGTTTTAATCAATCTTATTAAAATCAAAGAGTTTAGGTTCGTCAATTTTCATATTTTTTATTCATCCAACCATGCCTTACCTCTTTTCGTGTATTGTACATAAATATTTAATATTATGTACAATATATTATATTACTTTATTATATCATTTTTGTATTGTACATAAGTATATTATATCATGTACTATATATTGTCCTCTATTATCGTCACGTAGTGTACATAATATATATATATTATTATTATATTTTATTTTTTTTATATAAACTATATGTATAATGTGTTTTTACATATATATTATATATTAGAGTATTTCTTTCATTTTTAATTTATATTTTAATTACTATAATTAAATATATTTATTGTATAAAAATATATAGTATATTTTTTAAAATGACAACATTGTATATTATACTATACAATATAATATTGAATGAGCGTACAATATCACAATATATAATGTACATCAAAAGAATTTTTAGAAAATTCGCCGGAAAAATGGTTATTTGTTTTGAAAAGTTAGTTTTTTTTTTTAGTTTTGATTTTTTTAAAATTTATGATTTCTCTCTTATTTTCTTTTATGATTTTTTAATATTTAATGTTTCCTTAATTTAAGCACTTAATTCTCTTTATTCTTTCATTCTTAATTAAGTTTAGTAAGAGTAGTTTGGGTATGTTACATATCAAATAGGCTATTTTGTTTTATTTTTTAGAATGGGTCCCGAAACTTTATTTCTTCAATTGGTGGGTTATCTACCAATATATCCCATGGATCTAGATTGGAAACAAATCGGGTCTTAACTATTTTCTATAGAGTAGTTATTTTTATATCTCTTGATTATATTTTTTAATTAATTAATTAAATGAATGAAAGAAAAACATTGTCAATATATTTATCAAAATAGTAAAAGAAACAAAATTTGAAAAGTTATCAAAACATCATAAAAAAAGGTTCCTAATGAGATTGGTCACTATGCAATACAAGAGAAAAATAAAAACAAATACCTTTAATTGGTGAAATTCAAAAAAAAAATAAAAAATTAAACATTTATTGAATTCAAAAACAAGGTGGAAAAATATTGTTGGATGTAATTCTCGTAAATTAAAACCAAATCGATATTTAAGTTATAAAATTGAAATATTAAAATAAAATTAAAAATCTTATTTTCATAATTAATCACATCTTGCCTCACTTAAAAAAATTACATACATTTTTAACTTTTAATTTTTGATATTTAAAACAAAAATTAATCCAAAACTTTAAATTAAATATTTTTATAAGTATAAAAAATTCACGTGCTCTATGAATAAAATGGATATTTTTTTGGTAATAATTTTGTGAAAATTTATATAGAGTTGTAAATTTTTTACTATTTTCAATTTTAAAATTTCGCATGTGTCACTTCCCTCAAATAAAATTATTGTATACAAAATAGTTTTTCAATCTAACTTTCACTTGTTGAGAAAAAAAAAAGCACTTCACATCATGACTTCCGTTTACAATCTGTTTCTTTGACCGATGAATAAAGTGTGTTTATTAAATTGCCAAGTGTCAGTCATTCAATGTGGCGGCCTCTCTGAATATAAATCTAATAATATAGTGTTTTTTTTTAGTTATGTATTTTTATTCAACAAGTCAAGAAATAATATATCTTATATCACAATCAATATATCATAATTAATCGGTTATTAATTATAGTAAATTTTGACTTATTTTTTTAAAAAAATGACATTTACAAATATTACAGAAAATTCGCATACCAACGGAAATTTCCCCATCAAAATATTATAGTTAAAATGTGTTATTACTTGAGGGTGCAGTGGGCTCATTTCTTGCAAAGAGTCGTCACTAATAATCATAAACAGTAAGTGGTTGATAAAACATCCAAAGAAACATCTAAATTATGCTTATTCTCCTTGTCTAATAAGCCTCAACCTCTCTGGTTTCTGTGCCTGGTGAACTTACACAAGCAAACGAGATGAAGTTCAAAAATATTCTATTCCTTGGACAGGATGCACAGTTTTTTCTTTCATCCTCTCAAAGAATTTCGAGATAAAACGGCACAAAAAAATCGCTTCACTCAAAATAATAGAATTATAAACTCTGCATAGTATCGTATCTACATGAACGACAACTAACCACGCACACATGCAGCAATGTTTTCTACATTTCGGTCCCCTTCAATTCACTCGTCAAATCATTCACAGTATCTTACTAGCACATTTTGGGTGAAGTTGACAAGAATCCAGGAATTTGAATTTTTCTCACTAGTAAATTTTGAAATGAACTGAAGGAACGAAACCGACAAAAATTACAAGGTGAATGGAAACAATGGTTGGGTATTCACCTAGGAAGCATCTGTGTTATACTATCAGAGCTGTTAAACTGGAGTGACAATGCAGAAGGATTCATAACTTGCTTCCCTTTATCTGTAAGAGAAGATGATGTGCCCTCTGAACTAGCACCGGCACGGTGAAACTTCCGAGATTTGTGTCCCTTGTATACTCCTGGCTCTGTTAATAGTTTCTCATTAAGGTGTACCTCTCTCGAAAGCATCTCCACAACCTGCTTCATGGCTGGTCTTTGATTTGCAGCTGCTTGGGTACAAAAGAGAGCAACCGTGATGAATCGCATCACCTCTGCCTCTGGATAATCAACCATTTCCGAATCAATGAGTTCTACAAGCCGTCCCTCTTCTTTTAATCTCCAAGCCTATGAATTTATAATATGGAAAATGAGAAAATGATAATACATCTACATTTTGAAGTCCATTTCACACAAATGAAATGCAATAAAAATAACGGTTCGAGAAAGGGGGTGCCAGCATACTATTCACCACATTAAGATCACATATCCTAGAAGAAAAGTCTAGTGCAACTCCTTGAATGAGTAAGAAGCAATCTGATTAAAAATTCATAAACGTACCCACTCCACAAGAACCAATAACTCTTCTCCAAATGCAGTTTTACTACTGCTTCTGCTGCTAATTATTTCAAGCATGAGCACGCCAAAACTGTATACATCTGCCTTCTTTGTCAACTGTCCTAAAAGTGCATACTCAGGGGCCAAATATCCACTGCAGGCACATGAATTTGTTGGCAAATATTTAAAGAGAACAAAATATCCCACAAAAAAAATCTAGAGATCAGCATTGCATTACATTTTGATGGGACCTGGATGACGATTACTGAAGACGCTAAATCAAAGATTGCTAATTAAAATGAGATAAGCAATCAGTATCTCATGAGCATGCATATACTCGAGGGACCGCTATTCGACTTTATCCACCCCACAGCTTTATATATTTATTTAACATTAAAATGAGAGAAGTTACGAGTATCTCATCATCACAGCTCTCTGGATGCTATGACAAGATGTTTTGAAAAGCTTGGGATTTATTCACTTCCAATTCCCATTTATTTCAAGTCGTCTCTCTTGATTTTGTAATCATCTATCAATCATATAAGCTTCTTAACTTGACCATCTTAACCTTGCTTAATTTAGTCCTTGATTACTTTTAATTCTTAATAGACCGCACAAGTAAAAAAAGATAACAGCGGTGACTGTTCAAAATTTGAGAAAAGGCAAGACAAAAAGAATGAACTTAGATACCCTATCTTGTCATCTCCAAAAAGGAGGCACTCATGAAACCTTGCCACAAAAACTCCTCACAGTAGTGAATCGCATATAACATTTCCCGTCTTATATATCCCCATTACCAGATTATTAGAATTCATTTAAAGCAGCTGATTTCTAAAAGGGGAAGTTTAAATATGCTCTGCTAAAATCAATCAGGGAGATTATTGAAAAGAAACTTCAGAAAATTTGGGAAGAAGTAAAGTTCAGAAATGACAAGGGAAGGATATCTAGTGCTTACAAAGTTCCTGCCACTCGAGTACTAACATGAGTGACATTGTCTGGAAAAAGTTTTGCCAACCCAAAATCTCCTATTTTAGGATAAAAGCTTCTGTCGAGAAGTATATTGCTAGCCTTGATATCTCTATGAACAACGGATGGTTCAGCTTCTTCATGTAGAAATGCGAGACCGGAAGCTGTACCCAGACAAATCTTAGCTCTCTTTGGCCAATCCAATACAACATGCTTGCTCTTTGAACCTGAAATGGCAGTTGCTTGTTGTTAGCGTACAATGATGATAATTACATCACCTAAACAAATTAAAAACCTGCAAGTTTTTGTTTGCCGGCTCAATAACAAATGGACACCATACAAACAATAAGAAACAGATAAAAGTTAACCACACTGCTCCTTGGAAATTCATGATTGACCCTAATTTGCATGAAAAACTTAAATGATCGGAAAATTTACCGAGCAAAGTACTCGCAAGGCTGTTGTTTTCCAGGTATTCATACACCAATATTCGATGGGTGCCTTCAACACAACAACCAACCAGTTCAACGAGATTAGGATGTCTTATATATGATATCATATTTATCTCTGTCAAAAATTCTTGAATTCCCTGAGCTGATTCTGAAGAGAGCGATTTAACAGCGACTTGGGTACCATCTCTTAAAACTCCCTGTTGTCACAAATTAATGATAGATTAGATGCATCAAAATGAACTCGGTAAAGATAGCCAGCAAGGAAAAAATTACAAGAGAGAACTGTGAAAATAATATCACTATTGGTCTCACTTTGTAAACAACTCCATAACCTCCTGCACCTATTCTGCTTGATGGATGGAAATTGCCAGTCGCTGATCTCAATGAATTATAAGAAAACATCCGTACATTGTTCGTAATAATTCCTAGCCAAAAAACAAGCAGAAAAACCATCTCAGATAAAATTTCTACAATATGAAAAATAAACGAAATATGGAGCATTCCCAGATATCAATTATCAAAAGACACAAAATACTAAGAAAATAATGCAGACTTTGGTTAAAAAAGACACCCCATTTGAAGGTTACACCAGTCCCCAGCCGCTATGCCATTTCTATTCAATTCATCGTTTTTTTAGTGGGAGACAACCTTTTCATTGATGAATGAAAACAAAAGACCA
Organism: Gynostemma pentaphyllum; assembly: GCA_028015215.1. Classification (NCBI taxonomy): domain Eukaryota; kingdom Viridiplantae; phylum Streptophyta; class Magnoliopsida; order Cucurbitales; family Cucurbitaceae; genus Gynostemma; species Gynostemma pentaphyllum. The sequence goes on along the minus strand of CM051347.1, from coordinate 44,377,687 downwards.
AGAAAAAAAGACCAACCCAACAGGAATTAAAAAAGCTCCCCAATTAGATTTAGAGTTATTGATTCTAGCGGTATAGTTACAAAAGCTATCATATAAAGTACTCCAACCTGAACCTCGATAATTAGCAAAATCTAAAATCTCCGTCCAAACCGCCCTTTTATCCTTACAAATTATCCAATTCCTTCCATTCCAAATTCCCCGAAGGATGGTTATATCAGTATGCTGTCAAAGAATATATTAAGGATCTAACAAAACCTTCTGCGTTACAAAATATCAGACTTGTAAAAAAATTTAACTAAAATAATTACCAAATGTATTTTTGCCCTGGAATCTACAAACCAAGAACAAAGACACCCAGATCTCACCTGCTGCCTGATCCTCAGATTTCCTATTTCCTTTACAGCAATTCATGATTGCAAAGCAACCAGAAGTCATTGCAATGTACAGTTTCACTCATCTATACTCGACCCACTTCTTCGTTTTCACATCCCTTTCTTCTAACCATTCCTGAAATGCTGAAGAGCTTTTAATAAAAAATTGAAACGGCCAAGGCATGATTTTAAAACAAAAATGTAAGAATTCAATAAAGATTACCAAAAATCCTTACATCAATTAGGAAAATTATCCAAACGAAGATGAGCCAAAATGAAGTGAGCACTCAAATAGTCTAGATGGTACCAGAGACCCAAGTGGACACCGAAACAAAGATATTGAAGAAGAATGCGAACCATGTTAACATCAACTAGAACAAGGGAAGAAAATGAAATAGCTGATTGTTCAAAATTATGAAGAGATTGACATGGAAAAGAAAAGACAAAATCTTGAGAAACAAAAAATAGTTAAAATAAATGACAGCAAAGGTTGAGGCGTCTAAGAATGAGTATCATTGTCAAATTTCCATTTTCTGGGTTACCTTCCTTTCGGTGGGTGAGACAAGTCCTCGTGGTAAATTAGAGAGAGAGAGAGAGAGAGAGAGAGTACCTTAAAAGGGACCAAACAAGTTTCAACTTTTATAGAAGGAATCATGGGGTTAGTTAAAACAAACATTATGAGGAGCTGACTCAGCTGAGCTTGGAAACAGGATGGCTTGCCATAGAATCAGACCCACGTCAACGCTTTTGTTTTTTCCTAAATGTTTTTGTAATCTTTTTGGCATCAGGGTCTGGGTTTGGCTGTTCAAGTTCTAGAATGCAGATGCCTCTTGGGAAAAGACATTTGTGTCATTTGCCGTTCAGAGTCCAACGCAAGTCAATATTATTCCTCAGTACAAAGAACAACGGATGAAATCCCCAAAAAAAAAAAAAAAAGGTATATTATTATTTTTATTTAGTTTTACCAGTCATAAGATTGCAGGCTGCGTCTCCTAATCTAGAAAGTCACCATTTGACAAGCACTATCCTCACCTTTATTTATCTATGTTTTCTACTGTAGTACGTGGTGTGATGTCATGATGACATCGTTTCGTGGCTTAGTCAAATATTATAAAACTAAAGATAGTGGGGGAAAAAGAATTTGATAAAAAAGAGGTCATCGATGATCACCCTTTCTTATATACTGAATTTATTCATATTACTTCTTCAATTAAAAAAAGAAAAGGGTACAACCCTCTTAGATAAAGAAGAGGTATATATAATAATCACGTGATTTTCACCCTTTTATCCTTACTTAAATATTGATTTTATTGCTATTACTTCTTCCATTAAAAAAAAAGTGGTACTACTATTGTTAACAAGGAACAAAAAAGAACAATCACCATTAACAAAAAGTAATATGACCACCAAATTCAAATCAACAAATGAATAAACAATGAAAAGCGTGAGAAAGCCTTCACTTGATTTTCTTAGTTTTAAATGAAGTTTTCAATTGCCTATAACATTGAACAAGAAATCCCAATTAAAAATTACCATCAAGCACTCCATATTAAAAATACAAAAATAAATAATAAATAAAAAAACCTTCCATCATGAACAAACAACCCACCTAAAACAATTTTAAAATCAAGATAAATTTACTTTAACGTTACCTGTCTTGGCACATTGAAGAGCCGCGATGCCGTTTTCTGTGACTCATAGACAACCAAAGCAAAGATCTGCAATGACCATCAATAATCATAGGAAAAGTTGAAATAGTACAGGAAAGTTGCCACCAAATTTTCCCCTCGAACAAGGTTTTTCTTTTCCTGCTTTTAGCTAACCAAAAGTTTCAAACACTAAAAATTAGAGAAGTTAAAGTGGCTTGCAAGTTGCAACCATTGAAATTAATATTCAACACTTTCCAATTTCAAAGCTCAAAAGTCACTGTTCCATTTCCTCAACTTAAGAGAAATGGAAAACTAACAAAAGTCACGAAATAGATGGCCATACGACTCTGTTGATCAGTGGGGTAGATTGCTTCACACCATGAGATGTGGTAAAAGTGGATTCTGAACCCACTTTTTCGCTTTCATATTTTAGAGAAAAACAAACAACGAAAAAAAAAAAAACTTCTTCTTTCCAAGGGGAAAGGACTCTTACCAGACTACGGGTAGCTTTTATCCATGCTGCAGAATCATAACGGACTCAGATTGTTATGAAATATACAATTAAATTCACCCTTATCCATAAGCTTAAGCTTTTGGATGTAGTGGTGATTTAACATATTTAATACCATCTGATCAATTGCATGTTCGAAGTTAAATGCGATTTGGGCTGGATAAACGTGGGCACTTCGATTACAGAGTGTTGTAGAGGGGGATAACAATAACATGACATTATCCTCTCCAATCGAATCATTTAATATATCCAATTTACCTCATTACACCATAGACGAATCAGCTTCAAAGACCGATTATCGGCACATTTTCGTGAGTATCAGAGAGACTGATACCTTGCTTCTTCTCAGAGATCTCACTTTTCTTATTGACTGTTCACATGAGCATTCAAATGAGATAAGTTAATCAAGAAATTGACAATAATTTCTGATAACGATGGCGTGTATGGATCAAAGATATGCATACTCAAAGCCTTAAATCCCAAGCTTCCAGAGAAGTAAAAAGCAGCGAGTGGTGAAAATTAGACATCAGAGCTTAGAAAATTTGAAAATTGAGAGCAACAATTAGAGAAGCAAAAATGAAAGAATATCTACGACGACCTAAAACTAACATTTCTTCAGAAACCAAAATTGAAGTTAAGACTAGAAACATAATTCCAATTGTAACAACGGATTTCATTCCTAGATTTGAAAATTCAGTAGCATCAGTAATCGGCCAGTGATATAAGCAAATCGCTTAGAACATAGCAAAATCATGATATTAGGAAATCCGAACTCACCATTTCTCTGACAGTTTCATCTTCCAAAATCGCACGTCCGGAAAGAAGAGATCGATCAAAGTTCATAAAAATTCGAAGAAACAATGAAATAAGCAACAAAAGACGAAACCAATCAACTTGTTATCTCAAGCAGTGGAAATTGAAATATTATCCGCCATGAAATGGAAAAGAAATCAGGTAATGGATCCGATAAAACGATTTGTAGTAGTAAAGTAGAGTAAACCATATCTGAAGTTTGGAGATGAAAATCAATCGGAGATTGAGGAGCGATCGCATTGAGTGTGAGATTATTGTAGAAAAATCGATAGTTTTGATCTCAATTTCCGTAGTTTTGAAGTGAAATGATCAGAGAATCAAAACCAAAACCAAAATCCTTTGATTTCTGATATGATCTTCCTCTGTTGCAGCGGCGAACTCGAATCGCAGTTAAAAGAACCATAGGATTTGCCGCCAAAAAAAATAAATCCAAATTCAACTATAGCCATTAAATATATATATATATATATATATATATATAAATTGATAATAATAAAATTAAGAGTTAAGGTTTAATTATTAAATTATTGAAAAAAATTCAAAAGTATCCTAGAAACATTGGGGGTATTATCAACTTAAATTTTAAAATTTAAACTTTAAATATTATTAATTTTAACTTTAAACTATTTAAGAAGTTACTAATTGTTAATGATTTCCTATGTAAAATTTAAATAGATTTGTTTATAACAATATAGTTAAATGATTTGGGGAGCAAAATCCCATGGACAGGAGATTTTGTGAGAAATAGTTGTAATTGGTTAGATAGGGATGTGATCCACTACTTCACAGTTTATTAACTTGTATTATATAGTTATTTTTGTAGTTTTATAGTCTATTTTTTCTTAAAGTTTTAGAAAATCAATGAAATCTAAATAATCACAAAGATGTTAACATAATGTTGAACTTGTAATTAGGTATTCAAATTGGTCAGTTTTAAAGCAATTAAGTTATTATATTATACCTCAAAAATTTATTGGTAAAAATAGAATTTCTCTTAAATTTAAAAAAAAAAATATATATATATATATATATATGTTTGTATCATCTAACTTTTTAATGCACGGAAAGAAAAAAGATTCCCACTAAAAATAGAAATAATCGAATAGTATAAATTTTCAATATTCATAAAAACACCTAAAAAGTTAATAGATTGTGGAATGCTCATTTTGGCCATCCCATATATATTCAACTTATTTCTCAATTAAAAAATCCTGCTTTCGTCTTTCAATTGAGAGACAATGTTCAATGGAATGAAGGAAAGAGCAGGGGAAGAAGATGCCTGTAAATTATCAATTAACTTTTATATTAATCATTTACGTTGCGTTTGTAATATGATCACGTCGACAACGTATTAACATAGGTTTTGTATTTCCCGATATCCCAATCTCATTATCACATACCATACAACACTTCCTAAGAGAATGTAGTAAGACAAGTTCAAATGATCAACAATTCTATAAACTTGAGTTGCTTATAAATTATAACATGGGTATATAACATGTCAATACCCCAAGAATGTAAAAAATGTTAAAAGAAAGAATTGGCTACAAAACTTCTTGCAATCACTATTAAAAAAAGGCATCAAGTTTCCAAAAAATTATACCTTCACAAAAATAATGTGAAACTACCTTTAGTTTAGTACAATTAGATTTAGAAGGACTTGATTTTCCCATGAGGATTTATTATCTCCACAGCACCAATTCTTTGAGGTGGCCATACAATATGTGTAACCCTCCCTTGAATCAATCCCATCGGTATCTGCCATCAAAAGCTTGCTCCAGTAAGGCGGGATTATAAATGTCGACCAAAAAAACATAATATAATAAAAGGACTCATTAAGGCTGCATATCTAGTTCACACACATTATCTCTGGTTGCGTCTCCAAATACAATTATTTATTTCCATGTTGTATATGTCATGCCTATCTAAACATTTCGAGTGCAATAACACCACCATAAGATTGTTATAATTATTATTCAAATTACTGATAAATTAGATTACATGGCACAGCTGATAATTTAAACTTGACTCGCTAAACGACGTAGAAATTGTCAACAAGTTTAACTATTAACATTCAGTTGGTTTAAACTTAAAAGTAACCGCAATGTATTAAAAAATCTACAATGTTTGTATTTTTGTCAAAAACATTCAAATAGCCAGAGCACCAATTTAGAAATGCACTTTTTATTTTCCACTTTGAAAGTGAACCAAAATCAACACAATGATAAGAGAAAACTACAGTAGGAGTAGGAGGCTACTTACTGGGCCGAAAGATCTTGAATCCATGCTAAATTCTGTGTTATCGCCCTCAACCCAGCAATGTCCTTCCGGAACTTTTAGAACATCATATGTTTGACGAGTTCCAACCCAATCTCCAGGTAAGGCAATTATTCTCTTCACATGTTTCTCCTTGTAATTATTAGGGGAGCTGCAATAGGTCAACAATGTCAAATATATATATGTTTTGAAGTCTGAGAGTAAACTTGTAACAAAGTAGAAAGATCAATTACAGCAGATTCACTACCCGTGGATCAAGAACTTTTTGCATCAAATAAGAAAAGAGAAACGAAAAGTAACTGCATTAGCTGCTTTGCATTTTATGACTTATGTGTGTTTGAATGTGATTTCTAAACTTTGTGAGCAATATTCCATCAAAGGGCACAAATATTTCTTGTAGTCGAGACTTCAATAAAGAAGGGTCAACCCAGATCTCAAATTCTCAACATCACATTTTAAGATTCCAAACGTAAGCAGAGGGAGAGAGAGAGTGGTTTACAAAGTCAAGTTTCTAAATGTTAAAAAACAATAAGTTCATGATATTTTGAGGTTCAAGCACGCACGCAAAATAAAGCCTAATTACCTTTGATTTTTTTTTCATAAAAAAAAAAAGGAAAAAAAAAACTCAAAATTCAAGGCAATGAGCTTCTTGAACTCAAGCATTGAAGAGGGCTTTTTAGAACACTCATGAACAGCAATGGAAGAAAAGAAAAACTTACCGAAAAACAATCACATCACCGGGAGAAAACTTATACTTCTCAAGGCAAAATTTCTCCACCAAAACATAGTCATCTAAAACCAAACCAAACCAAACCCGAGCATCAGATTGTTACTAATCTAGCTACTACTATAAAATTTAATTGAGAAAATTACCAGTAACTGATCCAACATGATTAAAAGTGGGAGCCATTGAAGAACCCCTCACAGGAACAATACTAGCATAACGATCTGAAACAGTAACGCCTATAAGCCCAAACGTGAAACTTTTCTTCGCAATTTCCCATATTAAACTTCGATTTGTCATATCCAAATTATACCAAATCGATGCATATCATAATCAGGTACAAAATCTTAGTAAGAATCTGCATCATGGAACAATCTATAATGAATTAAAACCCTAAAAAAATTGAAAGTCACTGCAAATTAACGTATTCTCGTATCGATTGAAATTTGGACTAATTTCAACGAAAGTTCACCTGATTAATAGACGTAATTCGTCGAATTTTATTTGGAAATTGATCAGACAGAAGAGATTGATACCGGTGGAGTTCCGGCGAGCGGCGGCGTAATGCTCCGGCTGCTGTATACTTCTCTGACGGTGATGGGAACTGTGAAAGTGACGAAGAGAGATAAAGCAAATGCAAGGGTTTAAGAGTCTGTTTGCCCGATTCCAAGGTTACCCGTTCGGATTCAAGACCCTAACTTGGGTGGGTTTTATATGCTCTTATATATACTAGTCAAATTTTAAGTGCGCGTGAATTTTCAATTTAACTTTTTATTGTTTTATACAAAATAGAAATAAATCGTTGGCAATTATATGTTTTTTTATAAGAGGTAATTAAGTAAATAACCAGATTTTACTACTCTCTTTTAATAAATAACCATATATCTTATTTTATTAGTGTATAGCCACATTCAGATTTTGATTTTTTTTATAATACCAATCCTACCCTTATCCTAATTGATTGCATGAGCTGTCATTAATGACAGATTTGTAGATTTCCATATTTTTGTTTTTATCAATAAAGACTTCCCATATTCTTTCTCTTTCTATTTTCGAATTTAATTTTCCCTCATTCTTTTTTTTCTAATATTTGAAATTTATATTCATTTTTAATTTTATCTATTTCATTTTCGTTTCTCTCTCTTTACTTGAAAATTTCTCATCAAATTCATATGTTATATTTATATAGTTTATACGGTACATTTTGTACATTTTTATTATTTTTATATTTGGATTTTATAGTATATACGATGCATTTTATCATTGTTTTTATATTCTTAATATACCAAACATATTTTTTTTTATGATTTCTCTTTTTTCTTTTTATATGGTACCTCATAACTTATGCACTTTGTTTTAATTTCCATGTTTATCTCATTTAGTTATTTTAATAATCCGAATTTTATCAATTTATATTGCATTTCAGGATTTGAGCAAAAACAAATGTACATAATAGACGTAATATAAATGCCTTCAATCTGCATTTGAAAAAAAAAGCGTTAACAACATTTATAATTGAAAATATAACAAAATGTACATAATATAACAACAATTAATGTACAAAATATACCTAATTTAAACACATGACATTACAATTTAAACTAGAAAAAATCAACCAAAAGAACTTAAAGGTGACTATTACGATGTACTTAATGTACAAAATATACTAAATCTGGACATACCGTAATATTGTAAAAACTAGAAAAAATGAACCATAAAAACTTGTGGGAATATGAATAAAACCATAAAATTGTGTATACACAAAAATTAAAAAAAAAATTAAAAAATTTCATATCAAGAATAGATGGAAGAAGTTTTTGCAAAAACTATACCTTTTAGTTGTGATTTATTTTGAAATCTTCTAGTAAAGTGTGCTATTTTCCATAGGTCTATGAAGATTCATAAAAAAAAAAAAAAAAAGCTAGAGAGAAAAATGGAGATAAAATCAAAGAAAGAGAGAAAAAAATGAGAGAGAAAGTGAGAAATCACGCATGAGAGAGAGAGAGGGGGAAAATGAGAGGGAAGAAAAAATGTATCTTTTCAAATTTATTATTCTTTTTTTTTTTAATAAAAGTAATAATTGCATCTCAGACATTAATTGTAACGACTCGGACTTTGCGGGTATATTTGAAATTTATATTAATTTCTATTAGAAGTTGATTTGATAAGTTGGTTATTATTTGATTATGACTTTTGAATTGAGAAATTTTAGTTGGAACTTTTAAATTAAAATAACTAGAGCTTGAGATAAGCTTTGGTTGGAGACCTTGTTCTTCTTAAAAGAAAGTGGGACCCATTGACCCTTTTCCCCATTCATTAGGGCTTTTACCTTTGAGTAGGGGTGAAACCGGTTCGGTTTTTTAATTAAATTGGGGAAACAGAGGTAATATGGAACATGGGAAGTTTAATATGCGGAACAGCACATACGAGCAACGACCATCGGCGAGGGTCTGAGGTAAAAACCGGGTTCGGTTTAACCGCGGTTTCGGTTTTCTTAGAAATGGGTAAGACCAGGTTGGGCTAGGGTGTATTGGGCTTGAATGGACTTAACTGATGTAGGCCCACATGGGATTTAAAAAGTAACAATTAAAATCTCCATTAAAGTGCCTTGAGTGTGATTCAAACCTGGGAACCACAATAGCAATGCATAGCTATCAGACCAACTCATCCACGCGTGCGAGATTAAGCTACATACAGAATTTTAAATATACATAGCTCTCCCGGTTCCAGTTTTAAACCGAACCTAAATTGTGAAAACCAAAAACCGAACCGATTTTCCTGTTCGGTTCGGTTTTTGGTTTATGGAAGGAAAACCCGACGGCTGGCGTTTTTTCCCTCCCTGGTTTGAATAGGTTTTTCGGTTTTTTCGGTTTTCCGGTTTTTATTTTCACCCCTACCTTTGAGTACCTTATCTAAAAAAAAATTGAAGGGACACAAAAGAGCCAACTTCTTCTCCTTCACCAAGCTCACCGCCGGCGGTCATGGTCCAAGAGAATCCCATAGTTTTGTCTTATTTCCTTTTTACTTTTTGAGTTGTGCTACTTGGGTTTTGCCTAAAGATTCATTTGGACCAATCTTTCATGAGGACACACCTTGTTTTTCCTCCATCAACTACTCTCTCTCGGCTCCTCCACGGAAGGCAAGAAAGAAAGCCCTCAACTGCTCTACCGTGATCTGCTTAGGAACAAAGGGCATCTTCCTCAATTTTATTTCTTGGTTCCTTTAAAATCTCTTTTGTGGGCTAGTTTGAGATTTGGATTCCCACTTTTGGAAAAGAATCTACCATTGTTAGAGCTTGAAGGTGACAAATTTAAACTAATATATTTATTTATGGTTTTGTCTATTTCTCATGGTTAAGCTTTAAAGTGGATAAATGGTGTCTTGAACCTAATTGTGTATTTGAGTTAATTGATAAATTGTGTTTTAAAGTTAATTGTGTGTATTTGGGTTAATGGATAAATGGTGATGTTGAAACTAGTTGGGTGTATTTGGACACTACTGTCATTTAATATATATATACTAAAACTAAATCATGTTTTAAGTTATATAAGAACTTCAATATAAACTTAATTTTATGTAAAAGTATGACTTTAGATTCCCAGATTTATGTTTATATATGTATATAATTTACCTTATGTTTTAATATATATATATATATTATATTATATTATATACAAATACTTTTGAACTTAAATTTTGTTATATTATGAATATACCCTTTACCTTGGATTTTAAATGCCCCCCCTGTGATGTTTTTTTATAACCCGTCTCTGCGTAATGTCCATTATGGACTTGGGTTTTTTTCTTGTGTATATATATATATATATATCATAAAAGCTTTTATTTGAATTAGTTTTAATATTATACGTAATATTAAAACCATAATATCAATTTTGATTTGAATTTCTGGACGCCGTTAGTTCGTGTCTTTTATTTTCGTCAAGTGGATGGTTTAAATGGT